>JAQQZR010000014.1:12866445-12894257 GCA_030068235.1 Notoglanidium macrostoma
ACTAATAACCTTTTATGTCAACAACCGCTCAACTAAGTAAAGAGAAACAACAGTCCATCATTATCCAGTCTCTTTTAGAGTCATAAAAATAAAGAAAAAAATTGAATTAGAATTAGAAGAAATTTCCAAACTTCTGACCTGTAGTGTATTTGTATGATTATATAAGACAGTTTTGGAGAACTTAAGGGATCTGAATTAGGTTTGAAACCTGAAAACAGGAAGGGAGCATGTCTGAATCAGCAGATGTGTGAGGATCCATGTGCAGGAGTAGGCACTGAAGTAATTACGGTGATCAGGTTCAAAGAAAACAAAGTCCAATACAGTAATAGAGAAACATTCCACAGCTGCTACACAATAAAAGGCTCAGACAGAAAAAGGCACAGAGATAATCCAAAGACAGTGAAGAGCAACGAGCTCCAGGGAGATCAATTACATCGAAAAAAAAGATCACTTTTCCACAAGACAGTACATCTCACCTCACTAAATTACCCATGATCCTGCATTTTGTTACTATAACATAGTTCTTAATTTAGTTATCCTTCTAGGCCATATGCCATGCAGGCCGAGAACAGATCTACGCTATGGGATATCAGCGTCACGGTAAATCTCATGAGACCCCACTGACCTAATACGAGGACATCACTTTTTCTCCCAACAACATTTGTGTGTGTATCCTTGCTAGATTCTCATATGAGGACCATTAGGTATTACTCTTTTGCCAAACTTCTTGTTTGAAGATACTGATAAACTACAATAGTTATAAGGTTCTAAGAAACAGTGAGGAGAAGTTACAAGGCACACAACACTAGAGTTTGGATCTGAGGAGGTTAAATCATTCTCCATGGTATAAATTCCTATGCTTTAAAATTAATTTTCAGTTGTAATGACTGCAGTGAGTGTAAATTTTCAGCCTGTCTGAATGAAACTAAAGATACTTTAACCTTAAGGGCTCAAACGTTCAAGCTGCACAGTTCAATGTATTCTCATAACCTGTGAATGTTTCTGACTCGCCTGGACATGGGGATCTGTGAGCTGATGGGAGCCTCGGTAAAAGTCACAGAAGAGGTCACAGGGAAAGTCTGTGTCAGTTCTGGGTTTACACAGATGGTTCCTTGATCTGCATCACACTCTAATCTCCATGTAGAGGCCTTAAAACTAAAAGCAGAAATAATCAGATTCAGTGGATTCGTATTAAGCACGCAGTGGTGCTTGAAAGATTGTGAACCCTTAAGAATGTTCTATATTTCTGCATAAATATGACCTAAAACATCAGATTTTCACACGTCATAAAAGTAGATAAAGAGAACCCAATCAAACAAATGAGACAAAAAAAATATAGATAATGATAATGCAGAAATGTAGAAAATCCCAAAGGGTTCACAAACCTTTAAGCACCACTGTAGAATTGAAGTAGGAAAAGGAATAAGACTAAAAAGATTAATAAGTATTGACCTACTTTAACTCCACAGCCTGGATCATTTTTTGTGGAACCCCACCAATGGTTCCCATGACGACACTTCTGATATGAATGTGTAGGTGAGCTGGAACACCAGCGCACACACCCACGGAGCCACCCGCTGTCTGATTAGAATTCTGTATTACAGCTTCAAGAAAGAGGTTTTAGAGACATTTCATTGAACATATTTCAAATAGTAAAATTTTAATTTAGTTAGTTTTGAACACGTAACAAGTGTTTGAACAAGTGTTATTGAGTCATAAGATATAAGAGCCAATCACTTCCCAACATACAAATATAAACCAAAACCCAGATTTCTAGTATCTACTATTGGTAAATGTTTATTTCCTGACAGACCTTTAGTACAGATATACAGTGCATATATTTTTTCTATTTTTCAAATCAATAAAATGTGATACAAAATAAAACATGTTAAAAATGTGTCTAATGTTTTTTAGCCATTAATTCATAATTTAAATATACACTATTGGTACAGCTAATAGAAAATGACATTTTAGGACATTTCATTAGAAATCCAAAGCCCTTAAAGCATTTTCTCATAGTAAACTGAAACAATCAACAGGTTGTTCAGTTACTCACTAGTGATGCGGGTCCAGTTGGTCAGTGCGGAGAAATCAGGCTTTCCTGTTCTGGAAACCAACACAGCAGGGACTAAAGCAGCCAAAGTGGAGTGGACAGTTTCTCTAAAACAGGAAACAAGGCCAAGCCACAATACTGTAACTTATTAGCATTAAAGAAGACTAAAATGAAAGTGTTAGGTAACATATAGAGCCTTTGAAACTACAAAGCAATTTTGCAAATGGAATAATGAAAAAAAGGGTCTGGCTGTCCAAGATGGCTGCCCCATAATGGTGCAATGTTCAGATACACACAGAAGGTTTGATCATGTTTACTGAAAGTTACACTATCTAAAATCAAATGTAGCATATCTATGTGAAAAGTCTATGTTGCGTGGAAATCACTTCCATTACTCTTTAACCTTATAGCTGATCAAATGAATTCAGTGGGGAGTTGTGCAAGCTTCAATATCGCCGTGATATTGTTTGAAGAACAGTATAGTGGTCACCTGAGCTGGGTGCACTCAGAGAGATTAAGCAAACTGATAGGCATCAGACACCCAGATGTTGAGTTTATTCCATAGAGAACTGGTCTCAGGTCAGCGGAGGAGCACAGGCCATCTCTCACTGCATGGAAGACAGAAGACAGGGGTGGACAAATGAGTTGCCCAACTGTGACAACAAAACATCACATCTGATAACAGACACATTGGCCCAAAATTAAGTTTCTTTTATTCAGTATTAATGCAGTTAACAAGAAAACTAGCTTGCCTTACATTATTACATTATGCTAGCTATCACTTTTCAGCTGAGGTAATCAAAACGGCACACTGGTGCTTCTCCTTCTTGGTGGGCCAGCAACTAGAATCTTTTGTGAATGTTGTGATGGCCTTCTTTAGTGATTATACTTTGAATAACCTTGTGCTGTTATAAAGAGTTGGAGCAGATACTTTTGATACTATAACTTCTCAGGGACAGTTTTATTTAACACTCGTGATGTTACCTCCTTGCCAGAGGCTGATTGATCTTCTCCCTATAGCTCCAGTAGTATCATCCAAAACTCCACCAATCACCGGCCTTCCCACCTGATAACCTGAATAACAAATTAAAAGTAAGCAAGACCTATTTATACTGGATCCTGGACCACTTAAAAGAGCTGAGATATAGTTAGACCTGGGTTGCCTGAGTTAGGCTGAGCTGTGATATTTCCATTCACAAACGCTGCCAAGTATCGGGTCGTCAGCGTCACTGAGAAAGAAGGGGGGGTGAGAAGGATTAATAATTATGCACCGATAAAATATGTTAAAAAGGCTAACCAATGCAAGTACATAAGATGTACAACATTGCTGAACAGATAAATTACAGTAAACAGTGAACAGTGTAAAATTGCATTTAGTGGAATTAAAAAAAAAAATACATAGAATAAAACAACCCAACATGTAATCTAAAATGGAAACCAAATTCACCAACATTACATATTAAAGGTTAGAAAAGGAAGAGTGTAGCTCTCATTTCACCATTGCTTCAGTTTATCAGTACTCAAAGTTGTCAAACCTAAAAAAAAAAAACTGATAAAAAAAAAAAAAGGCTTGCGTTTAAAGCTGTCAATCAAACCAAACCATCAATATAATCCAATCGTTTTTTTTTTGTTTTTTTTTAATGCATGCACTGTGGCAAAAGAATATTAGAGGAGATGCAAACATGAAGGGAACCTTTAGTGCAGAATGTGTTATTCATTTGATTCACCTCCAGGACTGAGGGTGAGGTTTCCAATGCGGCGGGTCACACTGATGGCAGTAATGCCATTCCCCTTCCACTGAAATGTATAACTTAAAGACAGAACCGCATTCACACACCACTGTGTCTCAGCTCCTAAACAGAGACAGAAGAGAAGGAGAGTTAATACAAAGATGATGTGCAAAGACCTCGCAAACAGCAAATGGAGGAATGGAGATTTTAAAGAACTGACCAGGATTAGCAGGACTTGATAAGAAAGGGCTGAGATCTGTGATGACTTCATCCACAACGGCCACTGTGACCACTCCTGCACACAGGAACACATGGCAAGCTTAACAGATGTTACAGATGCTTAAAAAAATGCTTATTAGGGCAGAATTTGATCTTAACACCTCTGACTCAGAACAATAAAAAATAAAAATAAAAATAAAAAACTCACCTCCCTGTTCATCTCGGACTGCCACCCTGAGCTCAGGTGGTGCAACAGGGCAGGACTGCAGTGTTCTCACACACACTGCCTCAAAGTTCTGCAGGAACGCTACCGGAGCCTTCTCCAAGCACTGTCCCAGCAGAGACACCTGCACACACAAGTACACTGAACATAAGACTTGCTAAACGGTTGGTCAGACAGCATGTGAATATGAACAAGATTCTGTTTAGTTTACCTGTGGGATGGTGAAGTACTGGTTGTCTGTGGTGAAGATGGGCGCCCCCTGGCGGTAGCTTGTAGGAGGAACAGGTGCTGCCACCTGCTGAGACTGGAAAGACGGAGCAGGCTTCGGAGTGCTGGAGGAGCATTCAGATACACACAGCCATTAAGGACACATTCAGCAGTAAGAAAGAGAATTAAACTAATAACAAAGAGAGATTTTAAAAAGTTCATATACACAACAGTGCCATCATAGAAAAGGCCAAGGAATGGGTTGTTCTCCAAAGGAGAGGTGACGCAGAAGAAAGGGAACCAATCAGGAGCATTGACGGCTGACTGAGCGGAGCACACATAGTCAGGAACACGAGAGATGATTCCTCCAAATGGTCCAGGGAGACACTGATCAGAAAAAAGCCACAACAGCTCTGGGGCACAGTCCTGTGAACATGGACAAGCACACGTGCTCATAGATAGCAAAACTTTATCTTGATCAATTTACAATATGCTTTTCTGACCATTATCTTCGTTACTATTACTTTTTATAAACGAGACCACAGGGATGAAAAATAAATACTATTTTAGCACAATTTTGGCTTTCTTACTTAATTAAACATAATCAAAAGCGGTAGTTGTTATCGGGTAGCTCTAAGCGCCTAAATGATGGATTGTTAAAATGCAAACTCGGAGTTAAAAAAAAAAAAAAATGAACGCATAATGTTTGGAAACAAATGTTAAGCCATGAATCATAAATCCTAACTTTATAACATATATTATTTACTACCTTATAAGGGCAATCAAAAAGTTAATTAAATACAAACATTTTTTACCAGCTGTGTGACTGATTAAAAATCAAGCAATTTATTTTATATTTCCACCATAAAGCTGCTCCATTGTTCCAAGAAAGTTTGCATTGGACAGCAGAAATAAATTAATTTGAAATAAAAAGGAATTAAAATTGTTTACCAAAGTTGGTAGAGCTGACAGAAAAATATGTCAAAGGTCAAACCATTCACTCTGACTTACTACTATAAAACAGTTCAACACATGGATCACGCAATAAAGTGTAAATTAATTTATTAATTATTAAAAGATGGAAAACGGTATTATAACGTGACATAACATAATTGCTTGGTGCATTACAATGTTTTCATATTTTTAACTATTACATGGATGCTCAACTTCGGTCCCAGAGGGTCAGAGCTTTAATACTGTAATAAAATCAGAAATCAAATTGAGACATTTTCACGTACCTGGTCACAGCAGCATCGCACATCACACACTTTTGCCGTCAGGTCACATGGACACTGACCAAGGGGCTGGAACACTTGATTAGGAATCACGGTTTTATTCTCTATAACAAAAGGATGAGTAAATAAACATCAGTAGCAGTTCACACTGCTACAGTTGTGATTAAAATGCAATAAAGAAAAGAAAACATCCCAGAAGAGGTCACTGACCTGACACAGGGCCAGTGGGAAGCAGCTGGGCATAGACCTGAGCCTGGATGATGAGAGAGGTCTGGGAAACGTTGCCCAGACACGCAGACACCCTGACTGTCTCTCTCACACACAGCGGCTGGACACAGCAGTTTGTCTCGTTCGCGCTGGCACACAGCTGTAGGCTCTGGTTCAGACTCACACGCACCAGGAGACTGCTCTGTTACAGAAGAAGACACACTGCAGGTTAATGGAGAAACTGTACCATACAAGCTGTAAGGATAAATGGTTTGGATAAACTGTACTGAATTGGGTGGAAATTAAAAGAAGCTAGACATTCTGAATGCATCTCAGAGTGAGAACATTTAACATGTTTCATCCTTTATATGTAGATCACATAGCGATTTTGGACCCAAAATCAGTACAAATAGGGATTAATGTTCCAGATTGATCTGGCATTCTGGTGCAACTACACAGCAACTCTCAGTATATGGTGTAATGGCTTTTATTTTCTGTACAAGTCTAGGTTATTTATTTGCGTGCCAAGTCAATGGGCCAATGTAAGGTTCAAAGTTACTGTTTTTGACCATCCTGATGCTTCAACCTGTTTATCTGCATCGATTTCACACAACCGAGAGAAAAAAATTGTATATTCCTACAGATTATACAGATATATTCTTATAAGATTTTATCCCATTTTCCTCCATGGGCTTTTTAAGGTCTCATGAACTTCAGAATTTTTATCAATCTCTCTAGCAGTTTTCCTTGGAATGTCTAAACATCTTTCACACTGTTTACACTTGGTTTTAAAATGAGTCTTGGGCGATCGGATCACAAGTGGACAGAACTGAAAACAAGTATAAATGCCCAAGACGCGTTCGAAACCACTTGCTGATGTGGTCTAGGACAAAATGTGACCACATATCTTTTGCAGTGTAAACACTAATGTGTTCCTGACAAGGACTTAACAGGAAAATGTTTCATCAAGCAGGATGTGGTGACTGTTTTGGTGACAGTGCGCCAACGCTCAAAAAACTAAAGAGGATCAATCTCAACAGTTGGATGAGCCGGTAGTTAGTTCTTGAAACATTTTTGTTTTCTTAGCTAGACCATGCTAAACAATTTTGGCACTTGCCTAGCGACAGAACTAATGCAATAACCGTGCATGCATGGAGCCCTTTGACCTTCCAGTGGAAGTGATGTGGAATCTGTGGAACATCTGGACACCTTGGATACATATGATACTTGTGTAAATGGAGATGTGTCTCGGCTGTCCACTTGTGACAAGTCCAAGAGTAAACGGCCATTTTTTAATCCCTTTCTCTGTCCGTTCTTCCAAAAACTGGCTGTGCTTTCGGGGGTGAGAAGGACAACATACTCTCTCTCCCGTGTCAATCATAGCAACACTAGTTAATCAGGATGTCTGAGATCATGCATGCAAAAGAGTGTGGATAGCGCTTTCCTCCGAGTGTGTTACACTATGTTATGATGCAGCAAGACCAAATTGGGGAGAACCTGCCGGGAAAACCCATGGGGATGCAAACTTCTGAGCTCACTGTTAATGATAACTGCAAACACAGGGAGTCACTGTAATATTTAGGCCATGTTGTACGAGTTTATTAATAACTTAAAACTAAAGGTAATATTATAACACTATTAAATGGTACTTAAAAATGATCAAATTCTATCTTTGCTCTATTGCACTGACGTGACCTGCAGAGACAAAAAAAACTAAACATCAAGAACAAAACAAATAATAAGTGTCCATCAAAACACCCTGCCAAATTCTTGCACAGCCAAGCATAAAACAAAACCATGAAAAACTGCTGCAATGTGCAACCACCTGAACCAAACAAAAATACTACAATTTAAGAAAAAATGTAAAGTGTTACCAAGTGTACAAAAGAAACTTCAAAGCTCAGACATAGGATGCTGATCACTCTTACACATCAGAACTCGCTGTAATAAATTTATTACATAAGATGATTATATATTATGATGACTACAAATGATTACATTGCTTGGAAAAATAAAACTAGCAAATCACAGAAGTGCAAATCAACTCTCAAGGCAGTAACGATAATGTCCAAGTGTTTCTGATTTCATCATGAATAAATAAAATCATTTGGCAAGGACTGAGAAGAGCTCATTTGGAAGTAATATCCTAACCCATTGTAGCTTCTACAACATTTAAGAAGCTTCATTAAACAGCAAATACACACCTTTCCCATGAGCTCTTGGGACACGGTCCATTGACTGGCACTGGACGACACGCAGGAGGCCGGAGGGAGGCTTCCTATCAGACGGAAAGAGAAAAATATAGCTGTGGCGCTACAGCTGGAGTCTTGCTTATAGTTTGTAAACTAAAATACCTGTAGCGTTGGCAGGTGAGACGCTGCTGATGGTCAAAGATATGTCAGTCACGTTTCCAACCAGAAATGCAGACGCACTTGGACCAGATGTAACAAGAGCTGAAGGCAGAAACACTGAAAATGACAAGAAAAGGAACATGTTAGACGTGAGCCTGATAGCGGATTTCCAGGAGCTTCCCCTATTCTGTAGGTCAGAACAATTTGTTCAGAAGCCCAACACCCAGCTCCTAGCACTCGAACAATATCACTATTGATATCACAGCTCTCTATCCAGCTGTGGTTCATTTGGGAACTATTTTCATTAATGAGGCATAAATAAGTAAAATATTTGTCCCTTTTTTGTGCCTGCAATTTCACTCACTAGATATGAATTTATTGTATAATCTATTGTATACAAGCAACATCACATTGTGATTGCCAAATCAGTCATGCTAATATTCTCTACAACAGCACTTGTGCCCATGTGACACTGATGAATTAAGAACTTGTAATAAAAAAAAAATAGTACTATTATTAACAGAACCGCATGCATAGTTTTGCGGCCTCACAGCTACACATTCCCCAGTTCAATCTTGAGCTTCTTGGGTTACTGACCTGAGTAGTGTTACTCACGCTCTCCCTGTGTCTATATGGGTTTCATCCTGGTTTTCCGTTTTCCTCCAACCAATAAAAAAAAAATACTGGTAGGAGGACTGAGCACTTTACATTTCTGTCAGGTGTCAATAACGGAACGTGTACATGATGACTTTTGCTAGACTGGCATCCCATTCAGGGTGTATTTCAATCTCACGACCAGTGATCTGGCTCTGGATCCACCATGAATGAATGAATGAATGAATGCTTTTGAGGCTTGATATGCAGTAGGATTTTTGTGATTAAGTGCTGTTGGCTTAGATTTTCAGGTAGGCTATTTATCATGAAGTAACTGAGCTAGCTTGAGCCATTTGCCACTTTAGGTTTTAGCTAACCTGATTTTCTAATGTTTTAAGGATATTTTCACATGAAGCTTTTAACCTTTCCACAAACTAAAAAGAAGTTCAAAAGTAACTGGGCCATTTCTGTCATAGCTCCAAGATTGTAACACAACTTACCATTTTTCATTAAGGCATTAATTGTAGACATTTTTGAATCCAGTTTAAAAATATCTATTTTTCGCAGGAATTTAACATCTGTTGGGTCATCTGTTTTTGTCCCGTCTGTGGTTTCTTTTAATGATATACTTCTCTTTTTCTCTTTTGATTTACTGCTTTAGATTTATTCTTCCCCATATCATTTCATTTGTGTTTTATTTCATTGCTTAGATTCAGCTGAAATGACTTTGGCACTGATTGTCTTTAATATGTGCTATATAAATAAAGGTGACTTGACTTATACACTACTATGTTATTGCTATTTTATGTTATATCAGATTTTAACAAAATCGTCTAGGACCTCTAGTCTGGTATTATCATGTCTATTGTCAGTTTATGAATTATTAAAGTTATTATGTAACAATATTATTAAGCAAATCCCTTGTTCAGCAAGCAGGTGTTTTATATGATCATTTCTCTCCCACTGTACATTACCTTTAGCCTACATTTTACAAATGATGAGCAGTGCAGGTAAATTTGTATTTACATCAGCACGAGTTTTCTGCGAAAATCAGCTGAACAATATCAAGTTAAGTTGCATTTCTTCATACACTTGCATTAAAGAAAACAAATAGTGCTTTTGTATTGTAAGTAAGAGCCATTTGGGATTGAGCCATGCCTTTAGAGTTAATAAGAATATTCAGCTTCATACTTTACGTAGTTACAAATTAAACACAGGACGAAATGTTAACATAATATATTAAGATTAGTAAGCAGGTGCATTTTAATACATATCAATTAGCACAAATAGGAATTAAGGATCTTAAACCACTGTTTAACGTTATAGCTGGCTCCATCCCAAATGACTGAGTATTGGTAACATGTTTACACTATTCAGTCTTTAGAGTTCCTGTTTGTGTAGTGCACTTAAATAGAGAGAGTAGGGCCATTTGAAACACAACCCAAAGCTTTCAACGTTCCTTAGCAACAAGACACACTTGTCACCCATTTCACTAATACAAATAATCTGACATTTATAATAATAATATTACATAAATAAATGAAACGCAGCTTACCGACATCACATCTAGCATCTTCTTTTAAAAGCAACCCAAACAAAATCAACGTCTGAGACAGAAAATCCAAACAAACACCTACTCGCGTGTTTAGCATCGTTCAAGTTAAGAGGTTTGTAGAGTTATGTTCTTCTTTGAAAATTTTTAACAGCAGCGAAACAAAGAGCATTGCTGCATCAGCGCCACCTCGTGTCCTGGAGAATGGGCGCGATTACGTTCTTGCGACGGTACTCATTTCATTATATGTTAATTAGATAAATATAGATTAATTCTATTAATATGCAGTAAATAACGTATTAATAGTCTTTTTAAGAGCATTGATATTGCTAATGTAATATTTCTTTAGCAAAAAATAAGCATACAGTTATGGAAACAATATTTTTTAACTAAAAGAACGTTTATTTTGTGATTATCCAAGTGATTTCTTTTTTCATAACAGTTCAATATTGATGTAAGTCAATACTACAAGGATGTTAATTAACTGATAAAATAAATTAAAAAATAAGATCATTAGACAAAGATACATGAACAATCTTTAAACTTAAATTAAGTCATGTTTAGCCCAAAAAACACAAGAAATATTATTAACAATGTGTGTTATAAGGCTATAAGGCTCAGGGTAAGCTTCTTCACCAAACTATTTTCTACATCACCACTTTACACAGCTACACTGTTTTTGGACAAAAAAAATGGACATTCAATTACTTCTGCTTTTTATTTCATTTCATTTAGTTTGTAATAAGCTACGGTAAAAGACAGAGAGCTGAGAAATGCCCTAATATTGTTTTTTAATCATTCAAATCATTTATTGATTGACCTAGAATTAAAGCAACAGTAACATCATAGATATGTTAAAGAATTTTGGTGGAAAGAAGATTCCACATCACAGTTGAATAGAACGTCAAAAGGTATGTTTAAAAAGCTTATCGTCAGAGAAAAAAAAAACTTTTAGTAAGATAACGTTGCATTATAATGCAGAGAAAAAGAACATTTTAAAGCATGCTGTCACAGGAAACAGTGCAGAATTACAATTTAGCTGTTTAGCTGCCATGATCTTTAAAATATCAAGTTCCAGCTTAGTTCCCCAGACCACGTGGGTGTGTGGGTGAGTGTTCTCCAAGCAGCCTAGGCTTTCACGTCTTGGCAGATATCATTCTGCAATACCAAAACAGAGAAAGAGAAGAGAATCAGCTGAGAATCTGGTTTGTGGTCTGTGGTTTTAAGTGTAGTGGTTTCTCAATGCATGATGCTGAGTCAGATTAGCACCGGTATGAATTAAACCCAAGATGCAATTAATTTCAGCAATAAGGCAGATTAATTGGCACACTATAAAAATATGATAACATGTCTTCTTAATTATATGAATAATAAAAAAAAATTATATATGTATTACTCTGGAATGAAACAAAGGCAAACTTCAACACACAATAAAAGAAATAAAAATGATTCATGACTATGATATGCAAGCTACACTCTCATTAACAGATATCCCTTCAAATGAGCTTATATACCTTGTTTTTCTTCAATGGCCTGGCGTCCACTGTGCTCATCAAGTCTGTGACCCATTCGAGATCAGGGGGAGTGCAAAGATCGCGGCCTTTTCGAGTTCGGAAGCTGAAAGTACAAATAAAAGTAATTACTATTTACTGCTACTTTCATACTTTACATGAATGGAATGATAGAAGCACTCATATTTAAAAATGCATTCTTCATGAAGTACAGTAACATCCACTCTGATTAAAGACAGTGTAGCCAGTGACTTTGTAAAACTGAAAAAACATATCTAGCACTTCTTTATTGTTCCTTCCAAAACATGTGCATATAGACTACACACCTAAATGATTACACAAAATGCAGAGCTCAATACACACTGCTTGTCTATTTATTTGTCTTTCTCATGTTTACAGTCTTATGCACATCAGAGCATGGAGTTCCTCTTCTCAACAGATTTTTAGAATATTAGAAAACATGCATTGACTTAAGAATCACTGAGTGAACCTTTAAATGTCAACATGCCTGTGATACTCACACGACAGCATTGATTAGGCAGCCATCACTTTTGCGCTGTTCACGGTAGCATGCAACAATGCGTTTTGGGATGGGATGATGGCTAACCTTCAAACAGCAGTCCAATGCTTGCTCTCCAAGAGACCCTAAATGACAGAGAGGAACATACAGAGATTAGGAAGATGTGTTTGAATGAAGGAAAAGCAATGTCCAGGATGCTGATTAATTTGATTACTCTAGAACTTGATTACTCTATAGCAAAATCACCATTACAGTCAAAACACACACATACACACACACTTCACTCATCTAAAAAGCAGATACTGCAGGAAAATAGATAATAAAAACTAACCATCCATGTTGAAGACTGCAATGATCCCTACACACAAACACAGACTGATAAAGCCACATCGAGCCATTGTGGTCAGAGGATGAGAGTATGTGTGTCCTGTCTCTGCACTGATATCAGATTCTACCGCTGCTTTTAAGGATGTTAAATCTCCTCCTCTTGCACTTCCCTCTCTTTATGTCTCTCCCTCTGCTGCAGTCCTACTTCACCCCTTTTATAGCACAACGTTAACTTTCGTTTTAAGAAACTTTCCCTCCCTTCTGTGTCAGACCTCACTCAATCAACCACTGCTTTCAGTCAAATGTGGGGATTCCCAGGCCTTTGTGGAGTAAAGGTCAAGTGTTATAGAGAATGTTTGTCCTTGGCTGCAAACATTAAACATTCAGCTGTGATGTAGTAGTAATATAATTCCCGTCTGTCTACAAACACACACAAAAAAACTTACAAAAACCACCCATACAAACAGACATATACGCTGCATACATGTAGCACACACACACACACACACACACACACATATATACATGCACACACCTTAAATTCAGCAGTCACTTTAATAGGAACACTTGTACCCGTGCTATTTCATGTAATTTCCATTCATGCGGCAGCAGAGCAATGCATGCAGAACAATCACAGAGATACAGATCCAGAGCTTCATTTAATGCTCAGATCAAAAATCAGAATGGGCAAAAACATCTTAGTGACTTTGAGTATGTCATGGTTGTTTGGTGAAAGAACAAACCATCTGGTGAGCAGCAGTTCTGTCTTGTTGATGAGAGAGGTCAGAGGAGAATGGCCAGACTGGTTCAAGCTGACAAGAAGACTATGGTGACTCAAATGATCACTCTTTACAACCATGGTGAGCAGAAATGCATCTCAGAACTCACACAACACGCTGAACCTTGAGGCGGATGTCCTACAACTGGGGCGAGCGGGCGGGTGGACAGGCAGGCAGGCAGGCAGGCAGATATTTTGTATGTTGTGTTATTAACAATAGAAGAAAATATATATGACATTTATAAATTACAAAACAAACATTCCTTTTTTTTTAACTAGATACCATGAGGAGTGCAGAAATGTTTCAACAGTTACAATTAGAAACTGCATTAGAAAAATATAAAATATATAATATACATCAAGATGTGTATTACTCATCTGCAGTGGGGACTTATTGAGCATATGTTTGTCTTTGGGAAAGATGGTGTGCTACATTACCGTAAAATGGCCTTTTTCACTGTTTTTTTTAGGTCACAGACTAAATTTTCTAAATTTGTGCCAGTTTCACATTTTCTCACCCCCTTTAATGGTGGTCCTGTCTGGATTTTTACAATCACTCTCCTATTCCCAAATTCAGTTGGAGTCACTCCAGTGAGAATGCTTTCATTTTCGCTGCAGACCCTGCTGCTGCTTTAAGGTCCAAATAGTATATTTTATCTCTGTTTGTATCACTCACTATCTTGGTTTCACTGTGATGGGAATGAAATCACATGCAGCAACTTTTCCTTGTAGCTTCTTCATTGTTGACTTTGGGGATTCCACAGATGACACAATGTGTTTATCTATTGTGCTGAACATGAGGGTGTGTGAGTGCAATATAACTGTTGAAGACTCGCTAAAACCATGAGCACATAACATGAGGAATGATAAATGCAAAATAATGCTTATTTTGTCTATTGAATCTCCATAAATAGGATATACCAAATGTTATATAATAATACTTGAAAACATTTTTAAAATACTACAATACTATAATAACATATACAGAATAAAAAGAATAAACTAGGACAGGGCATGCTGTTATCGGAAAAGCATCAGTGACAGAGTGTGACCTGACACAAAGTGGAGTTACGGTTACCACCAGGAAATATTTTTTTTCTAATAATGGCACCTCATGAAGTGTTTTATTCCTTTTAGACCACAGCAATTTAGAAGCATTTACAATTTTTATTCATTATTTTGAACAATACATTATACTTTTCAAATTAAATTGTGTAACATCCAAAAAATAAGTTAGTTCCTATAATCGCTTAAATTACAACAGCAATCAACCATCATTGCCTCACTAGCTTCTCTTTTCTTTCTCTCTTAAAGTTATTTTGACAAAAAAAAATGCAGTTTGTCAAGAGAAACCAGAAAGCCCTCTGTCCCATGTGGGGAAATTTTAAGTAACAGCTTTAGTGTTACATTTACTCTTGCTTAAAACATTGACAATGGAGACTCCAGAAATCAGTCAGTGTTTATAAAAGTAATGACAGTGCCTGTGAATAGTGAGTATCATGTAAAAGTGCAATTTATCACAATATCAATATTATATCCTATATCAGTACTGATATTAGATTGATAAGAAGTGCAACAAACAAATAGGGGTTATTTACTAAAATGAGTTTTATTTGAATTCATTCTTCTTAAAAAAAAAAAGTCATGCACATATTCATAAGAAAAAAAATACAATTCACCAGTAGATTTAATGTGTATAAAACAGTGTTGACACACACACACACACACACACACACACACACACACACACACACACACAGAGATTCACACATGCACGCTGGCACATTTTATGTTTGTTCATTTTTTTTCTTCTGGGTGAGAAGCTTAATATAAGAGCATTTGTATTATTTCTGAAATGTTCAAATGACACATATAGAAAGGCGAAGTAGCTTATTAACATCAAAGAAGCTGTCAAAGAAAATCCAGGCATGATGATCCGACAGGTCTGGACATATTCACCCTGTATATCACTGAGTGCCTAAAGACAGACAAAGAGTAAATCAGTAAAGACAGGCTAGAATTATTCGCTATACAGCTCTATAACTATGATAATGAAGTAGACATTTAAGTAGTTTGTTACCTTTGATCTTGGCGCTACGATTGTCCAGATATTCAATGAGCTTCAACACCCATGGATATCTCTGGTCACTTGCAGGTGGAGAGCACAGCTTCTTGTTCCTCTTTGTGATGAACCTAAATGACAGCACGAGTCAGATGGGAAAGAAAGGTGAGAATTTAAAGGTTTTCTAAGGAGTTAACAAGGTTGCTGAAGGATAGAAACATACATAATAAAATACTATATTTTATGATACTATTGTGATATACTGTAGAATATAAATATAAATACTTACACAGTAGCTGGAATGGGGCATCCACCTTCTACGGTTTGAATGATGTAGGATTCAGCAATGCGGCGTGGAACTGAAGTGTCACTAGTGGACAGGCAGCAGTCAGCAGCATTATTGGAGAATGCTAGAAAAAAAGGAGAGACACCTAATTACGATAATGATAGTGATAGGTAACCAATGGATTAAAGTAGTGCAAAAATAGACAATCTATAATTTAGCATGTACTGTAAAGTGATATCAATTGGAGAAATTGAGTGGATTTCTTTGCATGCTTTTGCTACATATATGTGCAGGATTTACAGGAAATCTGGTCATTTGGAGGAAAATGGAAAGATCCTTTGAGTGGAGAAAAATGAATAATAGCATTTGTAGCCCACACACTGTAGCAAGTTCAGATTGCACACAATGGGCCTGCAGTTTTAAAAGACTTCAGGCGGTCACTGACCCTGAGTTTATGTCACAGTGATATATGATGGATGAATGGCCTCCATTATTTTCATTCTGAAGTTACTGAAACAGCAATAGATCTGCATGCAGGTGCATGTGTATGTGCATGTGCATATATATGTGTGTGTGAATCTTACCTTGTGCACTGTTCCACAGAAGTGCACTGAAGACCAGCAGAGCAACTACTGCATTCGACATGCTTGCGTCTGTGTTTTGCAGCTTTCTGAGCATCAGATGAAAATGTGCGGTACCTTCCAAGGTGTGTGCATTTGTAACATCCCAAAGCTATATTTATACACCTGCTGAACCTATTACCTGCAATCAACATCAACTTTCACTTTCATTATCTTGTAAACTCCGTAAAGTTACCATCACTCTCCGCCTCCCCAACTGCTTCTTTCAAATGTTTCCCGTCACATCTCCCCCACCTTTTCTTTTTGACCAAGTCCCACGCTCTGAACAAACTTTCATGTGAATGGAGGCATCATTACATAATGCTTTCAAAAAGCTTTATGAATTCAGTTCCAAGCAAATAAAGGCAATATTTGTTTAGGTTTGCACAAAATTCATGCAGGGATAAAATAGGCCATATTGTGCATGTATTTCTAACCATGCTTGTTCTCATTTCTCTGTCATTAGTTGTTGATAAGTTGTGGTAGAGGGTATGTCCAACATTGCATGAAAGACACTGTTATTATGTGAACAAGGACATTTATGTTCTCAGGAAAAAGGCAATAAATTGCTAAGAAGTGCTGCTATTTCCCTTTCTTATTACACTGGTAAGCATTTTAATGCTGCCTCAGCATGACAGAGCAGCAATTTCTTCCTATTCTTTACATGGGTTAAAAATTCCAGCTTCCCCGCTGTTTAATTTGCACTACTCAATTTAAAGCCTAGGCTTTGGCCAAATGGTTGCAAGGTGCGGCCTAGATTATCTTTGCTATTATCTTAATCTATGATCAGCCCCCACGTACCTGACTTCATGTCAGATTCTGGCATCAGGACAGGGGTGTGTGTTTCCAAGAAGATTGTACCACAGAGCCAAGAGCAGTGTTACAGAGCAGTGGCTCTTCAGGGCAGTGCTACCAGTTAAGCAGGGAACGGAAATGTACATTACTGTACTGATGATTTTATGGATATTTGAGCCTTCCAGGCACTCTGGGGTACTAATTTTACATTGCTTTGACACACCACCGGCAAATGTGGTGCTGTATTTGAAATCTCAAAGTCTCAAAGATTCAAGTCCACACTAATTAGATCACCGTTTGGATAATAAATAGTTAACAGAGACTAAAAATGCAGAAAAAAAATATGTTCTGGGATAATTTTATTTCGTGTGTAACAGTATTATCCAGTAGTGAATCCCAAATCATGCCATGTAATGACATGAGAGTGTGTAATTTCATTTTTGGATGACTTAAATGATGTCTGGGAAGAGGTTATCATTACTATTTGTGATGTATTACAGAACAAGTCATTTAACTGGCCTCATATCAGAGACATTATACCGATTTGCAGTCCATCCAAAGACGGTGTGACTTTTCTTCCCACTTTGGCCCCAAAGAAATATGTGCTCATCATCTCAAAGCTTGTAAACATAAGTTTAGAGAACATAAGGTGATTGATGGTGATGGTGACTGAATAGATAAAGGTATACAATGGCTGTGTGTAACAAACACATTTTTATAAAATAATATGTTTGCTTCTTGTATATTTCATTTATCATTGTTGAGTGCATTGTCCATACAATACACACAACCGGGTGCTCCGGTTTTTTCCAGCAACAGGCAGATTGGCTATGCTAAATTCCCCCTAGGTGTGAATGAGTATGTGATGGATAGGTTCCAACTGCACCACAATCCAGAGGTAGATAAAGTGGTTAATGAAGATGAATGAATGAATATATAAATGAATAAATGAATGAATGAATGAATGAATAAATGAAGGAATGAAGGAACATAAATGCAAAGAATACTATAAAAAACAATAAATAAATGTAGATGTAAACAATAAAGACCTGTGTATTGTTAAGGTTGTAGAATATCTGATTACATCCCCAGCCAAAGAACAACCATTGATTACAATGCGCTTTTTTCTGAAAACAGTGCACCTATTGTAATGCACCAGTTGGTATTATTTCTATGGAAGAATTGTTGGAAGAAATGCAGTTCTTCTGTTTTGACACAAAGAATCAATTTAGGGGTGAAGTTGTAGTCCATTTAGGGCATGAAATGAACTGTTGTGCAAAGATAAAAAGTGAACTTGCTCATGGATCCTGCTTAATAGCAAATGTAAAAGCCATAAATCATAAATCCAGTGGAGACATGAGACTTCATTATTCACCTATCCAAGTAGATTTATGCTTCATGTAATTTTCACTTGTTTTACCACCATCTATTCTTCCACCTGCTACGGAAACTGAGTGTGTGCAGCTGCATGTGCACCTGTATATAATATGTAGTAAACAAAGTGCCAGAGTTTACTCAAAACTGCACAACTGCACAATCCCTTAATCAACTGATGCTTATCTTGGCAGATCAAATTTGTCCTAATGTTACACCATTGTTTATTGCATAATGCGGTCTTCAGAGAGAGAAATACATGAGAATGGACAAGAGGTTCTGAAAGTACTTTTTTTTACATCATACAGCAGAACTGGACAGAACGAAAAGGGAAATCGGTGAAATAAAAAAGCCCCATTCTGAGGTCAAGTCACTGTGGTCACAAAAGACTACAGGTTGAAGTCTGACTGCAAAATGTGGTCTGAAAAAAAGGTGAGGCTGGCAAAGTCTCTCAGGCTAAACCTCTCATTCACAGATCTTTTTAGTTCCCGTTACCTGGAATTGTCGATGGTTTGAACTCCAGATAAACGTGGAACTGAAACAAACCTTGACATAAGCTAAATAGTGCAATCAAAAGGATCTGGACAAAGAATAGGCCTCCAAAGCTTTAAGAAATATGATATAGTAAGTGTACAATGGACACCACATTGAAAAAGATAAGTGCATTATAATAGGGCTGTCAAAAAAAACCAAAAAAAAAATACGCTCAGGATTTGAACTGCAATTGCCCTAATGTTTACTATCCTTATGCTGAACCTCAACTCACTTGATAAGTCTTACAATTTCATTTTTTGCAAAGCAAAATTCTTTAATGTTTTCTAAAAAAACAACAACAAAAAATATCCTGACTCATATCACCATTTATTTATTTATTTATTTGTTTATTTTACATAGTTTGGTGGCAATGACACAGTAGTGTCTGCACGTGAATAACAGTTCAGCGCACAGGTGATTTATCTTATCCTAACCATTCGTATAGTGAGTAATCCATAAGGATTTATGTAATGCTTAATCTCTCATGTTAACAGGAAACTGCCAAGAGGACAAATCTCAGGAGGCGGTCCTTCACACCAACTGAAGCTCAGCTTACTGTAAGTCCTAATGTAGGGACTTTCACTGCAGAACATATTTCTTCTTGTTTTGCATGGTAAATCAGGAATGATTTAGATGAGAAGCAGTAAGTGGAGTTTGGCACCAGTTCCTCAGCAGTAAACAAACATTCCAGGAAGTGCTACTCTGTGCAGCATTAGATGTTGCTCAATAAAATTGGCAATGCTACTGTGAAAACTGTGTGTGTCTGTGTGTGTGTGTGTGTCTGTGTGTGTGTGTGTGTGTGTGTGTGTGTGTGTGTGTGTGTGTGTGAGTGTGTGTGTGTGTGTGTGAATGAAATGTAATTATACATACACTAAATGGCCAAAATCTGACTATCATACCTATATGAGCTTGTTGAACATCCTATTTCAAATCTATGACCTTTACCATAGAGTATAGCCCCCCTTTGCAGCCTCAACTCTCGTGGGAAGGCTTTCCACAGGAATCTTGGAGTGTGCCTGCAGGAGTTTATGCCTATTCAACTGACAGAGCATTACTGAAGTCAAGCACTGAAGTTGAATGAGAAGGCCTGGCTTGCATTCAGAGTTCTAATTAATCCCAAAGGTGGTCAGTGAGCTTGAGGTCAGAGCTCCAGTGCAAGATGCTGGAGTTCCACCACATCAAACTCATCAAACCATATCTTTATATGTCTATATCTTCATGTTGGTTACTCCTCTTCAACATCAGAAGGATTCGTCCATTTCTTTCCACACAGGCCTCTCAGGTACTTGTTCAGTCCCTTGTCATCATCTCAAGACTAGACTACTGTAATTCACTCCTAGCAGGTCTTCCTCTGAGCCCCATTCGACCCCTGCAACAGATGCAGAATGCAGCTGCACAATTCATTTTCAACCTTCCCAAGTTCTCCCACACCACCCCATTGCTACGCTCCCTTCACTGGTTTCCTGTAGCTGCCTGCATCAGAGTATAAGTAATTTTTATGTGCTACATGCTTCAGCACTCGGCGGCCCTGCTCTGTGAGTTTGCATGGTCTACTGCTTCATGGCTGAGTTGTTGCTGTTCCTAGACGCCTCCAAAGCCATTTCACAATAACATCACTTACAGTTGACAGGGCAGATCTATCAGGGCAGAAGTTTCATGACCTGACTTGTGGCAAAGGTAGCATCCCATGACAGTGCCATGTTTCATGTCATTGACTTTTTCAGTATGACCCATTCTACTGCTAATGTTTGTCTATGGAGATAGAGATGTGTGGCTATGTGCGTGATTTTATGAACTTAATCAACAGAAGGGGTGTCCACATGTATTTAAAATAGGTCAGATTTATTTCAACATATGGCAGCATATAGAATAGAATAGAATAGAGCAGTGCAATGCAAAGTAATGTAATGTAATGTAATGTAATAGAATTGAAAAGTGCAGTGCAAAGTAATGTAAAGTAATAGAACAGAATAGAATACAATAGAATAGAGCAGCGCAATGTAATGTAAATTAATGTAAAGGGTGTGATGATAGGCTGTGCACAGAACAAAGGAAAAGAAATTCCTTCACATGAGAAGGCGGTTAGGCGGTATTCTGTATTTTTTCCTGACATGTAGCTCTAGACAATGGCTAGTAGTTAGGTGATATACAATGACATTTATGTTGTGCAGTATAAACATTCATTCTAAATCCTCCTATAAAAGCAAAGAACAAGTTGAGCTAGCACTGGCTGCAAGAGGTATAATATTCTTTTTTCTTTTAATTAGACTGTTATCCATTCCCCATCTACTCGGTTGTGCACCCTTATCAAATGACAGCTTTCATCCCACCATTCAATTCCAGCTTTAATTACGCTGTCTGGGTGGCACGGTGGTGCAGTGGTTAGCACTGTCGCCTCACAGCAAGAAGGTCCTGGGTTCAATCCCAATATTGCAAGATTGAGAAGCTTTTCAGCAGAAGCACATTATTACACAACACTTATATTACATCCTGTTTGTGAGATATTAACTTTTGAACTGTTATAATTTTGTATCTTTCACAGTTAATATCTTAACATGTGCTGTTGGATCATTTTTACATGTGCAATTTTAATAGTGAAGGAACATCTTTGACAGACACGGCAGACAACCAGCCACAGACCTTTTCCTGGAGCCTGTTAGCAAACGTGAGTTCGTCTTGTTTACTCACAACACGAAACTCTAATAATTTTCAAAGATGACATTTCATTAACATTTTTATCAGTCCAATGACTATTCTGCATCTTGTACAGTGTTCATGTCAATCACAGATTTCTTTTTCCTCTGGAAACCAAAAGAATCTTGACTGTGTTACATCCATCCACTCCTCTGTAATGTAAGTCAGTAAAATGACCCCATCTGTATCCAATTCCTGTAACACAGACCCTAGAAACTAAACACGTTTGTATGCGTTCATGCTTTGGCCTCAGAGCGATGAGATAACTTTTACACATCCTCTCTTTGCTGTTCATAGCACTTCTTACTCTCACAATAGTTCTTCTTTTCCAGCAAATGGACGTAAAATAAGTTTCATTTTTAGAATCCTAGGAGTCACTGCAGAGGCCCATTGAGGATTTCTCTGGCTGGACTAGGAAACAATACGGTTTAAACTATCCATCAGTCAATATACAGTATATATTCTAGCACATAATCACTCTATTTTTATGAATCATGCGACAACTTTGAACAACAACATTTAAGCAAGACATTTATGACAAAGTTTTGCACTTTTACCCTGTGCAAAATTAAAACGTTTTCTCAGCTTACTGATACTGTATTTACCACCTTGTTTCCATAAAGCATAAATATGGTTTCTAACACTTTTGAAAACTTTTTTTGGTTGTTTTTTTTTGTTCTTTTCTAAGCTGCTTTATCAGCAGCAGCTACATACTAAAAACTTTTATTTATTTTTTTTACAAAAAACTTTACAATTATTATGTAAAAAAACAATAACCTTTAGTTTTAACAAGGTTTCTAACTGGAATAATCCCCTGTGGATTTAAGCTTGTCTGAAACTCTGCATGCATAATAATACCCTGTGTTTCGAGTTAAACATTATCATTAGTTGGTAATGTGCTTTTCATCTTTGAAGAACAGGCTGAGCATAATCTCATGTGTTTCCCCAGAGGCATTATACACCCACATTAAAGATAATCACCCCAGTTGGCAATCATGAAATGAAACTTAGGGGAAATTTGAACAGGAATTGGAACTTAAGGAACAATTAAACATCGTACACACAATATTGAACGTTACTGTCTACATGCCTGCCATTGTAATTGCATTCAAGTTACATCCCACACACACATAAAATCTCAATACGAGTTTGGGTGTGAGGCGCTTACGAGCAAAGACATGATGCATTTCCTTTGTACTTTGAAATCTTTTATGAGCTTTTACTGAACTCAATTCATCAATATAATCAATATAAGGCACATTTTTGTCGTTTAACCACTCAAATGTAGTCAGCTGCATAGGAAAATCAATTCTTTAGCTTTGAGACCAAATAAGAGAGGAGAGCCTCTGCACACATATGTTTTGGATTCCTAAAACATCTGAACTGAAATAAAATGAATATACGACTTAAGATTGAAAAATGCATGTACTTTTTTTGTAATTATAATAAAGATTAATTAATTCTGCAATGTACAAGAATGAATGAAAAACATATGCTGTGTCAGTGAGAAGGACTATGAATAAGCTGTGAATCATGATCAGTTTTGTTGTAAACTAAGATTCATTTCTGAGAACCTGACTTGGCATTTTCTCACTTTCACACACTTTCACAGGCCTAATAAACAGTGTAGTAAGAGAAAATATGGAAGAGAAAATATGCAAAGATTAAATACAGTCCCAATGAAAGTATTGAAATGGCAAGGCCAATTCTTTTGTTTTTGCTGTACACTGAAGTTATTTGGATTTGAGATCAAAAGATAAATATGAGATGATAAATCAGACTTACAACTTTCATTTCTTTTCAACTTTCAGACTTTCAACTTTCACAACTTAGAGCATGGCACCAATTTTCACAAGCAATCAAAAAAAACTGGACCATGCAACTAACATGTTTCTTGTTGCCCTGTTGGATTGACTGTTTAAACAATTAATAGTTGTGAATGTCTACTTTTGGTTTGAGCCATGGCTTTCACCAGTGAATACTGCATTTGTTATAAACCACCAAGAAGACCAGAGAGCTGTCTATGGGATAAAATCAAGCAATTTTTAAACTGAGAAAAAAGGGAAAATTAATCAGAGCCATTGCACAAGTATTGAAGAGTGACAAGCCAAAGAATCCTTAGGTGCTTTATATTTACATTTTGGAGTTTGCATGTTCTCCCCATGCCTGCGTGGGTTTCTTCCAGATGAAGGTTTCCTTCTACAGTCCAAAAACATGTAGATTAGTTCAACTGGCTACTCTAAATTGCCCATAGGTATGAATGTGATTATTAATGTCTGTCTGTCTCTGTGATAGCCTTATAGATTGGTAAACTGCCCAGGGTGTACCCCACCTTTTTCCTGAAGTCAGCTGGGATTGACTCCAGCTAGAAAATGGATGGATGGATGGATGAATGGGTGGACGGATGGATGGATGGATTTAACTTTTAGTCCCAATAGCTTCTGTAAAATATGCACATGATTATTCTTCAATGTGAATGTGTATATACTGTATTTTCTATTTTAACAGTCCCCTCTGTACAGTCCCCTGAAACAGCACTCCTGTTTTTTTTCTCTCTGTTATACACTGAAGACATTTGGGTTTGAAATAAAAAGCTGAATATGAGATGATCACCTTTCCTTTCCTGATATTAACATCTAGATGTGTTGAACAACTGAGAACATGGCACCTTTGGTCTCAGACCACCCACTTTTGGGAACTGATAATCCTAAAGTAAATGACACTTAATATTTGGTTGCATATCCCTTGCTTCCAATAACAGCATCAAGCTGGTGACCTACTGACATCAGCAAACTGTTGTTTTCTTCTACTGTGGTGCTTTTCCAGGGTTGTATCACTGCTTCTTTTAGTTGTTGTTTGTTTTGGAGGGTTTCTCCCTTCAGTCTCCTCAACACAATCACCATCGTGCAAGACTGATCTTGACAGATCCTTTCGATCTCCACACTTTGGCCTTTCTATTGCTTTGGCAGAGGTTAATCTTTGTTCCAGAACCTTTACATCTCTGTATTTCTTTGTGAATTCCAATCTGGCTTTCCAACCCTGCTGATGAGTGGTTTGCACCTTGTGGTATGACCTCTATATATCTGGTTGTTAGTACACCAGTGGTTTCTTTCTTTTTCTTTCTTTTTTTTTTTCCACTGCTAAAGGTTTTATGTAGAACCCTACAAACAGATGGTTGCTCTATTAGGGAGAGTCAATTGGAAGTGAAGCAAACTAAGTTCACTATTATTTTCTGAATGTACACAATATGGGGATTTTAACATATTAAATAGACTAGGCAAGTGTAATTCTAAATAGAAGGTAATATTTATGTGTAATGTAAATGCTGCATTCCAGCAAGGATAGTATAACGCTAGTATAAAATTTTAAAACAATTCCCAGATTTGGGTCATTAAATGCAGTATGCAGTGCATGTTTCAGTGGCCACACCAGTCAGAACACCGAGCAATTCCCGCCAACTACATTTTAATTTGGCAGAAATTACTACCTACCAAAAGAGGCAGGTCTATTCAGTCACATGGTTTAAAGGAAACATAGGAATTTGTTGTTTGGTCCTACACTGTCATGCATGTGTATCAAACCATTAGTCAGACTGGGAAAGTCATGAACATACACATACACACAAAGATCCATGGCTTCTGGAACTATGATGCATGAAACTTCAATTCGATACAGTCTAGTCTGTGCAAAAATCTGTGACACAGATCATCTGCTGTGATTCCCTTGGTATAATCACTAAATGATGCAAATGTTAGGGGAAATTCTGGTTTGATAAGAATCACAACACAATAGTAGATCAAATATTATGCTTGTTAAAATGTTAAGCTGCTTTGATCTTACTCAAGTTGAATTAGGCAAGGAAAAAGCTGCTATATGAGAAATTCACTCACCACTAATTCAGGAATACTGGCTAATACACCATGCCATGACTAATTACTTAATTTTATAAAGTAATTTTAGGTCTTCTGTAAGTACTGATATCCTGAATTCATCTGTTTGCTTTAAAGATTGGATGATTTCTGTATTAACAGATTCCTATTAATAGGCTTGATCATTTAAGTAATGCACTGATTATTACTTAAGTGTTGGACATTTTATTGTTGCCAACACATACATGATCCAAGCAAAGCACACCACATCACAACATTCTGTCAATGACTGAGAGCTGAATTCTGACACTAGGGTGACATCTTTTGGACACATTAAGAATTTAAAGAGCTCAGATCTCAAATAATCTTTAGTTACTTATGTCAGGTATAAAGGTATTATGTAGCCTATGTAGCCATAGAATCACTGTTGTTCTTAGGCATTCTAGCATAAATGCATGGTACATCTATAGCCCTTTTATTTAAAATTTATTTTAATTTAAATATTGAAGGTATTGTTTACTACAAAGACTTGATGCACAACTGACTTTTAAAATTTCATTTAGAATGGACAATGACTTACAATGATCATGAATGGGCAGTCAAAAAAACCACTGCCTCATAGTATATATGGCCCTCTTGAGATTTATGTTATATACATAAATCTAAATGTATACAAATCCATACAAAATGTGCACAACTTTAGTCTTCATCCCTTTAAAATGTATGACATTAAAACCACACTGTAAAAAAAAATTTTGTTGAATTTACAGTAAATTACTGGCAGCTGTGGTTGCCAGAATTTCACCGTAAAAAAATATGGTGACAATGTATAAGACATTACGTTTTTTTGGAAACTGTAAATTTCATGGTTGAGAGCTGTTTGCTTACAGTAAATTACCATGAAAAAAAAAGACATTGTAAACCTGTTTACGGTAATTCGCTTTAAAATTAACAGCTGTAATATAAACCTGCTTATGGTAAACTATTTTAAATACAACAGATATACTGTGAACCTAATAACAGTCTATCTCGGTGATAAACACAATACAGCCGTTTGATATTTTACAGTATTTTATTGCAAAGATAAACTTTACAGTAAATTACCGGCAGCTGTGGTTGCCAGAATTTCACTGCAAAAAATACGGTACATCACATTAAGCTGGATGACCTAGATTTTACAGTCAGCTGCTTATGATACAAAGGAGATAACAAATAAAGCCCACTGTAAACCAAAGCACACAGCGACATTGATAAACTTTTGCACTTACACATTCTCAGTGAAAAATAGATTGAACTGATCCAAGAACTTGTCCAGTATACTCACAAAGCATCCAAAAAAACAGCATGTGTCCATATATATGAAGGATAATCCATTGTTGGTGGAATGGATGAACATCATGAAAAAATTAGCCACTTGCCAGGGTTGCTGAAACGTAAAGAGTCCAGACTTGACTGAAGAGGGATAGACGATCACACATACATGATGTCCAAGTAAGTGGAACTTAAAGCATAGATTGTCACCAGTTCTTCTTGAGGACTCAATGTTGTGTTCACTGTGGACTGGTATGATCCTTTCTGCAGCCAGAACCCAGAAACAAGTTAAATTGATACAGTGCTTGAGCATGATGCCTACACAGATAAAATTCATGGCCTTCTGTTTTAGACTGAGCTCAAATGAACTACACATAGGAAAAAAACTAGCACACTGGAATAAAGTTTTACAGGTTTTTCCAGCAAATAGCATAGTATAGTTAATTATAATGCAAACAATTTCTTCTAAACGGTATTTTTTTAGGGAGCCACATGATAAGCCTGGCCTTTTTTTGTTGTTGTTGTTGTTGTTGTGCTTGCTTATGTTTTCTTTTAAAACTGTCCTTTGTTCTGTCAAATTGTATTGTTTGCATTTGTAATAATGGAGAAAAAATAGTAGCATGCAAAAACTGTTTTTAGAATGACAATATAAAATACAATATTTATATTCTTAGTATGACAGCAAAAATAAAGTTATGCCTTTGGTAATTAGGGAAACTGCTGTAAGCAGCCATCCAAATGTTATGTATTCTTATTCTAG
>JAQQZR010000014.1:12905779-12948822 GCA_030068235.1 Notoglanidium macrostoma
CCTCCAGACTGAGACAGTTTATTTTTGTTTATTCAGAATAAAGATTAGCCGGCATTTATTTAGAACGATATTAGCATCATCAACCTGTTGTGATTCATCTCTTCTTTCACATTTTTAACCAGGATACTGTATATTATACGCAATAGTGAAGTAGATGTTGATGATGATGTGACCTTGGGCACTTTTTTATTCGTAGAGGCCTATAAGGAAAAATATTGATGGTTGATGTGTTTGGAAATATAGTCACTTGTCCCTTTAATTTCCTTTACTCCTTCATACAGTAAGGAATATCAGTGATATTAAGGTATCCATATATTCATTCTTTTACAGTCCCTATATATTTTGTGTGTGGAAATAGAATAAACTGGCACAGTCATGGGAATGACGTTATATACTTAAGTAGCGACTGACTCTGATTAGTCACTCTGAGTGTGCTGACTCTCTGATTGGTCAACGGTTTCCTAATAAATCCAGCTAACTTACAAGACTGACTGTGTGGGATTCTCCAATTTCAAAATGATCAACCTGAAATAATGAAGACTCATGATTAAGCTAGTCATTCATGTATAGCATTTGGCAGACACCCTTTTCCAGATCGACTTACAGATTCATACAACTTCTAATAGAAGAAATAATTCTGACATTTATATACACGTAGCAAAGACTATTGCATTAAACAGCATCAGAATTTTTTTTTAAAGTACAATAAAGTGCATCCTGTGCTTTTTATGGTGTCCCATTAGATGGCAGCATTGACAAACAGATTTTGCTCTACAGCAGATTAAAGCCTGGTCCGCAGGTAACAGGTAAATCTGCATATTTTTTCTTTCCTTCCATACTAAAATGCCATTTTCTCAACCACGGAAGATCATTAGCTGGCATTCTATATAGGGTTTTTTTAAAGCGTTTCCCAATGAGATAAATATGGAACCCTTAATTGTGTTGCATGGAATATTAGAACCATCTGGAAAAAGAGAAAATAAATGAGTTAAATGTTAACTTGCGGTGTGAGCGGGCTGTTAAGCTGAGCAGCATGTTTAAATAGTTTTTTTTCTCAGCTGACTGATTTCCTCAAGAGTTCTTTGGATATTTAGTTTCCTGGCTTCCTAAAAGTGTTATGCTTGGAAACTTTGTAAAAGGGAAACCATATGATAGGGTTCTTCATCTACACCTGACAGAAGCCTTTTCCATCAACAGGGAATTGGTTCTGTTCTGGTTTGTGCAGTATATTTTAAACTATTCTGAGTATTTCCATCTGGAACCAAAAGATGGCTCGTTTTTCCAGCACGAGCCGTGATGACAACTGGGGGCGAGTCGTTAGTTTGGTGAGGAAGCAGAGCACAGCACTGAAGCACACAATGGAAAAGAATGAATCAGACAAATATCTGCGATAATAGAACAAATGCTCACAGGTATTCCGTGTGATCTGCCATCTTGCTGTTTATATCCATTTTGCATTGTGCAACGCCCTCCATTAATGACACTGTTGATAATCCTTGATAACAATAGTACAAAACTGGTGGAAACTCTGGGCTGGTTCTCTAGCTGGCAGCAAGGTAAAAAAAATCCTGAATGGAATTGGTTCAAGAACCTGGTCTTTGTTGCTGGAAAATGGGTGTGTGTGTGATTGTTTAAACCCTGAATAAGATCAACACAAAAACAACTTCTCAAATATATATACACCTCAAGAAAAAGCCAAATATGCCAAAGAACAAACAAAGTGGATGCATGTAGGTAGAGGATCATCCATCCATCCATCCATTATCTATACCGCTTTATCCATCTGGGTCGCAGGGAAGCTGGAGCCAATCCCAACATTCTCGGGTGAGAGGCAGGGTACACCCTGGGCAGGTCGCCAGTCCACCACAGGGCCGACACAGACATACACGCTCACATTCAATTCAACACAGAGTAGCCAGTTGACCTAATCCGCATGTCTTTGGATTGTGGGAGGAAACCGGAGTACCTGGAGAAAACCCCCATGGGGCATGGGGAGAACATGCAAACTCCACTGAGAAAGCTACCCTTGGTGACCCAGGGATCGAACCCAGGACCTTCTTGCTGTGAGGTGACAGTGCTAACCACCGCACCACCGTGCCGCCCCAGGTAGAGGATCAGTGACCCAAAAATCAACAATAAAATATAAAGTACTTATGGAAAGACTGGGGGAAAAAATGCAAAAGAAAGAAAATACAAAATTAGTAGAGAAGATAGAAGTGGTTAAAAGGAAATAGGCTATATTATAATTTATAGGTCACAACTGAATAGCGCACAATGGCACTCCAGGTAGTTTTGTTTGTTCCTGAGCTCAGGTTACTGTCTATGTGAGATTTTGTTCTCTCTGTGGCCTGTGGGTTTCATGCGAGATATCCCGTTATCTTACACCTCCACAAAACCTGCCACTTTGTAGATTTGCAACTCTAAATTGCCCCTTGTTGTAAATGTGTGTGTGGGGCTGTAAGTGTGTGGGACCGTGTGATAGACTGGCATCCCACCCAGGGTTTATTCCCCCCTCACACCCATTGTTAGGGCTCTGGATCCAGTGCAATCATGATCAGAATAAAGTGGATAATTTAATGAATGAGTGAGTGATAGTCAATGTTATTTTAATTGGAGATCTGCTGGGTGTAGTATTAACTAGCTAGTTAAGACATCAGATGGTTCATATGGAATAAAATGGTTATGGTTTTAATTCAAGTAATACCATAAAAATATCACACATTTGTTACAATAGGTATAAGAAAAATAAACTATTTATATAATACATAATTTTAAAAGATATAATCACGGTCACATGCTCAGTCAGACACTAAAATCTTCATCTGCAATACTATTGCAAATTGCACAGCTCGGACATTTGGAAATGTCTGCTGTTGTTTAAAACAATGTCAAATATTTTCCAGCTATCTGTAAGATTTACTAAAGCAGCCCGCATTCTGAAGTGTTTTGCACTTCTTCTTCAAATAAGGCAAATGCCTAAAAGACTACACATTGGAAGCATGACCCCTGACCTCTGTCACAGTGTAAAGCATATAGTTCAATGATCATGGATCAGTTTAAAACCTGGAAGAACTCAATCGGTCCAGTTTTCTGAAAAACAATCTCAAAGATGCTTACCGCCTGAACGGGTAATTAATTTAATCCCCATGAGGACTGGACGAAAAGCTAATTAGTGAAGTCAGGTGTTGCCTGTTAGAAATCCCATTGAGACGTGCAGCACCTGAGGACCCGTTTAAGCTGCCCTTAATGCTTAGAAGTCATTAAAAGCACAGAGCAGGATTCCCTGCTGCTGATAGTAACTAAGCAGCCCTGGGTCTCTGAGTGTGTTAAGCTCATGCAAACGATCAGACGACTGAGAGAAATCATCTGGTCCTTCACCACACCCACCCTGCAGAGGAAAACTCGGGTATCCAGGGTGTACCATCAGCTCTGCTGTGATTGGCCGATATGATTCAGGTGCACAAAGGCCGTCAGCCTGGGCGGCTAGAGATGTCCGTGCCTCCAGAGCAAAGTTAAGGACTCTTTTGAGGTTGGAGAAGGACATGTTTTGTCCCATCGTGCTAAGGCCCAAGTACACATCTGGCCATCTGTAGAAACACAAAATCATGATTAAGAGACTGAGAGAGGGGATAGTTTATACTGAAAATCATATAGGTCCAGCTACATAAAATTCTTTGCTTATAAATATCTGGATGTGTTACTAACATGACAAGTTATATTTTAATGCTTAACCATTAAAGATTAGTTTATGGATACAAAAAAAGTATCAATTATGTTTTGTCTTGTAGTGGAGCTAATAGTTACCACTTTTAACTAGTGGCGCACACTCTGAACAGATATATTTGTTGTTAAACATTCTGATTTTGTCTGTTTTCTTAAAAGAAGCCATGTCATCAGTTCACTAATCAGACCACAAAGAGGAAAATAAAATGAAAAATCTATGAAAACTCACCCCGTTTTGAAGGAACATCTCTAGCCCTGTAGCTAGTCCCTGATCTGATGAGCTGCCTTCAGCTAAATTTACATGTGACTGAGTAATTTGTAACAGAGCATCTGCTATAAAAGCGGACCATGACCGTTCACGTTTAGAAAACTGGAGTCACTGAAGTATGGCCGGACCATGTTGATGCAACTCCCCTGTCTACAGGATTGAAGTCCCTTAAATATTTACACCAGCCCACTAAGTCAAATCTGTGAAACCCTGGAATTCGCACTTCATTCACAAATTATTCATGTACTTGTAGCTTCCCATAATTACCCACAGCACTCATGCATAGTACTAGTCCACTGTTTTATTTAATCACAAGTACAGTACGTGTCCAGCTTTTTGATCCTTGATTAAAGCTCATGCTTTCTTTTGGCCTCACACACCTGATACCATGGCGATGGAAGACTTCCACAGACTGGAATGCATCTTTCTCAACTTGCAGGTAGAATTCTCTGAGGTTTGGAGGTAGGAAATGACAGGAGTGCAGACCAGGCTCCACTGGGACCCGTGTGTAAGGTATGCCAAAATCGGAGAGAACCCGCGCAAACACGTCTCGCACCTCTGCAAACAAACACGCCGAACCCACCGAGTTACATGCCAAACTGTATGCAACAGGTGTTATTCAGACGAACCATGAGCCACTGTTGTTACCTGGCAGCACATGCACATGCTGATGGCCATCCATGTGATTGGGCAAGTGACCAGTGAGCTCACAAAAATGCTTCACCTGGGCCCTAAGCTCCACCTCCACCTGTCAATCAGACAAAAGCAATCTTCCATGTAATTGAAAAAATAATGTGATGTTCAGATGCAGGATGTTTATTAGCATTTATAAAAGTTGTCCAACAGATTTGGACTTCAGAAAAACTGCAACCACTCAAGTCAACAACACTTATTTAAGGTCAACAGCTATGTAAAGCATGCTTCAGATCATTTGCTTTTGGCGTAACACTCAATAGCAACTCAAGTTGAGCTAAACAGGAAACAAAGGCACATTTGCCTTTGTGTTCTCTGCCAAAGCTCTTTTGTTTGCTATTCAGATGAAGAACTGTGTTTACCAAGTGCATCATATATGCCCTTCCTACTGTACCATGTTCAATGTGCACAGTCTGGATTAACGTCATTTTATACCACAGTGCTGATGAATTCTTGAATCTGTCAGCAGGTGATGATTAATTTTCTATAACAGCAGCTCTTACAATAGTTCCGAGTGTAAGTTTGTGTTTCTATAGCAACACCTTACACAATACAAGTTGAGCAATATGTAAAAATATGTAAGCAATAATTTAAAAGGCTGAAATAAGTTTAAAGAAGCAACAACACATATAGCGCTATTACCTTTACTCTATAATCTAAAGTTTGTAATCAGTTGTTGTATTGTTATTGTAAGACAGTAATCAACAGTGGTGTCTAGATTTATGGCGGTCTGTGAATGTTTCAAACTCCTATACGTACATCTGTCATGCTCATTTTTCCACTCCGCAGAACTTCACGGAAGCCCATCTTGCCATGAAAGAAGCCATCTTTATTAAGGAGTGTGGACCTCCTCAGCTCCTGACACACTGGAGCACCTTCAGACAGGTTTGCATGGAGTCCAACAGGAATGCAATGTCTAAAGGAGGAGAAAACGGACACCTCGGTTTAAAAAAATATTCCAGTGTTTTTCAACCTAATGTCTATCTACCATAACTGTAGTATATGTGAGATTACCACAGTCATGACATTTCCCAGCACTGAGATATGACCACAAAACTCACTTTTAATGAGTATGTGCTTATTAGTAAGGCCTAAGAATTTTATTAGCCTATTTAAAAAGAAGATCGTGGTGATGACATCACTGCTTGCAAGACTTGCAGCAGTACATTTTTGAGCAGATGTTTGCAATTATTCTCACTCAATACAGCTCTCCAGCTCACATCACAGCTGCTGATTACACAAATTGAGATAGCAGATTCAGTTGACTAGTGTGTAAAGCGTGACTAAGTTGCGCTGGTGCAAGCTGATGTTCCCAACAACGAATCACTGATTACCATTGTTCACAATTACTGATCACTGATCAATATCACAATCACTTTATTTTGCCAAACGTAAGTACAGAGTACACAGGAATTTAACTAGGCAGGTCAGTGCAAAAATATATTTTTGGTTAAATGTTCCCAATAACAAACCACTATTGTTCCCAGTAGCAAATCATTGTTTCCCAACAACCAATGACTGATCACCAGTGTTCTCAACAACCAATGACTGATCACCAGTGTTCTCAACAACCAATGACTGATCACAATTACTTGCCACACTTGCACACTTTTATTGTTCTTCCTTGTAAACCCTCTTCTTGGTGATGTTTACAAGCAAAGAATGTGAGTCATGTCCTGTTTACTCACGGGAACCTTTTATTTGCATTCTTAGTAGAAGTGAGAGTATTTTGTAAATGAGCAAAGACGACTTCTCTACAAGAAATAATTCATAATTTTTATTATTCTGAGAAAAATTTTGTTTTAGGGGGGTTTACATTTGCCTTCTTCATGTAACATGTAGAAGAAGCAGCCTTTACTTGTCATTTATACATTAGAGCACAGTGAAATTCTTTTCTTCATATATCCCAGCTTTTTAAGAAGTTGGGGTCAGAGCACAGGGTCAGGCATGACACAGTGCCCCTGGAGCAGAGAGGGTTAAGGGCCTTGCTCAAGGGCCCAACAGGGGCTTGAAGCCTGACCTTCGGATCAGTAATCAGTAAATAAAGAGCCTTAAGCCTTGAACCACTTATCATTATGGTCATTATGAATATGCATTGACTGTATTGATTCCATTACCGAACCAGTTAAGACATTGACTCCTCCATACACTGTAGAATTTCTTTAACGTATTGAAACTAACTATTTATTGAGCCTTACCTCTTGGCGAGCTGGGCCGCATGTTCCGCAGAAGCTCCATTCACCAGCACAGACGCATTGGAAACGCCACCTGCCAGAAAAGCCTCAGCGATGCCCCGGTTCCTCCGAACACAGTACCCAAAATCATCTCCTGTCACCACCAGCTTGACCCTGGGCTGAGGCATGTTCAATGCTGGGCTCTGACGGCACATAAGTCAACTGTTTTACAACCATGAACTCATGAACATCTGTAGGGTGACTAATTTCCCTAAAGCGGATACAATATTCCTCAAGCTGAACAGTAACAGTAAACGTATTCAATTTAGTAACACTGTCACGTGTAGCCTACATTTTCACGTGGCTCTCTCTCTCTGCCTGTGAGTCAGGATGAGGTGGAACCGCGGCATTAAACCCAGATGCGGATGCAGTTAGTATCCTATAAACTCCGACCTCCTGAATAATGTATTACTATTCTGCTAGTGAAATGACAGTGTGTTCGAGTTTGGATTACAGTAGGATATCATCTTCCAGTGAACTATTTTCCAGGAAGCAGAAAACCTAATCCCTAATGGCAGTGAACAACTCATTAACACCTGTGTTACATTGAACGCACCCCTGTAGCCTATCTCTTACCCAGGCTTCACTAATCAACAGACACATTATTGCTTTGGATTTATTAATAGCCATTTAATCCCAGAACCACTCAAACCAGTTTTGTTCGATGACAATCTAAAGACTCTTAACATACGCTATGGTATTTATGAAAATGCGCATAGCTGAACAGATAAAATATTGACTTACCCATTTTATTACAAGATCTGTGCCATTTATACCGGTTCTCTGTGATAACTAGCTAAGGTGTCTTCTCCCCCAACTGAACAAGCCGTCATAAAATATTTGGGTTTGATCTCAAATGTATCTCTACGTGCTCCCTTACGTGGTTCATTTCATAGTCTTTAGAAGACATTACGTCATACCCTATGTAGTGCACTAATATAGAGAGTACAGCTCTATTTGGAATTTACCCTCAGACGTAAATAAACTGCTTCCTTTTTCCGGGGGGTTGATACCCTCTACTGGACATGTATGGCAATGGTTAATTAGTTTCTTTATTTTTTAGCTTTCTTTTTTTCAGTATCATTAATTATATGTATTTAAACATTCCTTTTCTCCCTCTCAAGGTCATCTACTGCTCAGTGGCCTTGCACTGAAATGTGTTGAATTGAATATGTGTGTGTGTGTATGTATATATATAATTTATATAATTTATATTTTGTTTAATATAATAATATTATAATATTATAATATAATAATAATTATAATAATATTTATTAGTCTGTTATATTATATTTGCCTTGCCTTTTTTATAAAAGTCCGGACACATTCAAATAAACCCTCAACTCCACATATTCAGCCCTGTATTTTTTGCTGTCATGTAATGTTTTGGGATTTTACCTTCATGCTCAGATATGTGAGCTATGAGGGTGTCTTTTTCCATTATCTTGCCTTATTTAGGGAGTCCTAAATTCTAATCTAGATTGCATGTATAGCTAGATTTATAAATGTTTCCTAAGTATTGTTTCTTTAATTTGTCTGCCAACACTCAAAGGGCCTTTAAATTATTTCATAACAATTGTACAGTGTGTATAGGTGTGTGCGGCACGGTGGTGTGGTGGTTAGCACTGTCGCCTCACAGCAAGAAGGTCCTGTGTCCGATCCCCGGACCCCGGATCACCCAGGGTGCCTTTCTGTGTTCATGTTTGCATGCGTGGGTTTCCTCCCACAGTCCAAAGACATGCAGATTAAGTCAAGTGGCTACTCTAAATTGCCTGTAGTGTGTGGCTGTTTGTCTGTGTTGGCCCTGTGACCTGCCCAGCGTGTACCCCGCTCCAGCTTCCTGCGACCCAGACGGATAAAGCGATATAGATAATCGATGGATGGTGTATGGGTGTACATTTGTTTTAAAAAGGTCTTCCGTCTTGGATGAGTATGACATTCATTTCTTATGCTATAAATCGACTTTGAATCAACTTCGAAATCAAGTTGAAAAACAATCTAAAAAATTATTTATATAAATGCATCGCACCTAAGACAGGAAACTGTAAAACCAAACACCATATTAAATCACAACAATTAGATATGAAATGAACTTTCTTTTATTAAATACAGTATTCATACATTACTTTTTCATTCACAGAGTTAATCAAAACTGATACTTTGAATGAAATTATGATCTTCAACATTACCTGAAGGCAAACTGTAGAATTAAAGGCCCACTCAGATCACTCAGCTATCATACTATGTAGGCAATACCTAACATGGCTGATATAGCCAGTCGGGACAGTATTTGAGGACACAATTGAGCAGACTACTACCAAAAACATGTCCAGTTCAGTTCTGTCACACACTAACAAACTTGAATTTTAATGCCTTAACCCACCAAAAATAATTGTGTAAAGAAAGAAATAACTGCACTAATTCAGTGGCAGGTTGAGCAGTAAACAACTTTCTGTTAAAGGTCTTGTGCATTGTGAAGTCTTTCCATCTTGAATACCTTCATCAGTGATCCATTTTCTTTTACCTATACTTATACATTTACCTATATAAAGAAATCTAACAACAATAAACAATATTGTATATTGGTAATAAACATTCATGAGTGCACCTTTAAATGCCAAGGCACCATGAGCTCATATTAATTCATATTTATACAGTATTTACATATGCCCTCACAGTAAGTAGGTTACTTAACCTGCTATTTAAAGGAACAACACACCCTAAATTACCTTTATTATCAATATTTGAGCTTCAATGGTGCAAAAGATTTATGGTAAAATTAACATCTTTGCTGATTTTTTATTTTTATTTATTTTTTGGTTTTTACATCATCAATTTGGTTAAGAGTTTCCTACAATACCCACAGTGCTGTTTGACTACTTGCTGATAGTGGTAAAGTGGAATTTAGCCTTCATGTCATCTCTCCTTAAATCGGCTTTGTGTAGGAATTTTACCTAATATCAGGTTCAAAATCATTTTGATGGTAAATTGACTTGTAATAGAGAGAATGGCTTGCCTTCCATCCTGACTCCTGCCTGGAATGCCAGTTATAGCACCATGTAACTCTGGTGGAGTGTCCCTGAGACCAACCATGACAACTACATAATGCTTTATGGTGACATGTCTCACATCAACAACTATAGGTCTTCGGCTAGCTATAAGAAGATAGCACAGTATACCCAGTATGGCAGAGGCGAAGAGACCAAAGAAGACACTGTCGGAGGAAGCCATGTCAAGAAAAAAAGACTTTGTCTTTGCCGCTTCCCTATCCTTCAGCTTGTCGACAAATACGCACATAGAGCTGTCCATGAGGGGGGCATAATTCGTATTTATGACAGTGTTATAAAAGTGAATTACACTCCACAACTCTAAGTGGAACCCAGTAGCAAAAGATACCATTTCTAGCACAACCAGGCTTTAAAGAGAGTGATGCAGCAGCACTTTAATCCTTTACTCTTTACAAGACTCTCATTTCTTCACCTGTACACTCTGCCCAAATAGATCAGATTGCAGTTTACTCCTTCTATGTTTCATTTCTCGTTAATATTACGTTGAAACTGGCTGGGAAATGGTAAGTCATAAAAGAAGTTTATCCGTTATCTTTATCCGTTATGTTTGAGATTGTCCAGGTTTTTTTCTTCTATTCAACACCATTGTATCTGTGCTAGCAGTAATGTCAGAAAGCAACCACTAACTTCTCATGAGAATAACGAAAATACAACAACGAATTATTACGAGAATCACTAAGTAAAAATATGTCATTAGACACATATTTGACGTGTAGGGGTACTTTTCATTGAAGTCACTTTCACTATTATGCAGTCATGCAAATCTCCATGGCGTTTTGATGCAACGTTGCTGCGACTACGCGGTGCGTCATCAAGTTCTGGACCAATCGCTGATTACCGGGTGTTCACACTACTTCCTGGTTTTCGGACTTGTCACGCCGTGATTGGTCAGCAGCAGCTCCAGTGTTTTGAATGGAGCTTTTTGAGCTCGTGGTGTTATGTAGGCACTCTACTACATCTACGCAATGGATCCGTTAAAGGCTATACGCGTCTATTTAGATTTCTTTTTATTGTTTTTCATCTTCGCGAAATGTCAGGGTCGTGACTCAGACTCTGAATATGTAACGTGTGGATCTTTAGTGAAGCTGCTGAACACAAGGCACAATGTTAGACTCCACTCGCATGATGTGAAATACGGCTCAGGTAATCTGTCTACTACTACATGAAATTAATTTAATATCCTACAAATACAGCTGTAACAGAGATAAACACCTGGAACATGAATTATTATTATTATTGTTATCAATCGAGGTTTAAAGTAAAAAATTGTTACATCTTACTCATGTTAATTCCAGCCGGTTAGCTTATTAGCCCTGAGGCTAATACCACCAAACAATAATAGTCATGTATTATGCTGGTCTGTTTCCTTCTGAATGCACTGCAGGTTTAATTCACAGTTTACTGATTACTGGGGCTGATAAAATACTACATGGTTCACACAGCATACAGAGCAAGCTTAGGAAGGGTTATAAATTTTCACCCTGCATACTAAATTTATCATCCTTGTTGCTTAGCAGCTCATTTTTCAGACTTCCGGTTTTTCACTTCCTGGCACGATGTGATGGATAATTTTCACTTTTATCCATTTTACTACAACAATTAACAAACCTAGTTTTATCTGGTCAATAAAAGGTGTTCTGAGAAGGAAATCAGACTAAAATGTGACACGTAACTATTACTTATAATGCATTTATGAGACCATGATCCTTCATTCATTCGTTCATTCATTCATCTTAAGTAAGTACTTTATCCTGGTCAGGGTTGTACACAAGGTGTGAGGTGAGAATTCATCCTGAATGGGATGCCAAGTATTATGTACACACACTGTCTCACCATTGTAGGGGTCAGTTTAGCATAGCCAATCCCTAGCCTCTGGCGGTCAGAAGAAGTTGAAGGAAACCCACACGGATATAGGAAGAACATACAAAACTCTACCCAGACAATAACCTGACTGTCCCTCAGACTCTACCCAGACAGTAACCTAATAGTAACCTCAGGATCGAACTGAGGACCCTGGAGTTGTGAAGCAGCAATGCTACCTGCTGTACCACTGTTCAATCTTGAGACTGCTATAACATCATAATATGTATTATGGCTCATGCATATGACTTTTATTTTGTAATATATCCCTTATAGGTAGTGGGCAGCAATCAGTAACAGGTGTGGATACAGCAGATGATGCAAACAGTTACTGGCGTATCCGTGGTAAACCAAATGAAATATGCCAGCGTGGAGTGCCCATTAAATGTGGTCAGGCTATCCGTTTTACTCATATGAAGACAGGACGCAACCTCCACAGCCACCATTTCAGCTCTCCTCTGTCGAACAACCAGGTAATTTGTTTATTTGTTTAGAATTTGACCTCACCGTGTTCTCACCCATGCATTCAATGTGTATGGTTTATTCCCCTAAAGCAAGCAAGACCTAAATCAGAGTAGTGTGGTTTCAATTCCTCATTGCTTTTTATAGGTACTAGAAACTAATACTGGGAAATAATGTAATAAATGTGTACACATGCTTGTTTGTAATATCAAGTGATGCGTAAACCAGTAATGCGAATCAAGTTTCTCTAAGGAGAATGGTCTGCACACAGGTAACGCTGGTTTATTGATTATTCCTGATGACCTTCTACACACATGGAATCTAAATCTATTTAAACCATTGTTAAATCAAGTATTTTTGGCATCATGTATAGGATTTAGCTCAAGGTGAAATGAGAAACTTGAGCTTTTTTGTCAGCTCGTGCCTTAGCATGTCAATAAAAAAGGAACCGGAGAATAAAAACAAACGCAAACTTGCACACATGCTCGGTTCAAGAGATTTTTCCACCTTACTAGTAGGAGATAACGAGAAAGGGGAAAAGATATCATTAGAAAATATTTTAACCAAGAATAGAGCCATATATTAGATATTTTAGATTAGATTCATGACCTAGATTAGATTAGATTCATGACATGACATTGTTCCCCATGTGGTAATACTTCTCCAGTCTCGGAGTGGTCCGACAGACTGATACTGTGCTTCATGTCATTAAAGTGTTGTGCACTAGAAGAAGATGGTCTTGTCCTTATATGAGGACAGCAGTTTTTTTTTATTCTACTTTACTTTTAGGATGATGGAGTAAAATTACAGGGCTGCACTTCATGAATGATTCACATTCATTTTGATTTCGTTTGAAGATCATGCGATTTTCCATATATTAAATGACCCATGCTTTTTCACTTATCAAGACAATTTGATTCTATAAATATGCAAATTGGAGCTTTTCATGCCCCACCCCCTTTTCCCAGGTAAACCTGGGATAAACTTGGGATACGATTGGCTCTTATATTTTTCGATGCAATAACATTTGTCATGTGTTCAGTAATAAGTCAATAAGATTTTCATTTATTTATTTATTTTATTTATTTATTTATTTTTCCAGCAAAGATATTCCTGTGCACACTCAGCACACTGAAGACACGCACATACACCATTTTAAAATGTAATCTTTTTAATTTTTCGTAATGTCTAGGGTCACCAGTTGTATTTTTTTTTTTATTCCCTGAAGTATTTTGAGGGATTGCAGTCACCTAGGTCAGATTTCATTTTATTACTTGTATCAGATTCCAATATTCCCACAAACTTTGAGGAAACAAGGATGCACTGTGGAGAAACATCGTGTCTGTTAAGAAGAAACCTAAATAAGTGTCCATCCTTATACTTGACTAAAAATGAATGAGGATCCTTTTCACTGACTTTGTATGAATGCTTCCAAACCTTCACAGTAATAACTATGCTCTTTGGTTGCAAAAAAACAAATTGTGTTTATGAATGCAGGAGGTGAGTGCGTTTGGCGAGAACGGTGAAGGTGATGATTTAGATGTGTGGACGGTCCAGTGCAGTGGGACCTACTGGGAGCGTGAAGACGCCATCCGGTTCAAACATCTAGGCACCAGTGCCTTCCTCAGTGTGACTGGAGAGCAGTATGGGCATCCGATCAGGGGCCAGCGTGAGGTCCACGCAATGCCCTCGCCCAATTCAAACAACTACTGGAAGGTGATGGAGGGGGTTTTTATTCTTCCCAGTACTGAACCTTTACATCATGATGAGCTCTGATGACTCAAAAAGCACTGTACTCTCAGCCAATAAAGACTGTACCACCATTTCCACTTAGTGTTTTAGTTTCATTTGTACATGTCCTGTCTGATTTGAGTTTCTTTTTTATTCCTAGTTTATTTACTACCCTTCATGTCTGTTTTGTACTTATAAAATCACAATTCAGTAAAATGTATAGAAAAACATTATACTTTGAACCTCTTTTCCTGTTGGTTAGGAATGACATTGTATTTTTATTTCCTTGTGTACATAGGTAAAAATGACTACTAGGGCTGTGTTTGAGGTTTTACAGTGGTTATATTTTAATTATCAGTAGTACTGCAGTGTCTGTTGATTGGCTGCTTGAAGGGTGGAATTTTACTATAACAATAAATGCATTTTTCACAAACTTGAAATCAGGTGTTGACCATATAAGCGTTAGAAACCAGTATAGTTGCTGAATAAACTTTAGCTACATTTGGTCAGTCTAATTTCACTTTTATTTTGTGCTTGTAGGTACAGCTGTATTTTAAACCACTTGCAATAATAATAATATTAAAATAACATTTTTCACCATATGTGGTTTATTCTCCTGACACAACTATTTAATATGCTTTTAAATAAAATTTAATAATTTACTTAATTTTAGATATGTTAAAACGACACACACGTGCAAACCCAGGTTACCTTTCTGAGTAATGAGAAAATAAAACAAATTGTAATAAGAAGGAAACATACTAATTTAATATTAAATATGTAACTTATTTAAGTTTCATCTGTCTGTGTCCCTGTATTATCCTTTCCATTCTGTGGACTAATACAAAATTATACAGTCTATCTTAAACAAGGTGATCAAAATTAAATTAAATTTTCATACTGATGTATCTGGATTTAGATATTGTATCAAAGCCATATCCTTCTTCTTCCTCTGCTTCTTGTTCTTATTATTGTACAATTGCTGTTACATTTAAATGATAAGTACATGTACTCTTTTCGACCAACAATTTATTTGTGCAAACACTTTAATTAAATATAATAGAATTAAACTAAGCTGAATTTCCTTAAAGAATCACAGCACAAACACTCTATGACTTAAACTTTACGACGCTTTTTGGAAACATCCTAGTGGTCATCACATCTAAATAAGATTAATATATCTGGAAAACCGCAGATAGGTGACAATTTAAAGGAAAACAAAACAGCATATGTTAGTTAGCTGATAGAATAACTTCATTAGACTCTACACGTTTCTGGAAATGTACTGGAGCAAGGAACACTTCTAATAGATATTTCTTCAGTTGGTGTGATGATGATGATGATGATGATGATAAAGAGCACTAGCTAACAGGTCGCTCGAGAATCTCCCCATAAGCGTTAAGTTGTGTTGAGATTTGGTGAGTGTAACGGTCATAGCAAACGATGTAGGCTACATAATTTTTATGCCTCATCGAACAGTTTCATTGAGCCTTCGTGAACTGTGGATGGGGGCGGAGCCGTCCAAGACGAAACCACGCCCATCACCGGTTAAAGGTGATCAGTGATCTAGGAACTTTGTATTGTAAAGTTGCAGTGACGAATTTAGGACACGTGAACTCAAACCATCCCTGGGAGGAGGAGTCGGAGGAGGATGTTATTAATATTATAGTAGCAAAACAGCTCTGTTAACTTGAATAAATCGATTTCAACCAATTATTCTATGTTCTCTAAAAATATTAAAGCTTAGATGCTGCTTTCAAATGGTTGGAACAGGATATATTCTATTTTGATTATTTCATCCTATAAACAGTCCATAAAAATAAAACTGAAGTAAACGAAACTATAATGCAAGGCAAAAAAAAACGATAATATATTTTTTTTTAATGTGGCAAATAATTTCGCCATATTTCCCCCTCAATAAACACCATTCTCTAAATTTTAAGGATCTACCTTGTTATCCCTCTGCGACAACAGAAACCGGGTAAGTGCTTTCCAGCCCTGATATCCGAGTAAAAGCCGCTGATGTGATGATATAATTTGTTCCAGTAGGTGGCGCACTAACATAAAATTAAGTGATCAAAATACAGCCGTTTCTGCAATAACGAAATCCTCCATGTTGTGATTCACTATGACCCTTGTCATCGAAAGCATTAAGTTTAATACCTTGAGTGTCGAACAGACAAATATGCCTTCCTATAACCTACGTAAATTGCCAAGTAGTACAAAAACATGATTGAATTATGACTTCTCTGTGAATTCGCTTATATAGACTTCCTAAACAGCTTTCCATCATGGCGCCCGAAGTTCTAAATTAGAGAAAAGAAACCTTAAAACACTGAGCATTTATCTGAGTTTAATTACAAATCTACCTATTTGAACAAATAAAACGAATATCATATTGTTAAAACAGGTTAGTATGTCACCAGTATGCTAATGGCGTGGTATTTCTCCATACGCTACTAGCCAAAATTGTATCATAGTTTGAAGTCTGGATGTGGAACATAAGATGTTTCTTCCGGGTATTAACATGAAGTAACTGATATTTATACACTGTCTGAATATATATATATCATATATAAATAATTAGTAGGAATTCCCTTGTGTTGTCCTCCATGTTGTCACCGTTGTGATTAATTATTTATCGTTATTTTTTGTGCTACTTTTACTTATATAATTAAACTATAACCTGTGTAGGAGCTACATGTCCACATACTTTGCAGTTTTATTGAAGTAATTAGGACAGACAACTTGCTAGTTCACTTACATGCCCACAAATTAGCCTTTGCTAATACGTTATTTTAAGCTATACATTATCAAAGAAAAACTATGTATTTTCTGTCCAGTTTATCAAATGTGATTAGACTTCTATCTATACTATATAGTGCACTAAAATAATTCAGATGACACTAAAAGTAGCCACTCTACTTTTATTTATTTCTCCCATCATTCATTTCTTGAATTTTGGCCCACAGGTTAACAAGTATATGATAACAAGCTAGTAATGTTGTTCCTCTAGGTATTATTGTGTAGAACTAAAACTGGATACTTATTATTTCCTGTGACATCTGTCTCTTCAAGTACGTAAACAAAAATCTGGTTAACCTCTAAAGGAGACTTATAATCTCTAGCTATTAAACTTTTATTAAACATCACAATAGGTAAAGTTAACAGCATTTATGAAGTTCATATGTCAAACAGTAGGCTACATGGATGTAATAAAGATCACAATTCATAAATTAGTTCAGCTTTTATTTATTTATCTGACTTTACAGCATAAAACACACAAAGATCAAGAACTCACTTTCCAACATGCTTAATTGTGGGTAAATTAGTGTTTGGGAGCTCTGTGTGCTGGCAAGCTACATCAGTGGAAACCACACACATTGCAGAGGACTAGCTAGTTTGCTAGCTAGCTAGCTAGCTAGATAGATAGATAGATAGATATGTGCTTGAATGTGTGTGTTTCAGTCTAGTGGACTGATGCCCTTTCATTATTGCACTGCTAGCTGCATCTCCCACAGTAGTGCAACAGAGAAAGAGTGTCAGGCAACAGACGACTAACAGCCAGTGGTTTACAAGAGCTAGTCCAGACATACACTCACACATACAGCCCCCACCCACCCCCCACACACATATATGTAACTAACACACATACAGATAATTCTTGACCTTCTTTTCAGACATATACACACAAAAGAAATTAATGTTTTGCTGTACTTAATGTTAACTGCTACCATAAGATCTGCTCAGTTTGTAAAGCTACTTAACCAAAGCAGCTTAATAATAAAGTCATACATTACCTAATCCACATTAAGAACTGTATTGTGTATTATTGTGTATCCATTTAAAAATGAGGTCAAAAATAAGTTTAAAACTACACACATATGGTATATGACCCATATGTGCTTTATTTCATGCTTCTCTGAAAGATAAACTTAAATCCACAATGTGTCTGGATTTGTCTAAATAAATACTTATATAATCAAATCACTAGACTATCCTGATTAAATGGTGGGAAAACATCAAATCAGTGTACCAACATGCCTCCAGGGTCATGTGTTTTCAAAACACACTTTCTGTAATGAGTTCAATGTGTCTGAAGGCAAAACAAAAATGAACAAAACCTTGAATTTATTTTAATTGAATGTTTACTGTTTCAGCAATAATCTTTAGGGATCAATGAAGCATAATCATACTGTTATATACAAACAAACCCCAACAGGCAATCATTCTAGATTTATTTATAATAACAGCCACATCTAATTCCTAAATTAATCTCAACAATTTGCACAAATGCAAAAATACATCTGATAATCAAACCATAAATTCTTGAATTAGAAGGTAACTAGTTGCAATTTTATTGCTTTAAATAAAGGCAAAAAAAAAAAAACATTTAATTGCATTTAATATTTTTTTTCTCCACTTATGTGAGGAAACTCAGGACCACATTTCTGTAAACCCATATCATGCTTGTAGTGATACAGATTAAATCGAAATGAAAGTTTCTTCTAGTACAACATATCAGCAGATCATTACATCAGTCACACCATCACTGCATTGTCTTACATTTTTACCATACCACATAAAAACTATCAAATGAAGAACACTTGCTATTGTAGATATGCCTTAAAGTCAAGACCCTATAAGCAATATTGCACTACTACAGTTACAGTTGAAAAAGCAGAGGCAATATTGATAGGGTCTCGCCTGCAAGGTGGACTTCATATTGGAAATGCATTATAGCATTGTAAAGTAAATTTGGCTGAGCTTTTATCACTTCAAACGTGAAAGAGACAGAAAATATGATTTTTTTTTTCTTTAAAGGAATTACTATTGGGCTTGTACTTGTGACCACACCCCCTTTCCTGACACCTAACATCAAACCTACTACAGAACTGACTGCCATATTTTTTTTTACCACCATACCTTACAAAACGTTTATATCAAGCTTGTTTTGTATGAACAACACAAACATTCTATTTCATTTGCATTTCCACACTCCAACCTTATTAGACTGCGTGTTTCACAAATTTTAAAGAACCATACATTTATCGCAGTTTGCAAAGATGTTTTTTTTTTCTGATTCAGCCTGTATAACGTTTAATTATGGTATTTTGAAAAAGCATGTGTCAAATGAAATGCAGATGACAAACCATGGTGTTGGCCCCAGTCAGGAATTCCCTCAGCGGAGAACAAACAACAAATCTATAACAAAATTTTTTTTAATTCTGCTAAACATACATAATCTCCTTTCCATTTATATGAAATGCACAACCTAAAAAAATAACTTGGCAAAAAAACAACAACCAAATATTACAACATAAATAGCGTATTATTCTTACTGCCTTTACAATGATAAAGGAATGACAAAACCCTTGCTGAAACAGCCCTAAAATACTATTAGCCCAGATAATATCCAACTCAATTCCTCATTTCAGTGTATCTTAAAAATGCTGCAAAGCATTTGAAGTCAGTAAGCACACAATCCAATACGCCTATGCCTGGATCCTGATTCACCTTCTTGACCCATAGCAACAACGCAGGCCAAATTACTAAAGCTGATATGCTTCAATCTCTCTTGGTAAAGTCGTAATTCCTCACATACCAGCTTTTGCCCTCGAGCGAATGACATGCTCCAACAGAATAGTTTTGGGTTTTTTCCCCCTCTCGTGGGGGATTTCACGTTGAAGTGACATGCATGATCGTACATGTCCCGTGCCAAGTATGGCTGACTTTTTTTTTTAACGAGTCTCTCTTTCACAGTGAGACTTGCAGGTAATCATGCGGGTGGACACGGAGACGAGAACTGTACTCTTAAGTATGAATGACTACACTATTTGGAATATCAGTAGTGGATAATGGCAATAATGACAATAATGACAATAGCATTATGTTAATCTCTTAATTCGACAGGTATCAACTGATAAACAAACCCGCCTGAAAATAACACTAGTTTGGCCCTAATGTGTTACCAAATTAGAAAGCTTGTTCTGGTTTGTGGGCCTATTATTTATAAAAAAAATTACAATATTCAGAAGAAGAATGTTCATTTGCACTTACCAACAATGAAACCAATGCATTTGGCCTTCTAAGCCGAGCCTTGATCATGAAGAGCAGGAAAAGGTGTCGCAAAGGCCCCGTGTTTCCTATGTGAGACTGCTGCGCATGCGCCTTGAGCCACGCGGGAACATTTTTTCCATGAATATCCTTAATTCTAGGCGTTTACGGCTTCATGTGACGTCAGGTAAAATTATCAGAAAATCTGCCCTATCTCACCACCATTGTTACCAAGAAAGTAACCGCAACGTTGATTAATAAACACAGAGCTTTAAATCTTATATGGTGCGTAAAGATAAAACACAATGGCTATGGAGAGATCAGAGTGCGACTGTAGCCTACAAAGCCATTTAGAAAAAAAGACAGGGAGCCTAATTGATCCTATCATCATGGGTGATATTTCATAATTAGGCTACACGTCACCATTTTCTAGCTTGACGAATGGAGCAAGTGAGGTTGTTTATTTATATTTTGGTTTATGTTTTTGTGATGTGCACGCGCTAACGTGCTGCCATGGGAGACCCCGAGACCACCGCGCGTGAGGAAGGAAGCGGAGGAAGGGGGAGGAGGGGTGGGGGGTGTCTGCTGTTGCCAGGATACATAAAAGAGAACCAATAGAAAACCAAACATGCTCTATAGGATAGAATATAATCACAGCCATACTGTTAAAAAAAATCTTCATTATTGGTTTTCAGTAAAATAGTGAAACGTGTGCGCTATTATATTGGAAATGTCTAGATAACATGTGATGTGAAGACGAAATTCAAAGTTGAAATAACAAATCATAGCCTATTATTGCCTCGCTGACGATAGAGGTAAACATGCACTTGATAGCTAAAAGAAGGCAACGTGCACATCCCATAAGCATGATGTTATGTGGGAAGTACGAAGTCTGTAATTTAAACCATCGTCGAGTACTTTAATTCTGACCAAAAAAATGTTAAAATTGTAGCCTACCACCTCTAACTCTGTAGTCTGCAAGACTTTTTATGCATGCAACATTCCGTTTTGCCAAACTTCTCACTCAGTCGGTTAACTGATGAGATGAAAGTAAAAGTTCAACTTGCCTACCCTTGCAGACACCAACCAAGGAGCAAAAATGTCACTCTGGGTGGGATGTTCCCTCTTTCCCTCCTTCCCTTCCTCTCCTCACTGAACGAGACCTGCCCCCCTCCCGCATTCCTTACAAATAGTCCCATCCCCCCACCGACCTGCCTCAAATAGGAAATTCATCTCTCCTCCTCCTTCGTTCCACAGTCTCACTATATACCCCTGCAAAATGTATAGCTTTTGTTTAAGTCCTATGCGTCCATATATTTAGCCAGAAGCACAGAATAATAGCAATCTATTATTCATACAAAGCAATTAGATATATCCGTCCATATCCCTGATATCTAATTGCTCTGTAGCTATATGTTTAGTGGGGGAAATAGTAGCACAAGAAGAAACACGCGTATTTGTGTTATAATAGGCCTAATCCCTAATTTTGATATTTATCAGACACGGCTGTTAGGAAGTGTAGTAAGAAATCCTGTCATAACGCCTTACTTTATCGCGTGACACTCCTGTCTGAGCTTTAGTATATTATTTAAAACAAATAGCTATTGTAGCCTGCTGAACCCACAGTGCAGTTTGTGGGCGCCTATGCTTCTTCTTCCTCCTCTTATTTACTGTTTATACTTCTATCAGCGCGTGATTGTAAAAAAAAATCCCACTGGGATTAAATAAAATAATGATTCTCGAAAATGCGTCATGTTGTGTTCCGGCTGCGAGAAGGTAATAAAAATATGGCTTGAGTTTAATTAGGAAATATAACTAATATTGCATATGCTACGATAGAACTGCTTTTAAAACTGATTTAGGAAGCCATTTGGGCATTAAAATATTCAAGATGAAGAACAAATAGCCTAAAATTGACGAGGCATTTAATATACCTAATACGCCTTATCTGAGAAAGTGTGTTTAGCAGCTAATATTTGAATGCTATTTAATCTAACGTGAGTTTAAGTGGTGCAAACGAAGACGACCTCTGAAGCTCTGTTGAACAGAATGTTCTTTCTCTGGGGGCGTGGTATCGAGGCCTTTTTTAACCACGAGGGGAAAGAGCATTGCTACTATATGGATGGCCTATAGTACACACACACACACACACACACACACACACGGTCATGGACCTGGGACTTTACCCTAACGCCAGACCACCAAAAATTGCTTGTATAATGCATGTGAATGTGGGCAGTATGTCTTAAAAAAGATAATGCTTCCAAGTAGTGTGGTATTACAGAGACACAAGAATACACAATGTGCATGACAATTATAAATTAGGCTTTCATTAAGGTTAACTAAAAGGACAAAATTCACAAAGTGCAAAAAACACACATACGCATCCAAAAAAACAAGACTGATTCCAAAGTAAACTATTTAACAAGGAAAAATCTAATTGCCAAAATTGTAAACAATGCCCCAGTATAGCCTAAAGTGAGCTTTTGCTTAACCGTTGCGTTGGGTTAAGATCAAAATCAGCCACGATCTTTGTTTATTTTCCGTTGTTTTGTTTTCAAACTAAATGTGCAACACCAGCGAAAAAAATTGTATGTGCAGGTCTCAGTTTCTTTAATAAACGTGACCAATAATTGTGTGCAGATCCAATATATATCCCGGAACTTGTAGCCTGGGCCAATGGGACGGATCTTTGCCAAGTAATAAAACACAAAGGTTAATATATGAATTGTATGATGACATTGCGATATCATGGCATATAAAGAAAACAACTGACTAATAAGATATTAACTAGTCAGACGTCAGTTCACCAGAACTCTAATAACTAGCCTATATCAACAATATTTAAAAAATGTATCGATATAGATTAATTATATATAGATATAGATGTAGAAATATATATTTATCGTGGTAATGATCAGAAAATCACATCACGATGCTGGCCATTTTATCGTGCCGGCTGTTAAAAATGTTTTGTGGCATAAGCTAATTTATCGTCATAATGATCAGAAAATTATATCATGACGTAGTCCAATTTATCGTGCCTATTAGAAAAATGTATTGTCATGTAGACTTATTTATCGCAGTAATTGTTAGAAAAGTGTATCGTGACGTCACCCAATTTATCGTGGTAATGATCAGAAAATCGTATCGTGACGTGGGCTAATTTATCGTGGTAATGATGTCGCCCACCACTAGTGTGAGGGACACGTGAATTGACTATTCACGTACTCCAGACCCGCAGTACCTACACATTTATAGTGATACGTACCTATTAGGTACACATGGGCTTTACGTTGGCTCCAGATTGCCACCGTACATCCGAAGTACACTTAGCACAGTCTGGGCCATATTTATTACACCAGAGTTATACTATGAAGGTCTGGAGTCAGTGTAAAGACTACTGTTATGGCCCTCTCGTGTTACAGAAAAAAAAATCCCCTTAAGGGTTTGACTGAGCGTGTCCATATTAAACAGCACATGGCCTACATGCTGCCTTGGTGCTAAAGCAAATTCTTATGTCCGTATAACGCCATACGAGTTGGCGAAAGCCGAATGCAATGACAATACTATTGCACTGCTTGATTAGATGGTTCAGTAGTGCAACATCGTCAAAGCAAAAGACTTTAGCATTTTCTAATGAGTAGTTCAGGCTAGAGACAGAGTGCTCCAGGACCTTTACGTTAGGCTAAATCCGTCCTAAAATAGCTTATTGTAGATTTTTCAGATTGTAAAATGAAAACTGTTGATAAAAATAAACGTAACTTGTACGTTACTAACTTAACTCACCTTCTGGGTGACAATAATCCATGTAATTTACACTTACGTTATAAATGCATTTTATATACATTAATGTGTAGCTACATAACGTGTACTAAAACTAAATAATCGGTGCCACCAGAACGCAAACACTGTGTATTAATTATTAAAAAAAGCAATGAAGATTATGATGAAAGGATTATGATCATGGTTGTTTTAGTGGAAATAAAGATAAAAAGAAAATAAGCGAGCAAATATTACAAATGAGGCCTACTTTATTTTATTTCAATAAAGATTGTCACTAAAGAAAATAATATAAAGAAAACTAAGAATGAGAACAAATCCATTTCTAAGAATGAGGGTAATTTAAAAAAAAGAAAAAAAAAAAAAAAAAAAAAAAAAAAAAACAGTTTGGACACGTTTAACTGGAATGGTAAGGTTGGAGTGTTTCTTGTCATCCAATGCCCTTTTAATATTGCACTGCTTATCTGAGTCACAGTAGTACAACAGAAAAAGGGCCCTGGTTAACAACATGATAGGAGCAAAGTAGAAACTGACAATATCAGCTGACTGCTGTTAGTTACTGTTTAATAGTCCACATATTCTATCGTATTTACTTTATATTAAATAGAGTAAGCGAATTCAGGATTTCATCGTAGAATTAGGAAGGGGGAAAAACAAAAAAAGGGAGACTATTTTAAATAGGTACATAAACCACCAAGAAGAGTTCAAATTCATACTTTAAATTGTAGTATAAGACAATTTCGAATTTCTCCAATAATAAAAATAATCAAGAAATAAAAAGTAAGACTGGCTGAAATATCTCAGTCATCTTCAAAATATAGGTTATGAGAATTCCTGAAGTCATACAATATGGCAAATTAACTTTATGAAGTATTGAAATTAGCTTTGCATTGCTTCACAAATAGCACTGCTTTCCAGAAGAATAAGAAAAACATGATCAATGTCTTTTGTGAAATGGGTGTGAAAATAAACATTTCACCAGCACAGCGACTGGAGAAAAAAAAGCATTAACTCGATGCCTTCGAGAAGGAAACGAAGGAAGAAGGGGGAAATGGGGCAAAGAGCACATTCCGCGATACAATACCTGAATCCTTCATTTAATATGTACTATTCTTATCCCTTTTGCCAAAGTGGCAATTTGAAACCCCCCTCCTGTCCTCCACTCCTCTTCTCCTGTTCGGGGGGTGAAGTGAGGGGGCGGGAGCTGCTGAACCGAGCCTGGCATTTCCACTCTCCACTACTGTGAGATTCTGACCACTTGCAAAGCCAGTGCATGACATTAATATGTCCCAAGCCTGTTAGTCTGTCTGTTTTTTAATTTAATGAAATTAATTTTGTATTAAGATTGATGCATCTACTGTAAATGGGCTAACGCTTCACGCACACACACACACTCACTCACTCACTCACTCTCTTACACACACACACACACACACACACACACACACACACACACACACACTACAATAATAATAGAACTGTTATACATTTCAACAGATAAGGAATTTATGACTGTTATTTTTATGTTGTTTTTTTGTACAGTAATTAACTCAATAATTGCTATTGTGTTCTGAAATACATAAACAAATAATTTAACTCGAAAAAACTTCATTCTCTTAAACAAATTATCGATGAACGGAATTTACTGTTACAACTATAATATTCAAATAAATCATACAATCATGTGGGACTTGACAGTGAAGTCCCGTTAAAAGAATGAAAACAGTTTCTTGAAAAAATCCAACCACCGTCTGGTGTTAATCTAAACTCCAACAGGCAGGCCTCAAATAGGGCCCGAAAAAGACCTTAAGTCAATTAACTATTTCTATATGTAATAAGTAATTAAAAATAATAATTTAATGTACTAATGTCGGCATGCTGGTTAGCCCATGGCCTAGTTTAATAGTTTACACTGGACTAATTGGACCACAATTTCAGGTAGCTCCAGAAGTCTAATTTCTAATGTATCCACAGTGATCCAAGTGATGAAAGCTCGACCTCATGGTAGACAAAATCTTCTTGTAAGAAGGAAACCAAGCAGAAACCAGAAAATCCAGTGTAATGCAATGCAATGCCCTCCATGCTGTCTACAACTAGTGTGCTCTTCAACATCTCCAACTACAGCCATGTTCAGGGGCTTCAAACTAGACTAGACTAGACCAGCCAGTGCTGTTTGCTGTTTCACCCACCCAAAGCGACACGATATTGTCGATTTTTGCCTTCAGCTCCCGCCATTTCCGAGAAGTCACCCGGATGATGCTACTCACAAACAGAAAGAGGGACCCCCCTCCCGAATTTCATGAATGGTACCTGGCCAAAAGGTGGGACAATCCTTGAAAGCAGAAGAAGAAACGACAAAAAGAGAGAAAAGTTGGACCAAATAATTGCAAGGTAGAAAAAAAGGGGGGCCATCAATAATCTCCAACCAGCTCCTTCGCATTCATCCAGTTTAACCAACGCCATCTTGCCATCCTTGCGCATTCGTTCTTCGCATTGTCTTGGTAATGTAAATTGTAATTTATCCGTGGCCAGCCTGTCGGCCTCTCAGCTCCAAGACTCCATCTTTGACTAGTTGACATTCAGCTCTGGCTGAAGCGAATTCCTTAATTTGCATGCGCGTTTCAGATTGGTCCGTTTCTGCGCTAGTCTTTGCCGCTCGATGAGCCATTGGTCGAATTCTGAGGCATTTAACTGTCCCATCACTGTGGTGATTGGTCGCTTTCCGCGAAACGTCATCATATAGTTTTAGTTTAACAATGAACGCTCACATTCCATTCTCCATTCACAAATTTCTCATTATATCTGCCGCGCAACCTGAGAATTTGGTGATTTAATTTTATCATAGGTCTATAGTCACGCAAGTAATTGTAAATAAATACCTGTAAATAAACCTGGTTAATAAATGTGGTATAATGTTTAAAGTAAAGATGAATTTAAGTTAATTTAAAACTGAATTTGATTAGACATGCAGCCACATGTAACAATAAATCGGCATTTAACAGTAGGACTATGTAAAATATACACCTAGGCTATCAAGTTAATTTCAGTCCAAAAAAGACCTTCTATTGAGAAAGTTTATAACAACAACAAAAAAATCATTTCTAACCTACACAGGCTTAGATAAGGGGTTTTTTCGTTTGGGTTTCGGGGTTGTTAATATCTACTTAAAAAGATCCTAATTTGGTAAATTTTCTCATGAGGACCATTTAGAGGTCTTGATTTGACCTTCTTCTAAGGGTGTTGGCTAGGCTGCTGTCGGTACTTTGCCTCGTGGCACTATCTCGGACGACATATTTAAACCCAATGAGTTTGTAGAGCCTTTGAAATGACCAAATGGCGGAAAGCAAAGTGGAAGGCAGTGTCAGAGTTGCCAGACGGGATATGCAGAGACTGGGTGTCCACCTCACACTCATAGATTAAACCCTGATCGCTGTAGGCCTGTTCCACGATCCAGGGGCAACTTTAAGTACTACCAGCCCAGTGCCATTTTCTCAGCTCGGTGATTAAAAATAGACAGGACAGGAAACTGGCCAATCTGGCAAACTTGTCAGTCTTGGTGGCTGGGATAGATATGCTGCATGGTTGGAGGGAAGGAGGGAAGGAGGGAAGCAGGGGGGGTCCGGAGGCTCTTTGGTTGACGCCTGGAGGAGGGCAGCGGCCTGTAAAATCCGGCATTCCTGACCAATGGAGCCGAAATAATGGCATTGTCCGGCGGAAAAGGGCCCGCCTCTCGCCGCCTCGCTCTCCCCCGTTTACTGCGGCCTAATCGGTACTGAGCGTTTGATCTAAAGCAGAGCGTGAATTCAGTAAGTGCTGCGGACACATGGAGAGAGGGACAACTCTCAATCCGAAATGCTCTTACTCTCTCTCATGCACACTCTCATTCTGTTCTTTGTCCGTCCGCACACACATGCAACAAATAGCTATTGATATCCTCTCAGTGTACTGCAGAATATGTGCAGAATATGTGAAGAATGTGTGTGCGTGTGTGTGTGGGAGGGGCTGCAGAGTATAAATCACAAGCAGAGGTATGTATATACAGGCCCTATGTATGTATGTATGTATGTAGGTATGTAGGTATGTATGCAAGGAGAGGTTTTTGAAAAATGTCCATATAAAATGTAACATTAACGACTACACTTAAAAACGGTTGGTGCTTTTTTTGCACGTTGAACACGTGAAGTTTAATAAAATCAAGCATTTTATATGTATGCACGATTAAAAAAAACTCGCCACGGAACAACACTGTAACTTCTGGTTTTTGGCGCAAGGGTTAATATTTAAGTTATTGTGCAACATGTAGCGCCTGGTGTGTAAAGTCACGTGTTGTCTTTTGCATGCACACGTGATAGGAGTGAAGCAAGCTACATGCTTAAACTTTATATATGTGTACCTTATGCACACGTGTGGCAAATTAAAGGAAAAAAGCGGAGGCTCTGTTATGTTGTAGGAGGCGATTTACTGGATTGGTTTGGTCCATTTGTCCCCTTTACAGTGAAGTGTCACAGCAAGTCAGTACAAGTTATTAGAACAAAGCGAATTACAGCTTTTCTGACGGATCTTCGTAGCCCAACACCAATTACATTCATGTGTCTCCCCTCTGTACGTATGTATTTATACGCAGTAAAAAGGGCACTAAACCGGACCTTTTCATGTCACCAGAGTCACAAAACTGAATCTTTCCTGGAAATATGTATATAGTGTACCCTTAAAATGATATGCTACGTAATTGAGAAAAAAACTCGGTACACTAAAGTATATGCACATTCTAAGTCTAAGTAATTGATATATAGCATATTAAAGGTGCAATAGGTGTATGCTTAAGGTTACCACCCCAGTGACTGGAAATTTAGTAGCATTTTTCCCCAAGAGTGTAGAGAGGTAATTATTAATCAAAATAAACAAAAATCGTCATTTGATCAATTACTGCGTTCACAAGATCCAGCAAATGTGTATCAACTGCAACGGTTTACCTGTTTTGTTTTTAATATGTTGCAAATTACAAAATGTTACACGTGATGCCAAAACATTATTTCATCTAATTTTACACACGCACACACATATATATATATAAACACACACATTGTGTGTACATTGTGTTTACTTTGACCCATACATTTAACGGCCTACAACGACGACACAGTAGAGGAAGAGAATCCGTACTTATTTTCTCCTCCCATTCCCCGCCCCTTTTCACGCACGTGAACCGTGCGCTCTTGCCAGCCACGCCCCCACCCGGTAGCACAACTCGTGTCTCAGCTTGAAACACTTGTGCAGCTCTTTTTCATTCACACGACTCCAGCTGGACATATTTTCTTCATACACGGATCAGAATTTCTTTTGGCACTGAAACTATATGGTTTACGCGATTTATGTCAAAACACATTTGAATAAATTATTTGAAATCAATTCGCTAAACCATCTTCCATATATCACAACTGAGTTGAAGAATAATTAATTACAAAAAAACCCAGATTCAGTCATTTTAACTAGCCTAATGTAATAGATATTCGGACGCTTTTTTTCGTATTAAAGTACGAAAATGTGCTTTTACTGGTGTTTGTCAAAAATATGGTACAATAAATTGTGCCTATGTTTGGGTTATTATTTTTATATACTGCTTAATTTTTTCATACCAAATATTTTTTTAATGCATGTTCACAGTCGTAAAGTTCTTCCAAACTATTTGCAAAAAACAATAATTCTCATTAAAGATCAGTTCTTTAAGTAATGAGAAATTAAATTTAGAAAATAGTAAATATTTAAAAGCATTTGTTTTTTGGCAGTAACTATTTATTTAACACAAATACTTTAGTGTTTATTAGATAGTAACATATTCATCATATGTTCAATAAACATCTCTAACGATATTCTTTTCTCTAGATTGTGTGTTATGCATTATTCACATGTTCACATTTTTAAATAAATGATTTTGTTTTGAAATAGCACGTATGTTTCGGTAATAATCAAATCTTATTTATGAGGATGGGATTAAATTGTTCCAGTTAATTTATTAGTGTATTAATGACTCACTAAATATTCATGAGTTTAAGCATGCATGACCATCTACAAATCTAAATTACCTTAAGGAAAAACAAACTTAATACATTACATATTACACTAATCACATTTCTTTTTACCAGTTTTTTTCTTGTTTAAGCAATGATTAAAAAGGCATGCTATAATTTTTAATGCACCTTATTTTTAAGTTATGGTGCATTTATTTTGTATGTACTGTTGTGTTTTCTTCTGTGACTAACAGATTTTTCAGCTAAAAAGGACACAGATAATAAAACAGCTATGTCAAGAAAGCCAGGGATGATGAATATGGTTTTTTTTCATGTGCAAATTTGGTTCCCGAGATTTTATCACTATTTAGTGAACATAGCATTCCTAAATAATCCTGACTGGTGAAAACATTGCCCTTGATGTCTGTATCATTTCGAATCTTTCGAGCTACTTGACAGACACAGTGCTAAACGTTAAACGTTTTGCTTTTTCCTTGCCTGACTCATGCATGGGTTTCCTTCCGCTCCCAGATGGTGCATGTGGCTTCCCTTTTACCCCCTCTCCCTTTTCTCTCTTTCTCTCTTTCTCTCTTTCTCGCTCTGTTTTCTCACTTCAGAAGGAGGGGGGAGGTTTCTGACAGAGGGCCAATTGCTATTGATGGGTATTGATGACTGACTGAGATGGTAAGGAAATGTGGATTCGTTAAGAGGTGGGAGGCTTGAGGCAGTATGTGTGTTTGGTTCTTCCTCTCTCTCTCTCTCTCTCTGTCTCTCGCCCTCTCTCTCTCATCTCTTTTACCTTGAGATGAAGCCCATTCATCCTTTACCCTCTACCTCTTTTTTCATTCCCCATCCCAATAGCAAAGTCTCTCTCCACCCCCCACCCCCCACCCCTTCTCTGACTCTTTAAGCAGGCAGCAACCCCCTGTTTTCCCTACCCCTAACACCCCCACCCCCAGGCCCTAACCCAGCCCCCTGCTGCAATCGCCCCTAATTGCATGCATGACATTCCAGCTGGGTGGGTGGCATGAAGCCTCCCACTGCAAAAGCCTTACTGCTAAAACAGTGGTGCATGATAGTGAGGAGATGCGTGGACTCACACATAAAACCGCAGATAGGGTATTGATACTGTCTATTTCACGCAGCACACGTGCACGTGCACACACTCACGCGCGCTCGCAATTACAGACATAAACATCAGATGTGCATACAAGGGAGTAGGGACATATAATTCATTTTCATTGTTTTTTTCTTAATAAAATTAAGGTTCTGTTAAGTACCAATTAGGCTGTGTTTCAAGAACCATTACAACCAAAATTCTTGTAGAAACATTTAAATCTCTAGAATAGTTTGATTTCAAATGAAATGCTTGACTACATTTGATCGGTTTGATGACTGTAGAGAACTGAAATGAATGATTTCCATGATCACATCAGAAATAATTTAATCATTTATAATTATTATACACAAATTACTCAATTATTATCAGTTAAACGTTGCTAGGATTTTTATAAAATAATCAAGTTAAAATTGCAATTCATTTTTGTGAATGCTTTTTAAATACACATCATATTCAGTTTAATCATTCTCCTGGAAAATAATAGATACACTCATAGCCAAAAATATCTGGAACATAGGCTATCGTGAAGGAAAAAAGGGGGAAACAACAAGAAGGTGTGTAAAGGTGCAAAACTGATCACAGTTTTGATTTTCTTCGAATGCGAGAGGCGTTAAATGGCAATAAATCATAAATTAGGGACACTATTAAACAGTTTAATGTTTAATAATGAGCAAGGAGATCAGCCCGAGTGTGAAAAGGCGGACAGAGCCTTATAAACAGCTCTGTTCTCCTCCTCAGAGCCTCGCATAGCTGAGATTAGCATGGGACTTTAAGCTAGCCTATTCATAATAGGTATAGCACATAAACATTTCCATAGGGGCCTTTCCTTCTCCTACCTCCCCCAACCAACCGCTTTGATTTTCACTCCCTCTCTCTGCCTGACACACACACACACACACACACACACACACACACACACACACACACACACACACACACACACACCGGGCAAACCTTGAATCTCTTTTAACCTCGGCACAGGAAAAGCTTCCATGAATGGAAATGTAAATAATAGAAATTCGCCATCATTGCCAGATGTGGGTTGGGGTGTCCTCGGCATTTTTTTCTTTCTCATTATGGCTCTCTCTCTCTACCCCCCTCCACACACACCCCACCTCCGAAAGAGGAAACTACGGGACCTCCTGCTGACCTCTGACCCGGTGAGGTCAACATCCACAGAATTCCCAGATGTCAGAGTTCAGAGACGCCGTTCAGAGGCTCACGTTTCGTACGGGGCTGTGTGGCGCCAGGACTCTTGCCTCTACGCCACACACACACACACACACACCAACCAAGCTTGGCCCCTATACCTGCCACCCACTCCGTATCCAGACCTCTCAGAAGTCTCTTGTCACCATCACTTCCAGTCCCTGAGCTGCCATTACACTCAAAATGTCGCCATTTTAGTCACCCAAGTATTCACTTAGAAATCATTTATCACCTGTTTGGGTTTCAAAATCCCACCAAAGGCTTTGAATATTTAGCTCGCCGCCTCACAAAAAACACAAACACAAAATGAAGACGATTTGAATTAGCCATTAGTCTTTCACAAATAAATGTACCAAACTGTAGGCTACTTTTCCTTGTTTCTGGGGTGGCATATAGCCTAATATCCCCGTTCTGTACCTTTAGTATATATCTTTTACCTATTATTTTTAAGTTTAATTAGCTTTTAGAGAAATTAGTGGTCTTAATGGTCCTACTACTGACCTCAAAAGATTTATAAAGGTTTCCAGGTAGCATGCTCCCTTAATGGTCCCACTCTAACAATAAAGAGAAGTAGTGTACAAGTTACCTTTATTCCAGAGATTGCACCCAAAATTAAAAAGCATACCACCAGAAATGGAAACTCTGATACTTGCTATTTAGTCATGATACCACATTGGAAGAGATAAATTGGTTTTGCACCACTGTCTTGTAAAAACGTGTGTGGGCAATGACTCTCTCTCTCTGGAAATTTTCATGTCTGATGGTGTGTTTGTGCCGTTATCAGGGTTTCTCCACCTCACAAAAATATGCAGTGTAGTCTGGAAAAAAAACCCTACATGAACATCACATGTGAATAATCGCATGATTGCACACGTGTGAAATAATGGCATGCAATTTACACGTGTGTGTTTTATTCTTTCTGTTTTCTTTCACACATTTTCTCGTGTTTTTAATTATTTTCTCGTGATATTTTTCACGATAAATTTGTTTCACATGTGATTCCCTCCACGTTTCATTTCTTTACGCATGTAGGACATGTGGTGACATCTTTCAGTTATAATTGTCACACATAAATCTATTTTTTCCATATGCATTGTTTATGTGCAATTTCAGAGGGCAACATGCTGAAATAATTAGGTATATATTTATTTTCCACATGTGATCACATATGTGGTATGAATTATCCGGAAGGGTAAAGATGTTGTCCCAGAGATTAAATTAGGTTATTAGGAAAAAAAATTTATGTTTCGAACTGTAAAGTTTTTTTTATTTAATTAGCTCACATAACAGAATAATCATGTGGGTTGTTTTTGTTGTTGTTGTTGTTCTCTAGGTATTTGGAGTGCATTACGTCAAAAGCATTTTCATTCAGCAAATTTTCTTGTATTGTAGGATACACTGTATGTTTGTCTGTTGATCTTGATATCAGATAGCCTATATATCTTGGAATAACAGAAGCTGTTTGTAATGACAGAGCAACCATCCAAATCTCTTTTGACTAAAATTAGCCACCCCCACCCACCAGTCAGCATCATGCCTATCACCCCCAACCAACCAACCAAGCACACCACACCACACAGGCCCCCAAACACACACACACACACACACACACACAGAAACCTAATCACGTCTTACGCTTTTGCACTGCCAGTGAAGCTGAAAATATCTTCATAAACAAGGTATGCACAAGACAAACAGGCTAAAAGGCTGATGTTTTGTTTGTTAATATTGGAATCTGTTGTCGAGATTCATTTTGTTCAAAGCATACTGTTTGGGGAAATTACTCATTTTTTAAAGTGATTAAAAGTAAATGTAACTGACTCATTGTTAATGCTAGATGTTTTTTTTTTTTTTTTTTTTTTTTTTTGTTTCTTAAAGCTACGTTTGAACCACATTAATCTTTCTTTTACACGAAACAACACATGCTAAAATAAAATAAAATTGCATTTGTGTTGTTTTTAATAATAATAAAAAAAATGTCTTTAGTTTAACAAGTAGAACGCCATAGCTGTCTGGTTTGTGCGCGTGCAGCATTCCAAAGTGGGCGTGGCCGCACTCGGCGTCAGACTTCCTGTCTGAGAGGAAAAAAACACACACTATTCGAGAGTAGGCTATTTATTCTACATTTTAGTTCATTATACCACACTACACCGCGTTGTCATTTAATATTTCGTTCGTTGAAGGTATTTTCTTGTTTTCTGTACTTACTTTAGGCGAGAAGTTGCTTTCTAAATGTAATAAATTAAAAATAAATTCCTGACGGGAAGCGGCAGGAATTATAGGAATATTTCTCATGTGAGTTTATTCAAGTGAACCCAATCCATTATTCCTGCCAGGATATTTACCTCATTTGGGTGAAACCAGGGTTAGAGATATCTCGAGTTACAATCTTGGACAAACGTTTAAGCTATATGTGTATCCATTTATTTATCCAGATTAATTAATTGCACATTCATTTAGTAATTACAATGACATAAAACGGATAATAATGTTTAATGCAAAGGGCATGATTGATTTTAACGAATTATTGCCTGTAAGTCCAAATTAAAAGACACATTTATTAGAGATTAATAAAAAACAAACATATGAGGGGAAAAGCAGAAAGTTTGTTTTTCTAATTGTTCATTAAATTTCTAAAACATTAACGCAATTGTTTTATTATGCTCTTTAATGAGAATTGCTCAGTTTATTACTGATGAGTGTTCACACTGTTGTGCAAATATGTAAAAGTGTTTAAATAATTATTTAAGGCTAATTTACTGTACAAGCAGCTTGACATTTTTAAATCAGCTGTCTGTGTTTTTCAGACAACTGAATACAGCATGCTATAAATAATAAGTATTTGAATAAATATATAAATATAAGTAGTTGATTATGTAAGTACTTGATTTTTGTCTTGCATTGTGTAAAGTGAGGACTTAAATTGAATATTCACAGTTTTAGAGTGTGGACGGTACATTTCTTTGCTTATAATATTTGACATCAAATTTTCTAAAATAGAAAAGAAAAGAAAAGTTATAATGTATACAGAGAATTGGAGTAAAATGTTTCATAAATGATTGCAAGTTGCCCTGTTGCATGATCCTGATGCACCTTTGCAGAGACTTAAAGTGTTTAATTACACCAGTTCACACTAGGTAGAATATTTAATTGAAAAACTAAAATAACAGTTTGCTGTGAAACTATGTAACACCAGCATCCTTGGAAATTGATAGAGAAAAAAACAACTTCAGGACATTTGGAAACACCTTATTCATGACTAAGGAGTAGTGCCCATGTTTTTCTGTCCTCAACAGAAACTGTCATTATTTGAGAGTAACCTAGAATGTGTCAATCGGTTTACTGGGGTTAAATTTATTATATCATGTCCAAGTGTAGTAATCTGAAGTGAATAAATTGGAATAGTTTCTTCTGTAATCTTCAAACAACAGCTCCTCAGGCAGTGAGGATGAGGATGATGAAGAGCCTCTCTGACAGCAAAATGGAAGAAATGAAGGCAGAGGTCTAAGTGATTGATTACTTCTGTTATTGATCATCGGTGTGATTGATTGGGTTTCACTGGGGGGAGGGGGATCTGTGTGCTCTGTGTGTGGCATCTGGATGCTGTGGTTGAGCAGGTTGGACTCAGTAATCTGAATAGTCTTTAGCTTTTATTTGGTGTATTTGTTTATTTTGACAGGGAGTGTTTCAAAGTGCCAAGCACATGGAAGATGTTCCCTTGTCATGAGTGTGTTGTTTTCTCAACCATCTCTTGTGTGTTTATATACCTGCTGCTCTAGTGTGTGTGTGTTAATACCCAGGTTTGACTTCAGACGAATTCCAGGCCTTTGAGGTCTCGGTGTACATACCTCATGCATCAAAGGTCAAAGGCATATAGCCTCCAGCAAAAGGCACAGCCATGACAAGAGGACCCTGTTCAAATAATCTTGAAATTCCAGGTTCCCATGCAGGCTGGAACGATGGAGGGGAGGAAAGGGGAAAAAGAGGAGAGGCAGAGAAAGGAGAGGTGTGTATGGTGAGGTGAGAAGGTTGGAGATGGAGGATGGATTTAAAAATTTTTTCCTTTCTAATAAAAAAAAAACATGTCAGGAAGATGGAGCACATCATCAATCCAGAGAGAAACAGGAGAGAGAGAGAGAAGTAGTCCCATTATGTATTATATTATTGCAAATCAGTGCAAAGAAAAGAACTAGGAAGTAGAGAGAATCCACTGCTAAGTGAAATATCAGTGTGTTCTTGAAGTCTTCACACTAATTCAAAATTCTTAAGCTTTTAGGCTTGTCTTTGTCTTTTGACTCTTTTGTTGCTGAGATGATATTGCATGAGAGAAAGAATGAAATATTTAAGATTTCTTTAGCAGAAATATCACATTCACTCAAATCATACAATGCATAAATAAAGAAGTACAAATATAAGTTATGCATGTGAAAAGTTTGAAAAGATGTAACCTAGAATTCAGAAAACTTGTTTCTCTGGATGAAGCCTTAAAGGTTCCATGTAGAACCCTATAAAAGAAGTCTTCATGTGGAATAAGTGTTTATACCCATACTCTGTATTTCATTCGAAATACACTGTATATGTTTTCAAATGCTAAATTAATATACACATATGTACATTACAGTGAAAAAGTCCTAGAAACCCTAATGTGTTTTTTTTTCTTAGATGTTTATTTGATGTCTTCTAGATGATTGGATTCACAGACATTTTGGTTTATCAGTGTAGAAAGTAACATGTTACATAATAGACTACTTTTCAGACAAAAAACATCAGTTTTTCTTAGATTACCTCTACAAACAGAAGCAAGTGTGACAGTCAGAGTCTCCAGAAGTCAGAGGTTCTGTGAGAGGTTCTCAATTTCCTTATAAAACTGCACAAAATGTACATTTACTGCTCTTTATATTAGATCTATTTTATGTAGAGAATTTTGAATTACTTTACCTTTATTAATCTTTGCATACTTTACAAGTGCCTAAGACCATTGCACACTTTCGCCTTGCCTTACAACTGCTAACAAATCGGAAATCAGTGTTAAATAATAAAACATTCAGAGATGATTATACACAGTGTCCTATTCTTTTTCTATAATTTCTACTAAATTCTTACTCTCAAATATTATTCACACAAAGTAATATTCTGGTGTTTTTCAACTTAATTTTTATTGACAACACACATCTGAAATATATATGTGTAAGAGCAATAGACAAGAATTTCAGCATTTTGCCCTGTGCTGAGAAAGCTGATTTACTCTTAATTTTTATGACTTAATTATAATGGAAGTCTAAGAGCAGTTGTAGGATTGCTCTGTTGAAGTATAACAGAATCTGAAAACAACCGCTACAACTGCTACACCTTCAGAAGAAAGGTCTTAGGATGAGAGAGAAATGAGAGAAAGCCTCATCAAAGCTGTAGTAACTTATGTAGTTTTATCTCTGAACAGACAGATGATACAGATGGAAAACTTCGTTACCAACACATTTGACTGAAGAACTCAAGAAGGCATCCTATAATAAAATATGTTTTGCATTAGTAGTGAGTAAACAGGCTTTACCTGTTTGCGGTAAAAACAGACACTACAGATATCAAATGTAGATATGAGGCAAGGGTAATTGTTTATATTGTATATATTTAATGATATTAAATGTTGAGTTTGTCTATGTATATGCATTCATGTTATTTCTTGTGTTTGTAACAAATTGCAAAACATATAAAATTCCTTCATTTATATGAAATCAAATGAAATTCCATATCATATTCTGATGAGATCTGGGATGAGTTTTCCAAAAATGTCGCAAAGTTAATATAATCTTTACTGGGGGAAAAAAGAGAGAAAGCGAGAGAGAGAGAGAGAGAGAGAGAGAGAGAGAGAGAGAGAGAGAGAGAGAGAGAGAGAGAGAGCAAAACAGAGACAGAGAGACAGAGAGACAGACAGAGAGAGAGAGAAATAGAGAGAGAGAAAGAGAGATAGACAGAGAGAGAGAGAGATACAGAGAGACAGAGAAATAGAGACAGACAGAGAGAGAGAGAGAAACAGAGGGAGAGAGAGAGAGACAGAGAGAGAGAAACAGAGAGAGAGACAGAGTGACAGAGAGAGAGCGAGACAGAGAGAGAGAAAGAGAGAAACAGAGACAGAGAGACACAGAGGGAGAGAGAGAGAGAGAGTGAGAGAGAAAGAGAAAGAGAGAGAGAGAGTATTCAGCATTCAATGTGATGCTCGCTCTACCATTTGATCATGATGTATGTGCTGCTACGGTTTATTATTGAAAATGGTTTTTATTCTGATTATCTTTGAAAAGTGCATAAAGTGTACAATCAAAGAACCCTTAAAGAGTCAAGACTGTTTTTTTCAAAAGGTGTTATATCACATAAATATGTAAAATTACAGCATATTTAAAAATTACTTATTTCAACACAACTATTTTAGATTTTTGTCATAATTTCATACTGGAATGCTGTTATAAGTGAAAATAAAAAGTGCATGTTTGTGCATGGGTATGCATGTGCTGACTTTTGCATATTCGTGTGTGTGTGTGTGTGTGTGTGTGTGTGTGCGCGTGTGTGTGCGCGCTAAAGTCTCTTCACAAGGAGCTGTAAGGTGCTCTGGCCTTCAGGCAGAGACAGAGGCTCCTTCACATTCTTCCAGTCTTCTGTGAAATGCAGGGTCAAATGGAGTGCAGGATGTCACTAAAGAGAAAAAAGAGAAAGATCAGAAAAACAGCCACCCAGTGAGAGGGACAGAGAGAGAGAGAGATAGAGAGAGGTGGGGGAAGAGAGGACGGAAGCTTAAATCTAGTCCTTCCAGTTCCTCTGTGGCAATATGGTTGTCAGTGTATCAGTACGTCTTATCTCTTCTGTACCATGTCTTCTGTCCGTTCTCGTTTATGTCTTTGGTCATTTGTTTCCCTCTTACATTTTGTACATACAGGGTTTTTTTTTCAATCTTACCTGTGGACAGGAAAATTCTGAAAACACAAAAAGGCATATTAGGGCACTGTATTGACATCTGTTGTACATTATAGAACATAAACTTCACATGTTAATCATCATGATCCACATGGGCAGCTGCACAGCACAACATGTTAAAATGCACCTTTACACCTTTTTCACATGCTCGATAAAAATGATCACATGTGAAAAATGTGTGTTTTTTTTCCGAAAGGGATCTTTAAAATATTGATTTTGCTTTAGTTTAGAAGTTTAATTGTTTTCTTGTAAATCAAACAATCAGGAAAGGAGGAGATGAGAGAAAACAAAAAAGTAAGAGAAGAAGTTAGGAGAAAAAAGGAGAGGAGAGAGTGAAAATAGATAAGACAGAAAAAAGAAAACTTAGGACAAAGGAAAGATTAACCTAAACTCCTAAAACAAAATGTGTATAAATAACAAACAAAATAAAAATGGTTGTAAATACAAAATACTATCATTACTTTTAACCCCAACTTTATTCTTCATCTGAGTAATGCAAAGCTTCAAGAGAGGAGACAAAATGAGAAGAGAAGAAAAGAGAAGAGACAAAAAGAGAATGGAAAAGAAAAGAAGAGTAGAGACAAAGAGAAGAGAAGAGAAGATGTGAGGAGAGAAAATAAAGTGAAGTCAAAAATAAAAAGAGAGGAGAAGAGGAGAAATGAGGAGAAAGAGATGAGAAGAGATTAAATGAGAAGAAATTAGGAGAACTGGGTGAAGAGAGTCAAGGCAAGTGTGTGTGTTTGAGAGAGAGAGAGAGAGAGAGAGAGAGAGAGAGAGAGAGACAGACCATTTTTTCTCATTTGCTGTTCTCTTTATCATTTTTTTCTTAAACAAAGATACAGTCACACACACACACACACACACACACACACACACACACACACACACACACACACACACACACACACACACACACACGATCACCTCCATACAGAAAGGCAAAACTCTGTATGTGTTCATCCACATCTCTCTCCTCCCGCTTGTCCTCTCCATCTGTCCTTTTTGCAAGGGATGAAACTCGTCTGTGATTGCGCTCTTCTCGTGCTGTGTGTGTGATGTGTCGTGGATCAGTGTAGAATACTGATGAACTGTATGCTATAGATCAGCCAGTTACACCCACCATGACTCATCACATTACCCTACAACCACCACTCTATCATTCTCTATCTCTTACACACACACATGCATGCATGCACACACGTGGATCAATGCGGATGCAGAGATGCAGCAATAGGAATTTAATTGATCGTTGCGTTAAAGCACATAGGATACCATTGACGAGGCCACACTGATAAATGTTTCCTGAAAAATTCCAGAATTCCAGTTTCATGTGCCAGAATTCTCCTGTGTGTTTACATTTTTGCTTTCACATTGTATTCAATTTTGTGTACATCATTGTTTTGAAAGCACACAAAAAAAATCTTTTTTTACTATTTACCTTTTTCTTATTTTAACTGAATTCTGTTCTTTAGTTCTTTAGTCTTATATTAAAAAATCAACTACAGTCTGTTTATTGCATCTGTAGTTTATATGAATTTCTTTAAAATAATTTTTTAAGGTTTCTGTCATTTCACAGGGAAATGCATAAAAAATTGCCCATAGTGTAATACGCATACATAAGAGACAGTGTAAATAGACCAAGCTCAGAATACTGGAATATTCATCTAATAACGACTTCAGCTAAAGGATGATGTGAAAACAATTTATGACGTTATTTTTGCAATCAGACTGAACTCTATGAGCAATGATGTAAAAGTATGAAAAGTAAAAACGTACTTCAGTGACAGTAGAGATAGCTTTACTATAATTTTAGACTTGAGTAAATGTAGAAATGTTTTATTTACATTCCTACTTAAGTTAAAGCACAAAAGTACTGAATTATTTAAGTTATAATTTGAATGGTCAGTTTCTAGAAACCTCTCAGGAGCTTAGAGAAGTTTAGAAACATTAATTTCCTAAAATTAGATGGAATTAGATGGTGAATGTCTGAAACACATATCTTAGATAAGGCCATGTGTGTTCCACTATCCAGGCTGGATTTGATCTGCTGGACATTTTTCCACTTTCTGAACCGAACTTCTAATTTCCAACCTCTGAAAAGAAAAAACCAAGGAAACACCTCCCTAACATGAAAACTTGGAACTGGTCTTTTCAACCCAGAGTGACATCAAATCAACATGGCTGATCATCAACAATAAACAATGCAGCAATCTTACATTTAAATGAGTTATACTGTACGTATTATGTAATATTTGCTATAGTTCAATTAAGATACAGACATGTTCGTTTGTTAAACCTATAATACTTACTATACAGCTTACTGTTTTGAGGAGGATGATACACATCGCTCATCACAGTTAGCTGACTAGCTTGTTGCTAACAAAATGCAAACATGGAAGCGTCCATGCTTTTCTCTGGCTTTGTAGCGCAAATGCACCGAGGTTGAAAATGACATTCGACTTCCTTCTCCTCAGTTAAGTCAAATGCAGCATCAGGCTTTCAGCTAGCTTCCTCAGCCCAGACGAGCTGTGCTGTGATTGGTCTGCTTCAGTCTGAAAGTGTTTCACATTCAGATATTTTATCCAATCCAGTTTTCTCCTACTTCAGTGTAATAAGTCAAAACTGACATACTACAGGAAGTCATGATGTGAAAGCAGAACATTTTGCTTTGGAATGGAAAAAATAGAAATATGGAAAATACTTTAATAAAGTATAGATGTTTAAAAAGTACTTAAGTACAGTAACGAGTTACATATACTTTGTTACCCTATACCACTGTCTACTAGTATCACTAAGTGATTAAAATCACATTCATGGATGTGATGTCAAATTGCAAACTAGTATTTCGTTTTAAAGCTCTAAATCCTAATTTGTTCTTACTATAGTAATTATAATTATATAATTATAATATAATAATTATTTTTATTATATTCATTTTACATAGCATGTTTCTGTCATTAATAAGCTTTTAGGTGCATGTAGATTAAATGTAATTAAAATGTAAATGTAAACTGTTAATGAATTTAAAATGTAAATAACTCTTATGATATGTACAGGACAAAGCAGGACCAAACAAACCTATGGTAATTTTTTTTATGCATTAAGTTTGATCTTGCATTTTATTGTTTTAATACATTACAGTGGAGTACTTTGTGGCTATTTTGTGGTTTGTATTTATTTAATAGTGTTAATACAACGATTAACAAATAAGCTCCATTAATTAACAAATACATTTATAAAGGGATGGATGAAATCAATATATTTTTTCTGTTCAGTATCAGAAAAGTGATTTCAGAAAGTCCCAGTATGTAATCTGATAATAATGGATTGATGACAAAACATAGAAAATATACTAAATTGCTAAAAGATTGTCTGTGTTGGTCCAATTTCAATTAACATCTCTACCCAAAGTAATCCAAGAAGCTTAGAAACAAAATTTGGTAATGTTTTATTTTACTCACTAACTAAGAATTTCACACTTTGTCTATATTTCCTTCTGTAATCTGTGATGTGACAATATGTTTGAAATATTTTTTTATAAGAAAGGTTGTACATGATGAAGTACAGACTAACTTTTAGATAGTCCCTTCATTAATCATAAGCGTAATTTAAAAGGCTACAAGCAGAAATCACTGCTGTTCCTAGACAAAGTTTATTTAGACTGATGCCACAGAAGAACCTTTTTTTTTCTGAGTAAACTTTTAACTGATGAATCTGTAATCATTTTGCTGGAGCCACAGAGAGCAAAAATAAATTACATTATTATGCAGAAGGAGCTTAGTGGTAGAAAATTATTCAGTAAAGAATCATGGACTGAAACTGAAAGTCTTTAGGGAATGAAGATTTCCTTTAATATATATATGTGTG
>JAQQZR010000014.1:12988325-13007219 GCA_030068235.1 Notoglanidium macrostoma
CGCCACCGGCTTGTTCAGTGGGGATATATCGATCGATCTATCTATCTATCTATCTATATATTAATTATATATAAGAGCTAATAAGTAAGTGCTAATACAGAGACTTGTATGAAGGTGTGGCACATGACCACATTTTTAAAAATGTAATTTTTATATGGTGACGATTTCTATAAGGAGATGGTTATTCAGCATTTTCAGAATAGTCAGAGGCAAAGCTGTAACTTTAAGTCTTCAGGCCAGAGAGCTTTGCTATTTCTTTGTAGCATGACAAGCTGCAGAGTGAGAAAACTAGTAGCAGGTGAGGTAAGAGCTGCTATAACAGGAAAAAGTATGATGTTATTTTTTTAATTAATAAGAATGGTTAATGTTGACAAATTCCTGTGGTATAAGAGGGAAAAAAACCACTTCAGTATGTTTCTATTATTGTAAAATGATCAATTCAGGGTGATCATGGTGAATCACACCATCTTGTCATCGATTATTTTAGTTCTGTTTTATTCCTCATTTATTATTTCCGTCTCTGACTTGCAGGTGATTTCGATCAGAAGCCGTACGTATCCAACGCCGCAGACTGCTCCTCGGTTCAGCTGAGCGGAGACGAGGATTACGTCCTGCTGGCGTGTGACGGTTTCTTCGATGTTTTGCGGCCAGCTGACGTTCCTGGTCTGGTGCTGGAGGCCCTGCGTGAAGCTGGTGGCTCGGGGGAGGATGTCGCTCAGAGGCTGGTGGCTCAGGCCAAAGCTGCGGGCTCCAGCGACAACATCACCGTCCTGCTGGTGTTCCTGCGAAAGCCACGGGACCTTCTACTCTCAGAGACGGCGGAAGCGCAAGTGTGAGAGAACACACAGGAAAGAGAGAGGAGTCTTAGAGCAGACCACTAGAGGGCTGATGATCTCTTTACCATCTCACTGTATCTGACAGTGTCTGAGGTGTCACGTTGCTCAGTGTCATACTTTTATGGTTAAGATCATCGAAGGGCGAAATGATGTCAGCGTAGTTTTTAATATCAGAGAAACAGAGTTTTTTTATGTTAAAAAAGTAATGCTTTTATTTTACATTTTTACAGCCTTGTTTTCTATTATACCGTTTTTACATGCATAAATCTGTAAGATTGTCGCTATGTTTGAATATCAATCAATTGTCCCGTTTTTTTTTTTTCTCTTTTTCTTTTTTTTTTTTTTTTTATATATACGGTGTATAGTTTTGCTTCCTGGAGTTATCTTTGCCTTGACATATTGACCGTTTATGATGATTTCCCAGGTGCTTATTGTTCCAAAAAGGCTGTGATCTGGTTCTTGTAGGTCTTTTAGGGATCACTGTTCTCTGTTAAAAAGCTCGCAGTAACGTTAACATCACATAAAGCATGAACGCATCGGTTACAAAGTTGTTTTAGTAACATTAGCAAGGTGTTGGGTTCATGTTTCTGTTAAGAAGGTATGGTTATTGTTGCAAGCTTGTGTTTTGTTTTATTTTATTTTACTTTATTTTTACATTTATTTATAGCTGTTACAATGCAGTATAACGTTATACGGCACACCAGTCTGTATTGGTCAAAGCGTCATGCTTTGAAGATAAAATGCACAGTACATTTTGTCTTCTAACGAACATTTGTTTTTGCCTTTGAATGTTTTAATATGCATTTGTTGATGACATGAACTGTTAGCAGCCTTTCAGTGCCAAGAAACATTTTTGCAAGAGCCTAACTTAGCCAGGAGTTCTTTGTGTATGTGTCCTCCTTCAGTGTATATGTATATAATTAATATATTTAACTTAAAGGAGCAGTTTGTAATTTTTAGAGCCTGTGAGCTCCACTGCAGTTACAACAACAATATTCACTAACCCCACCTCCTCTCTCAAAACTACATATGTTTTGTGAGTTTTCTTTTAAAGGATAGTGGAAGTGAAAGTAGACTAATTTCAGGGCCAGAAAAATGTAACCAATTCTTCAAATTTTGGAACAAAAAAAAAAAACCCTAACTGAAACCTGAAACTGTATGATTATTACAGCTCTAGGAGCACGTCTAAACATTATAGACTACACCTATAATCTTTTTTATCCTCATTGAAAGAAGTGTTAATAGTGATTAATGTGTATTGCAGGTCAGTTTTCCAGGCATTTTAGGCATCATATAGAATTTTGAGTCCAAGGCTGGAAAAAAACTATTCCTCTAAGCAAGTCCTCCAAAGACTAGTTTAATATTTGTGTTTGTGAATATTAACTTGCAGCCAGGCCGGCTTGCTGTCGGCCCACAGGTCCTGCATGCGCTGGGTCGTCTCACGTTACCGCCCGTTCAGATGTCATGAATATTTGAAAACCTTGTGACATGGAGCTAATATGACTAGACCGTGGCTTTAACGCAAGCAAGCTAAGAATAGAGCTAAGTATATTGAGAGGGGAGGAGGGATAAAGTGTTTGTTTAGTGGTTTGGTGTATAGAAAATGCAGAGGATTGATTCATTAACTTTTACATTTTCATTTTTAGTCCGTTTTAAGTGTCTCGTGTATGACCGGGAATAACCTGCATACATTGTCTTCTAACATCTGAAGTGTTTCTTCTTGCTTAGCATTCCAATTCGCAACAAAGATTAGACATTTTGGAGTGACGTATGTGTGATATTTGTTTTAAAAAAAAAAAACTGCCTTTTTAAATCCAACAATACATGTGCATTTTTGTATTTGAATAACTGACAAATTATCGTGTATCGGTCTCAATCATGACATAATGGTTGCCATGGTTACAAAATGGCCTAACAGGGCTAACCTCTCTTGTCTTTCAAAGCTAGAAAGACATGAATAGAGGTTTTTGTTTTTAGCAACCGTATCAGATTATTTCCTGGTTTACAAATTTTTGCGGAATCAAGAGCAACAACGCTACAAATGGTCGTAAGAAAAATGCACTGAATTGTATAAAGTAGTGAATCTGGGGCTGATTTCTTTCTAGCCCGTGTAGATTTTCTTTGTTGAGTTATTGTTTGTTAAATTTGATCCCCAATGATGTTAGGTTAGCAGTATGGGTTTTTTTTAACTCCCATTTCTTTTGTTTTCTTTTTTTTTTGGATTCTCACCCCATTTTTCTGCCCAATTTGCTCAACTGCCAACCAGGAATGATGAAGACTATACTATGCTTCTGAGACACTTTAAATCAGCCAACAGTACCTTTTTAAACTTCCGTGTAACGCACTCAGAGGAAACTGCCTTCTTCCTCATACATGAGCTCATAGATACTTTCAATTCAATAGTGTCGCTGGGATTGACAGTGGAGAGAGTATACCATGCCTCCCACTCAGATATCACCGCCGGTTTTGTGCCCTTGGCTCCCAGTTATGTTTGTGGCATTGTCGGAATTTGAATTTGCAAAGCACCACTATCGTCTTAAGAGCTTTTGATTTCTAGAACAAGTTTCCTGAGAACATTTCGAAATGTTCGACAGCATTTTTAAACAACTAATGTTTGTTGGTTTCTGTCTAGACCTTGTGAAGTAGAACCTGTTAAATACGTGGCTGAACTTCGGATAAGGACGGGTGCTTTCCTTCTGTGTGTCAAAACCTTTAGATCGATCAGGAGAGTATGTATTTGACTGTGACCTGCTTTAATTTGGCTATCAGTGATATCTCTGCTGTTAGTCTTTACTGTCATTATGTGTCACTGGGGAATAAGGGAACTTAATCTGTCTGATATCACATTTCCCATTTGAATAGTAATACTTCATGACTTCATAATCAGACAAGTTTAGATAAAACTAATATCCTGGGTAACCGATGTGTAGTGTTGTCATGTTTATCATCAAAACTCACTTTTTTGCACTTGGTTACATTTTGTCATGCAAATCGTTTCTGAGTAGCGTTAACGTGTATAATATTGAAGATCGTGGGTTGGGAGTTTTTATCACCATAGAACAACCCATGGTGACTTACTTTCTAACAAATTTTGACATTTGAAGACGTTCACTATTGACCGGATGCAACGTTCCAAAGGAATTTAGTAGCTTGTAGCTGTTGATGTTTGTATTATTAGAGGATGTGAATCCAGAAAACTTAACCCGTGTGTAACACATATCTCACAATTTTGTGCCTTATTTTGTTATAATACAAACACTGCCAACACACACAACTGTTTCTTTTTACATGTGCTGAACTGATCAACTTGTTTATTCCACTTGAACTTTTCTACGTGCTATTGTGCCTGTTTAAACGGTTTATAAACTTTTCTACTTTATATTGATGAATAACTTTGATTCCATGCTGTTTTCGTATGTCATTAGATTGTAATACCTAATTTGACGGTAACATTGGTCATTTCTGTATGGAACAGTCAGTAGATATATTTTGGGATCCTTTTCCTGGAAAGTATTACATCTGCATTTCATTTGCATTCAGTAACACGAGAGTTGAAATCTAATCAGTCGGGATATTAAATAAACAATAACCACATGTTTCGCTTGCATGTCTCATTTGTTGCAGTTTAGTGTAATTCTTTATGTAACAGCTGCTGTAGTAGGCCATCATTTTTTCAAGGTTATTTAACATAATTAGTGGTTAAAATAATTAGTGCAAGTCAAACATGGCCAGTTATTTTACACTTGCATGCTGTACATTCTCATTTTTTACTCATAATAACTTCCAAATATACGTGAATAAACATGTTCATTTCTTTTCTTTCTCTTCTACTACGGTTCCAGGGGGGTAGAGGTATTTATAGCCTGCTGTCCAGATAATTATGTGAAATATAATACTAAATTGTATGCTGGTTGAAATGCAGTGTTAAAGAGAAGACATTTTTTGATAACCGATTACAAGGTTTACTTTGATTGGGTCATGACTTTTCTCAGTGTGCTCTGAGAAATTGATGTGGTTCTGTAAAGAGCCGGTGGAGAAACTAATATTAAAAACAACATTGTCTCGCAGCTCCAAAGTCCTCAGTTCAATCCTGACATCAGGTTACCATCTGTTTGGAGTTTTGCATGTTCTCGCCTGTGTCTGTGTGGGTTTCCTCTGGATTCTCCGGTTTCCTCCCATGTCCTAAACACATGCCTGCAGGTGAATAGGCCACACAAAATTATGTGAATGAGTGCGTGCAAAAGGGATGATGTCCCGGCCAGGGTGTGTCTCCTCTCCATAACGTGTTCCTGGAAAAGGCTCTAAATCCCCTTGACTATGTACTGAAAATATTTAAGAAGCTCCTGGTAGTGTGGAATTTTTTTTTTTTAAATACTCATGAGGAAGTACTTTTACCAGTAAACTGTGGTTGTGATTGTTTCCTTTAATTACCAATGGATCTGATGTCAGTCGAAATAACCTAAGCGATTGCTAACAGCTGGGATTGTTCAAATACAGAATTCTGGCCCTGTGTTAATGACGTAATTGTTAAGCTCAGAAGGTGTCAGTTAAAAATTGCACATATAGGCACATTAAGAAAAACCCTTCAAATAACACCTTTAGGAGAAAAAAATCTAACTTTTTGTATCCAGGGACCCCTTTAACTGCAAAATGAATTTAAATAAAAACTTGCTGTAAACTTTCTTTGGATGAATACATTTTTCAGCAAAAGGCTTTTAGTTGAAACCTTTTCTGAAAGGAAAGCACTGTGCTGTAAATCTTTACCTTTATTTGTTCTCCCAGAGCGACAAACTGAACTGGGTTTGGCGCTGAGATAGGCTATGATACGATACGATATGATGCATTATATTAGGCTGCATATATTGGTTTCTCTCCTACATCCTGAGAACCACTTCAAGAAGTCAAATATAATATGTCACTTAAAACAAAACATTTAGCCTGTATTAAGCATTTCAAGTTCATTGAGCATTAAGGGAACATGTTGTATCCTACTGCTTCAGGATGTTTCCACCCTCTATATATCTAACCTATAAATACTATATCATGGTTAGCTAAAAATAATCCTAGCACTTAAGTAGTCTCATAAGGTTGGCTGGTGGTGTAGGAAAATATAACATGATACTACTATTAATACTGTCAGCTTAATCAGTCTTGATATTCTTCCCCGATGTCTATCACTGACCGCCTACAGAACCACCGCTCATTGGATGTTTTTTGTTTTCTGCACCACTTTGTGTAAACTCTAGAGATTGCTGTGTATGTGAAAAATGCCAGATCAGCACTTTCTGAAATACTGGCACTGATCACCATGCCAAGCTTATCCATGTGCTTATTCTGATGTTTGATGTGAAGCTCTTGACTTGTATCTGTTTACAGCCTAAGCTTGTCTGCTCGCCGAAGCTAAGCAGAATTGGGCCTGGTTAGTAGTAGTCGGACACGAGATTGTCTTGCCTGGGCATGCCGGTTAACGCTCTGGGTGAGTGACTAGAAGGTTGGTGGTTCAAGCCCTGTCACCGCCAAATTGCCAAACTGTTGGGCTCTTGAGTAAGCCCCTGTGTTCTTTCTACTTGAGGGGTGCTGAATCATGGCTGGGATATGGGAAAAACATAAATTCACAGTGTTGTAATGCATATGTGACAAAAAAAAAAGGTTTCTTCTTCTGCAAGAATGTATGCACTGTGATCCTGCCATATGATTGGCTGATAAACTTGACTTTCTGTTGTGATGCAATGGAGAGATCACCACCTACAGAAGGCTGCATTGCCCAAATATACAGTAATTACTGCTTATCCAGCCAACGCGTCAGTCTTCCACAGCGTATGCTTATTTGCATATGTAAGCTATAGACACTATGATATGAGTTGGAGTATTTAACACGCTGATGAATGCTGCTCGGGGATCACGTGACCTCCCCCGTTACTTCCTGCCGCTGCGGTTTAGCTCGCGCTCCGCTTACAAGCTCCGTCTGCACTCTTCGTCGCTTTCACTGCAGTTCAGTTCAAACACGTACACTTTTTCCTCCTGTACAGCCATTTTTCTTTTTTAACCTCGCCGGAAAAGAAGCTCGGAATACATTCTGGGATAAATTTGGGACTCTGCTCTGTTAACACCGGGGGTCTCAGTGTGTGCTTGTATTTATTTATTATTATTTTTTCCCCCCAGCGATGTCGACAGCAGCAGCAGCAGCAGCTGCGGCGGCGGCGTGTGGCTCTGCTGCTGCCGGCGGCGGTGGCCCGAATCCCGGATGCGGAACCGAGCTGGTCCGCGGGCAGGCCTTCGACGTCGGCCCACGGTATATCAACCTATCCTACATAGGCGAAGGCGCTTACGGGATGGTTTGGTAAGTTTCAGACGTTTTCGCCCCGAAACATTTCACTTTTTTTCTTTCTTTCCGTATCGATAATAAGCGTTCATTCAATCAGTGCAGTGTCAGCTATGTGTTCGGCTCCGTACTCTAGCGTACTAAACAATACATTACGTACTATTTTTTTTTTTCTTCCTCCTTGCATACTATTTAGTACGCTAGTTTTGGACGCAGCCTTGGTTACTTAGCCACTGGATTAGCTCAAGTGGCTAACACATTCGCCATACAATTTGCATACGTGACTTCTGGGTGAATGGTTTGTCTTGATTACGACCAAAATATATATATAAAAAGTCGTATTTACCATATTTGCAACACATTAAGTGTCGAAAAGAAGGCTAATTGGATTTACAGTATTCAGAGCGTTTTAAAAAAATAATAAAAAACTAGCTAGCTAAGTGAAATCACTTGTTGATATGCGGTTTCACTCATCCTTTTTTTTTTTTTTTTTTTTTTACTCGGGGTAAATATTCAGACCTACATTCATTCAGCAAGCTAAAAGAAACCAGTTTTGGTTTTAAAATATGCTATTGTTTGTAAACATAAAACGAAACATGGCGATGTAATATCTGTTTCATTGAAAACTATCCTAAAATATTCCTGCAATCATTCAGGTTTTGAGCTTTTCCTTTTTCCCCATAGGAACAGATTATGCTGCATAAATGTAGGCTGATTGCAGACAAGTGATTGCACTAATGATATTTTGCAATCTTGGGCAGTTTGCTTCATGATCAGTGGTTTGGTTTGGTGCAGTGCAGTGTTGCAAAAGTAGCTAATGTATACGCAAAAAGTCGCTGGAAGTCTCCAGATAACGTCACAAAATTAATTTGCATATTCATACGCTCGTCGTGATCATTCGCATATTAAAACGTTGCATGAAGAAAGATTTTCTGACGATAATAATAATGGTAATAGTAATATCTGAATATAAAATAATATAACTTATAATAATATAACCACAAACTATTTATTTACAAGATTTCTACAAATGAATGCAAAAAAAGATGGAGTGATTAGGAAATGGACATGAAGGAACCATTACGGATGCAATAATTAGCTTTTCTTACTTACATGAATGCTTAAATATTGCCAAGAAGACAGTTTAAAAAGGAAGAACAAAGAAGTAGGACAAACCCTGGTGATCAGTGATTGGTCATTGGGAAAAACTAATCACTGATTGGATACTGAGAACAAAGATGATCAGTGATTGGTTGTTGGGAACCGATCAGGGCATGGTATCTCACTGTCACAATATACAGCTGTAAAATAAAGCAGAACTGCGTACATTTACTGGAAACGTATCTTCTTGGTCAGGCATGTCATATCTTATGTGAGTGCTTCATAGTCAAAGTTTATTTGGTTTCGGTTTTGTTTTCCCACAAATCCTTGCATGCAGCACACTTTTTTTCGAAGCGAAGGTATTCTCTAAGGTGAAATGTAACTCTCGTATGCAGAGGATGTCAGTCAGTGATGAAACCTACAGTATGTAGTTCAGAATTCAGTTGTTTGCCCAAAACTCTTATTAAAAATAATGTGAAATGGAAATACTGCATTTTACTTTTGCAGTGTGAGACATTTTTAAGTGAAGCAAGCTAGCTTGGCATTTGTTTGATACCTGGAGGTAGGGAGAGGTGAAACGTGATCTCCTTGTGGATAATATTATTTATTCCTTGCCCATGTGTGCTTGTGATGTCATTGCACGACGACGAGGGGGGAAAACAAGAGGTGTTTTGATGAAGCATGAACCAAAAAAGGCCAGGATTTATTTCAGCTCGTCCTTAAACAAGTCGGAGCGCACATCCTGTCCGATCTCAGTCCGATGCCGTCCATCTGTTCCCAGTGAGAGGGTTGTTCAGGCATTGAGAGTGAGCTCATTATTGGCCCGAGCCTGCTTTGGGTTCTCACACTGAGTGGAATGAATGAGCTGGGCCTCCGGTTTACACCCTGTACACTACAGAGACAACAACAAAAAACAGCTCTCAGTGTAAACTTTGCCTTCAAGCTGCAGTATGTCACTCTGTATAGACGTCTGAATTGGGAGGAAGTGGGCTGCTATCTGGACTTGGCAAGTTGAGTCTGACGGGGATGAAATGAACCCCAGTGCATATTTGACTAGCACAGGCATGGAACAAACTGTTGCATTGGGTTACAAGGATGGGAAGGGTGGTCCGAAGGCCTGAGGCTTTAGTGACGGGAATTCGGATGAGGCTGTGGAGCCGGAGAACACGTCAGAGGAGCATTTTCCTCGTTTTAGAGTCAAGTCCGAGGATATCCGAGCATTTCTCAGCCTGATTTCTATCACATCTGTAGATCACCACAGTCAAGAAGTTGGATGTGTTTCTCTGTATTGAGCAGAAAAACCCTGAAATTTAAACTGCGGGGTTTTTTTTTTTTTTTTTTTTTTTTTTTTTTTTTTTTTTTTTTTTTTTTTTAAATGAATCTTGAAATCTGTCCAGTTCACCCATAAAGAAATTGGAGTGTTCTTTCACAGTGAAGAATTTGTTTTGGTGTTCTGGGTGGAGATAAGCAGAGATGCAGGAAATCATGTTAACCCAGAAAAGCTATTTAATTAATATGATGAAATTAAGCAGCATCCATTTTCATCATCTTTCGTTGCATCCTTTTTTTTTCTTTTTTTTTAGGAAGCACGGGTGCTCATGGTGACTCTGCTTTGCGTCGGGCTGCTTCACGCCATCCCGTCCCTGATTATTTCCCTAAAACCAGTCTTTCATTTCTTTTGTATTACATAATGTTTTCAACAACAATTAAAAAAATGCCCCAACACCTCCATCATTAATAAGTTTCTGTTCTCACATAGTTGCAAATTAGGAGATTAGGTTAAAGAAAAAAAAAATGCTGGAATGTTCTCTGGAAATCTCTTTCTGCATACTTGCACTCTGTGGGAGACGTCAAGTCTTAATTATGGAGTGTCGCCGCTCGGGGAGTTCTCCTCCTTCCCCTCGAGTCCTGCAGTCCCCTGTTTGGCAGATCTTGGCATTCTGCTGGACTTTCCATCCCGCCTTCAGCTCTGAATATGAAACCCTCATTTCCTTCAGCCTCACATTGGATCTCCTGCATCATCCGAAAGCAGAAAATCACAGCGACTGCGCCTGTCAGCAACTAGCCACATGGTAATCCAGCAACGGAGGCCAAGGTTTGGTTACGCGTCAACGATCACGGGTCTTGAAACTGTTCTAAATGAGTAGACCATAAGAGTAGATCCAGATCTGGTGGTGGACTAAAGGATAAGACATTATTAGTATTATTCTTAGTATTAGTATTATTATTATTATTATTATCATCCAGTGCTGTTGAATTCTCAAATCTGATGGACTCTCCACCTAAAATAAATGCAAAAAATGTTGTCATTTAAGCAATGTGATATTTGGTACAACAGAACAGCATGACCTGGAGTGTGATATGGCTTTTATACAACAGTTCTGTAAACAAGAAATTAATATCAATTCGGTGACATTTTGGATATGAAAAAATGTTCTATATACTTTTGCTTTCTGTGTAAAAAGGTGCTTTTTTTTTTTTCTTTCTTTCTTTTTCTTTTTTCTTTTGCTGTGTCGCAGTCGGAGGGAAGTCCTATCTGCCCTCTTCCACATACATGAGCTGACGGGCACCCGTGATTGGCTAGCGTCACTGTGATTGACAGGGTATAAAGAGGGTGCCATCCCTCCCACTCAGAGAGCATTTTGCTCTCTTGGATGGCTGCCGTTGTCAGGTTTCGAAGTTGTCCATCTCCAGACGACAGGGCTGACGCTTTCCTGTTCCGACACTCAGGATTGTAATGAACAAAAATGGTAACTGCACTAATTTTAATTAAGGCTTGGTTCAGTGTTGAATCCTACTGATCAGAAGGTTGTGAGTTCAAATCCCAGCCACACCAAGCTCCCCCTGTTGGGTTCTTGAGCAAGTTCTTTAACCTCGACTGCGTAATTGGATCCTGTTGTAACTTGCTTTGGATGGAAAAAAAGTCTATCGAAATTATTAAATAAATAAGTAAACATTCTAACATTTTCTGTTTAGAGCTAAATTAGTATCAGAAGCTGAAATGAAAGTAAGGGAGTGTGTGATGAGGAAATGAGTGAGCGAGAGAGAGACAGGAAGAATGGAAACAGGAAAGAAAGAGAGGAATAGTTTGAGTAAAAAGTGATGAGGTGGATTTGGCAGAGACAGAGAAAATGAGTGCTCGGAGGGAGGGCATTCCATTTTGTTGTTCATGATCACTGAAGTGGTGGTTCCCGTAAGTGTGTGTGTGTGTGTGTGTGTTTGCCTGCTCCCAGCCATCCGCATGCCAGTACTCGTGTCCATTGTGTTGGATTTGAACTCTGGGCCTGCTGTAGGTGATGTCACGTCTTGTTCCCTGTGCAGATTTGACTGTTGGGTGGAAACTTTATCTCCTGTAATGATCTCTGCGCTTGTGCCAGAGCTCCTGTTTGCTTTAGAGAGGTGTTACACTTTAGCCTTCACTTCTGCCCTGCAGTTAAATCAGACCTAAATCATCTCAAATGGTTCCTGATGGCTTGCTGCATTGTGTGATAAGCACCTATTCTGCTTCACTCTCTCGCAGGCTTTCCAGACGAAAGTGCTGCTTTTTCTTGTATGGAGCGTTCTGAAAAATCCCGCTTGCCCTGACTAGCTAGAAGTTTTACCTGACTAGCAGTTTTTATCACATAAGTATTTTCCTACGACTAGATTACCAGTTTCACCAGTTCGGCTGGGGTTTTGGAAGCTGGTATCTGGTCAGACCAAGCAAAATTTTTCAGTCAAGAATTGTTTCCATTTCTATTTGTTGTTGTTGTTGTTGTTTTTTAATTCGATCTCGATGTGTTTAGAAGACTTGACGACTTTTTTCTAACGTGAACTAGAAAGTTTGTTTTCTCTGATTTTTAGCAAAACCAGAAAAAGGCCCGGGGCTTCACTTATAAAGCCTGCTTTGTTTACTTTTAAGTAAACATCCATACACAAGTCCTTTTCACCCATGTGTAAATAATTTCAAAATAATGTGCGCATAAACAAGTACATGGACTTCACTTTTTTTTTTTTTTTTTTTTTTTTTTTTTTTTTAAATTCCCTAATATGTGCTTCTTAATTCATCAAAATGGTTTTAAAGGACACTGAAACTGATATTCAGCAGCAGATACGTACTCTTCATTATGGGACACAAAAAATGAAACAAAGTTTTGCATTTCACATCCTGTCATCTGTCAATTTTATTTCGATTTCAAAAAAAGTTTGTTTATTGATTTGTTCCATCCAGATCATAGCAAGTCTTACATGTGAATATAACTGACCATTAAAATAAGCAGAAAAGGTCTAGGCTTAATCTGTGGTCAGGAAACCGTCCTTTTCTGTTTATGCACGGTTCGCGATATGATTTATAATTTTAATATCATGATAAATTGTCAATACAGATTTCCAAGCTTTCGTGATCTCTTTTTAGCAGCAGCTGATTTGATGTTAAGACTCTGTATTTAATCTTTCTCAAAATAAGTTGAGCGTGCACTAGGGTACTTCACAGTTTGCAGTTTTGAACGTCATTTTCAACGCTTACATAACAAATTTATTTTGCAGCGTTTAGGATCAAATCTGATTGTGTGGATGTTTTATAAATGTCTTCTTGAGCTTTAACATTACCATCTACGTGTCCGTCTCATCTGAATATACAGTTCCATTATATGTGTGCGTCTCTTTGAACAAATATGATATGAAGGGGAAAAATGCAAATGTGGTTAAAGAATTATAAGCCGTTCCAGTCTAAATACAGCGTCCGCTAAATATATCGCCCTTGTCAGAGCTCTGTGCTGTAGTATTTGCTCTTTCTCACTCTCTGGCTCTGTTTATGTCTGTGTTAGTGATTGAGATGCTTATCAGTGGACTGTAGTAAAATGAGCTCTGTGTAGCTCTATTGTGTACGTCGGAAGGCACCGAGACACCATTGAGTTTATTTAGAGGTGAGAGTTTTTCAGAGAAGTGAGCCTACCTTTGAGCTTCGTCGACCACTGCAAAGTTCGGGTGTTTACTGATGAGATGCCTGCGGTGGTGTTTCTGATTACTGATCTAATTTGTGCATTTTCGTATAGCGGTGCATCTCGCGTGTGTGAGCACGCACACACACACACACACCTTCGCTTCTGAATAGTGCTCTCGACCTTTGCCTTCTCACCTCTGCAGCTTATCTTTCTTTGTACTCGCAGAGACATGCAGAACACTCACTCTGACACTCCCTTTATGTTTATGCACTAGACACATGGCTGCACTCACAAATGAACGAGCTCGCACCTCTACACACTCTCACTTACACACACACACATGCACAGTGCTTGTAGGGGGCTTGCTCGGTGGCTATTGCCAGGACTTGCGACTCCATGCCAGGCACTGCTGTGGTACCAGTCGCCATGGTAACATTCCTGCCAATGACGACAGCATACCGCCATTCAATCTGGCTGGACGTAGTGTCAGGATGAGGAGAATGAGTGAGCGAGAGAACGCTTTATTATTCCATTTGTGTGTGTGTGTGTGACGGTCATCTTGAAACCATTTCTTCTAGCAAGCGCCGGTTTCGTTTTCTATGTTTGTTACGCGGAGCCGCCATTCCATGGCCAAAGGCAGCTGCATTTAAAATCCCCCCCCTCCAATTTTCTGCAGTTTAGTTGTGGCACAGTAGATTGTCAATGCCAGTTACTGTCTGCAACAGTAAATTTCTCCTACCAGTCTTATGTCTGCTCGATTTCTCAGCTCAAAATGGAAAACGCTCCTGTCAACTGTTCATGATTTGCGTCTTACTGATTGTTATAACTTCTGTGGAGAAGTTAGGAACAACTAGGCTTAGGGATATTGATTTCTTCCTGCTCATGAACCGACAGGAAAGACAGGAAAAGGAGCATTTCCACCATTTCAGGTTTAAGGAGAGTAAGGGAGGAGGGTGTAGTAATAATAATAATAATAATATCAGCTGTATAGTCAGGAACTGCTGGATGGTAATGGCAATCAGGAAAACTCGACTTAATGGTGGGTTTTTATGATTCCAGAGTAATGCACCATAAACAAAACAGTACATTTTCGATGTGATACTCATTCAAACCAGTTGTTTAATGTCCAACACGGCCAACATTTTCACTGTCGACCTGCTGTTTGAACGTGTCTAAGCGCAGGAGACCTCATCACTGTAATGGTCATCACCATTTATTTATTCGGCGTTAGAATTGACACTGCGTTGTAGACCTTTAAGGTCAAAATATTCGTCCTCGTTTCCTTTTTAGCCGATGAGATGTCCTCATCCAAGATTTTCCTGTAGCTAATACACACGGCTAACATTAGAGAGAGTTATAGCTTTATTTAAATGACTAAGATGAACATGTCTTAATAGATTTATTTTCATCTTAATAAACTTGAAACAGAACGCGATGGAGCCCTGTAAGTCCAGGTGCGCGAGCATGTGATTACGGGGAAGTGGGTGGAGCTTCCAGGTTAGCTTTAGAGTTCGAAACGCCTGCGTGATTGGCTCATTTGCCGTCTCTGTACTGTAAAGGGGGGATAAAGAAAACTGCTCTTCAGCACATTTTTGAGTAACAACCCGTAATTGCATACTCTGGTGTTAAATTGTGGCGTTCCTGCACAAAATGCGTATAACTATAGCAGGTCTGGTAATGCAGTATAATCGACGTAAACATGGCTGACATGGCAGTGTAATATTTAGTAGGGATGATGAAATCAATATTGCACAAACCTGGTACCAACATTTAATTTAAGATACTTCTTAAATTGGTTTCTTCCTGTTTCTTTCCTTACATCTCTCTTTTGCATATCTTTCTTATGTCAGGTACATGATTTATGCAAACCTTTACAGTTTACTTGTGGTCATGGCGAGTCAAGTCCCACGTCACGTTTTATTAAAGTAGTGAAAGAAAAGGGCATCAGCCTGGTTAATGCACCTGTGGTCGCCAAGGTGCTGCTGATGTGAGGGCAGGGAGGTAAAAGTGAGGACGGCGGGGCTCATTTTAATCTTAAAGTGCTAACCATGACGTGTCCGTACTGTTGCGATCGACTTCTATGTAAACCCGTGTAGATCTCATTAGAAGGGCTCAGGCAGCCGTCAAGCTTACACAAACTGCACACTTGCCTTAACCTGCTGCTCTCTGTGAGTACAGTGTATATGTAGAAATGATTTCTTATTCGCTTTTCTAGCTACTAGAACTTTCGACGAGTCGTGCCATAGAAACGCTGGACAGGCCACACCCACTGGTGATTACAATAACATTCGCTTCATGCCCATGAGGAACGAACTGAGAGCAACGTGAAAGATGTTTTACATGGAATGAGGTTAATTTGGAATCTTTTTTCCCTACATACACACACACATACACACACTTCTGTGGTGGACTGGGCATCAGAGCTTCAGATCACTCATCTGGTTGTTTACAGCCTGTAAAAACTGCAACCTCGAACCCTCGTCTCCCCGCAAACACTCGGAGATCATTCCTCTTTATTTATAGCCGTAGTTATCATCATCAGCATTTTTTTTCCCCCTCATTTCACATTTCGTAGTCTTCCTTTGTTTCTGAGACCAAAGCAGTAAAGACCAAAGTGAGCTCGGTGTAAAAACTCACTACGCTCTGTTGCCGCCCTCCTTTCGCGTCGCCATGGCAACATCCTGTTGCATAACTCCTCTCTGCAAAATCTTGCCTGTCCGTCTCCGTGGCAACCATATCTCTCTCTCTCTCCCTTTTTATCTCGCTCTCTTCCATCCTGCTGACTTTCTCATTTTTTTTTTTTTTATGTTTCTTTCTTCCTGTCTTCATGCTCCCACAGTGTCTCTCTCGCTTGCCGTTTCTTCACTTTTCATTCCTGCATGTGTGTACGCGTGAATGCGTTCGTGCACGGGTGTCGACTGCGGTAGTTTATATTCGCTAGGCTAATTGCTAGCCCGTCCCCATGCCGTCCACTCCCTGCAGTAACTCACTACATCAACCTTCTGGCAGCTCACAATTACAGCCAGTTTTAAAGATGCAATAAGCATTTCTTTTTTTAGCGCTTCATCTGAACTAGATTAGTCCGTTGAGTTAAGAATATTGCTCGAACACGTATCACAGCACATATTTCTTCTGGCTGCTGGTAGTCTGAAATGAAATATTGCGTGTTGGACCATGCAAGCTTTGTTCATGTCACAACACAAGATGATCCTGGAGCCTAGGCTTTTAAAGCATGACGCATCTTCCTTATATGCTGTGTGTGTCAATATTGGGCTACCCTGATCTGTTTTACGGTTCTAATCATGATGGACAGATTCACTAGCCAGTCACGTCGCGCGAATCCAAAAGCTTTTCTTGATTGCGTTTGATTGAGTGATTTCTAGGATTTTTTAAAATAGGAGTTGTCGAAATGGGGAGTCCGAAGAGAATTAAGAGTGTGGCTACTGAAATGCTGACGACATGCGTGTAGGTTTATAGGAAAAGGAAACTATGAACTTATGAAGCAGGAAAAAGCCTTTAAGTCTATACAAACCTGTGTTCACACTAGCGGGCGATGAGGCGCTTGTGGATGTCCAGAAACCACTAATGTTAACACTTGTAGGTGTGCATTGTCTATAGCTATATCTTCTAAAGCTAGCTAGTTGAAGACAAATGAAATAAGACACATAAGTCATTAGATTTATATCAAACAAGTTTCGAGATAAACTATTTACTAGCTCCATTGGCAGCTCAGCGGAGTGTACTAGCTTTGTTGCCAACAGTGTTCTGGTGCCGCTCTTGGGAGCCCAGGCTGTGTTAATGGAGGCATCAGTGCAAACATGACTACACTAGTCATCACGAGTTCTCCATGATTACTATGTATTGGTGATTTACTGAGATAAACGAGCGGAGGATTGCGGAATTGGAGACAGCATAATAGATTTTTGAGTTAACGTGATGGAAAGTACTATTTATCATTTCGCTCTTCTCAGTTACACGTCATGTGTGAAAGACACGCCATACTAAGATGCACTGTCCTTTTTATTTGCTTTTTTCCCTGGAGGTTGATCAAATGAGCCTCAAACTGTTTCTTGAAAGATCTAGTCGTGTAACGATGGACTACACGGACGGCTCGCCGTTGGGGTTTAAACGTCTGTGGTTGGAGTGAACGCATTTCTGAGCGTAATAAATAGAGCTGAGAGACGGAGGCGAAAGGGAGGATGGTTTCCTCCGAGTGAGAGACCTGCAGCAAGTGTTGAAAGAGGAGATGGATCTGAAGGTCAGCTATAATGGGTGTGTGTGTGTGCGCCTCTGTTCTACCATACTGTCAGTTTCAAAGAGTCACTATGGCAACACACTTCCAAGCCTTTAGACTGCGCTGAAGTCTGTTATGTGTAACAGACCATGAGCCGTACTTGATCCTTTGTGCGATTTGTATACAAGGTAATATATATTTTTATCCCATGCGGTGACCTTATGTTTGCAGCGCTTGTCATTTTCTCCAGTATATCATACAGCAAGTTGTCTTCTTTTTCTTCTTCTTCCAAGGCCTCAGATTTCTGCTGCTGTTGCAAGTTTATGAGAATCGATGCCCACGACACTGCAGAATATCACAAATGCCTCACCATGCCCAGAACACCAAGAAGCGTTGGTCCATCTTCTATCGTAATTGTATCATAAATACACAAAATATTTCAAACCTGATTGTACAGTCTATGGATACATATATGTTTTAAATCATATCAAACATTTCTGATGAAAAATAATCAACTAGGGCTGTGAAAGTTGCTGATTTAAAGTCATTTCTTATTCGAATACATTCACTGACCACTTCAGTAGGAACACTTATACACCTGTAATGGTGTTTTTCTGCCCAGTTTTAGTGAGCCCGTGCTCACTGTAGCCTCAGATTCCTGTTCTTGGCTGACAGGTATGGACCTCTACGTGATCATTTACTCTTGTAGCCCATCTGCCTCTAAGTTCAAACAATTAGTGCATCTGAGATGCTTTTCTGCTCTCCACGGATGTAAAGAGGAGTTATTTGAGTTCTTTCCGTCGGCTCAATCCAGTTCGGCCATTCTCTTCTGACCTGTCTCATCAGAAAGGCATGTCTGCCTGTAGAACCGTATTGTTATTTGGTTGTTGTTGGTTTCTGCAGTTTCTGAAACTCAAATCAGCCCGTCTGGCTCCATAATCATGCCACGGTCAAAGTCCCTGAGATCACAGATTGTTCTCCATTCCGTTTGATCTAAACATTCACTGAAGCTCTTGACTTGTATCTGCATAATTTATGCTTCGCACTGCTTCCAGATGATTGGCTGATCTCACTGTGACCACCGTAGGCCAAAATCTAGTTTTATCCTAAGCATTGTAATGTGTAAATAAATAAACTGGAATATAAAACATAGATTTTTTTTTTTGTCACTGATATTTAACAACCTTAAATGTTTCTTTAACTCGTAATAATACTGGATTTCTTGAAGCAGTTAGGCGTCATCCTTAAGAGTCTATATTCACTATGTATGCTCACCACATAGGCTGCACTGCATGGTACCTTATGATTTATTTGTTTTTGTATTTAATTAGTATGCTGATGTATGAGCATTTCTTCACGTACAAGATGTATGAACAAATAACCTGCATTTATTCAGAGCATGTCATTTAAAAAACAAATATATATATATATATATATATATATATATATATATATATATATATATATATATAAACACCT
>JAQQZR010000014.1:13007319-13019612 GCA_030068235.1 Notoglanidium macrostoma
TATATATAAACAGGAGTACTTTCACATGTCATGTCATTTCTTGTCTTTGAATATGTAAATATTATTCAGAATTTGAACATGTGTCTGTCTGTTATTCATGCAACTCTTTTCTGTAAAGAATACATAAATAAAGGAGTGTTAAATAACATGGTTTTGTTAAATCCTTTGGTGGTGGTGGTGATGATGCAATAATTGCCATTGTTTATGAAATTAAGGCTTGGTTTTTTTTTGTTTTGTTTTGTTTTTCCCCCCACCCTGTTTTCCCCTGTAGTTCAGCGTATGATCGGGATAATAAAGTGCGTGTGGCCATAAAGAAGATCAGCCCATTCGAGCACCAGACATACTGCCAGCGCACTCTCCGCGAGATAAAGATCCTTCTGCGCTTCAAACATGAGAACATAATTGGCATCAACGACATCATCCGTGCACCCGCCATCGAACAGATGAAAGACGTGTATCCTTTCTAAGCCTCTCGGACTTGTCCAAGTGGACGTGAGCCTCATAATTAGAGCTTTAAATTAGACCAAGCACGCGCACACACACACACACACACAAACCAAAGCATCAATCTTCATCAAACTACTCTTGGAATCCAGGACATACACACCTGTAATTGATCCACGCCCTTGCCCTTTTTGTGCCTCTCAAAATTCAGCTCAAGGTCGACTTAATCATATAGACAGATCGTATAGGCTGACCTTCTGAAAGTAGCCTGTGTCTGACTCCCTAATCAGATTTCTCTCCATCAATAAAACGCCGTCCAGTCAGACAGTCCCGACGGTTTCATATAATGTCTGAAAGCTTAGGGTTCAACTGCCGAGTCGGACATTTGGCGCCGAAGCTTCGTTTTTCTCTCCTTTACACAACATAGTAGATGAGTAGGCAGCGGGCCCCGTAGTAAAGAGTTAATTTTGGCGCAGAAATCAATAGTCAGTAGGCGTACGGTGGCTCACTGGCAGCACAAACGTTCCTGTAGAAAAGGATGAGCCTCTTCTGTTCTGTACACTCAGTCCCTCTCATGCATCGTGCTCGGGAAGAAGCGGCTTCAAGCAGCACTAAGAGATCCTCCCCCTCTTCAGCGGAGGGGTTTTTGGCTGGATGCACATATTCACAGTGTGTGGGATGGCAGCTGAAATGGCACGGGTTGTTGGAAGCTCTGCCTTGAAATGTGCTCCATGAGATGATTTTTTTTTTTTTTCAAGGGTTGTCATTTTCTGTCCTGAAAAGTAGATTATAGAAGCTTGTGTTTGTGGGATGTGTACTTTTTTTGAATCTAGGTTACATCCTGATCAATGCTGTTCTGAACGAGAAAAGAAACATTTCAGTTTGCGTTGGTGATGAGTTGATCATCGCCATGTTTTGGAGTATGTGAAAGACAGTGGGATGTAGGGTTTTTTCTTCTTTTTCTGGTTGTTGAACCTGCTTGTCCACTCAGCTACTACGAATTAAAAAGACCAATAGCTTGTACAAGGAGTCTGCTCATCCTGGGTGCTTGATTTATTTATTTTTTTTATTATTATTATTCTCTACTCACAATTGTCAGACTCTCTTATCCAAAGAAAGTGGAGTCAAGATACAATCTAAGCATAGACCTGAGCAGTTCAGGGTTAATAGTCTTGCTCATGGACCTGGATTCAGATTCTTGGCTCACAACCTTTACAACTAATATACCACTACCACCATTTGCACAAAATTTCTAAATGGGGTATAGTCTGTATTTTACTTTAATGCTTGAATTGACAATCTTGTGCTTGAATTGACATTTAAACAGTGTTAAACATGCTTGGCTTGACTTGATGTGAGGGTTGGATTTTTTTTTTTTTTTTTTTTTTTTGGCTTCAGAAGATTCATCACATGAAATATACAGGATATTTACGCACTCAAACCACAAAGGTGGGCTCATTAATAACCTTGCTCCTGCTATTTAGAGAGTGTGGTTTTGTAGCGTTGGGCCTTATACCAAGCCATACCTGTGATAACATGGGGGGCACTGCATTGCTAGCCTACAGGAAACCACCACATAGTATAAGATGGTTCTGAAACTTTGAACCAAGAACACACTATTGAAATTTGAAGGGCGGGATTCAAACTAGAAGTCTGTCTAAACTGTATACAACTCATCCTTGACTTGAGCAATCTCCAGCTACATCGTACAGGACCTGATGGAGACCGATCTGTACAAGCTGCTGAAGACACAGCATCTCAGCAACGATCACATCTGCTACTTCCTGTACCAGATCCTGCGTGGCCTGAAGTACATCCACTCAGCCAATGTTCTCCACAGAGATCTGAAGCCCTCCAACCTGCTGCTCAACACCACCTGCGATCTCAAGGTGCATTTTAATCAGATTATTCATTAATGCTAGTTTTTGGGTGCTCGATGGATATGTTCACCATGAAAGAATGTTTATTAATTCACACCATGTTTCCAGATCTGTGATTTTGGGCTCGCACGTGTAGCCGACCCGGACCACGATCACACCGGGTTCCTCACAGAGTATGTAGCCACGCGCTGGTACCGTGCCCCGGAGATCATGCTCAACTCAAAGGCAAGATGCTTTAATGAGGACAATCCCAGTGTTTTTTCAGCAGTAGCTGACCAAAGGATAATCTGGATTCATTTATTCAAAATTGTTAAAGTTCAAGTCTCGGAATTTGCTCATTTTTGCTCATTTCCTGGAGATTGAGACAGACCTGTGAACAAGAGATATCAAAATAACCTGCGAATTTGTCTTTTCCTTCCTAAATACATGTCTTTCACAACACGACTATACTTCACATGTCATGTTATCTAAAGAGTTTATTGCTCCAATATTTCAGTTTTTAAAGCATTTGTAATGGCAAGTCAGTTGACTTAAAATGACCGTGAGATAGGTAAGGAATAAAACATGACTTTACCTACAGCATGGCCGTTACAAAGCTCTGAGCCTGGACACTCCTTCCAAAAATTTGGCATAAACATTCACCATATGAATGACTTTGTTATATATCGACATGTTTTTACGATACGAGTCCCTGTGAATTAGCTGTTGCTATGGAAACACTGATGTATTAATAAGTCCAAGCACATTTATGTAAACCTGTGCTTTGAATTACAGCCAGCAACACTACCTTGCGACCAATCTGATTTAAGAATCATGAATACTGAGAGTTTTGATATTTATTCTGTTTTACTCACAGGGTTACACCAAGTCCATTGACATCTGGTCAGTGGGATGCATTCTGGCTGAAATGCTCTCAAACAGACCCATATTTCCTGGCAAGCACTACCTGGACCAGCTCAACCATATTTTAGGTATGTATTTCTTTTAAAAAAATAGTTAAGATTTCAAATACCTTGCATATAAACCCATAAACATTTAAGACTTTTAATACAAGCGTACAAGAAAGGGTTAAATGTGTGCACAGTGCTTCATTCTGGCTTGGTAAGCTCTGTATGTCATGTTCATTTGAACTTTTGGCACAAATTCGCAGACTTCAATAAAGTCAGGTCCCCATTTTACTTCCACTGCAGTCATTGACAAAGGGGCGTGTGTGTGGGGGTGTGTATTGTTTTTCATTCCGATTCATACCAAAATCTAATTGTGGTGAAATGTGGGAATTTTACATTGAGAACGTTTCACACTGAGCAAGAAGTGAACCTTGAGCTCGGAGATGTTCAGGCTGAAAGATACATGACTATGACGCATTCAGTTAAACAAGTAATTTAAAGAAGGACAGCGAAGCAAAAACTCTGCATCTATCTGAAATGTTTTGTGGTCAAAATCTGCACACTAAGAGCCAGATCAGCACCCGATGATTATCAGCTGAAAAAAGGCTGAAATGACTGTTCCTGTGGAGATAGTGGAGCCGTATCAGGTAGCCCTCGTTCGCCCTTCTCGCTGACGTCCAGACTGATGTTTGACAAATTCATCAGCTTCCTGTGTAGTTTACTGTCTGAGATTTCCATCTCTCTGTGCTCCGAGCTGTACATGGTTTTAACCTTCCACATCTTGTACTGCAATCTTCTTTTCATTCTCCGATAGGCTCAGGATGAGTCATGATGGTGCAGGAAAGCTACTGTAGAAATTTAGTTCCGATGAATTCCTCCCCGTTTGCTCCGAGTACATGCGCAGCTGATGTTTTCCAGTTGTTTTGCATTTGCTTATTTATGTGTCAAGGTAAGCTGTCCTGCGGGGTGTACGAAAATAAATACTGCAATGATACTGCCAATCATCACATGAAACTGGAACGATCAACAGTCGTTGATATAACTCATTAATATTAGTTAACCACCTGGAAGCCCCGCCCCCTTCCCCAGCACACTTCAGTAGCATTTTGGTCAGCGATCTCGTCTTCACCGACTTTCACACTGGGCTGTAAGGCTAAATATAAAGATTATTAATGTGAAATAAGATCTATCAATATATGTTTGACTTCAGCTAACATTTTTAACACCTATTAAACATATTTATTAGGGATACATTAAAACTGTTGAAAACATTCTGTTTTTCAGATAAAAGTGGAGAAAAAATATCCAGAAATTGACATTTGCAAATGTGCAAACTGAAAACGTTCAATTCTTCATCAAAAAAAGGCCCATTCATACGTTTATTGGACAAAAATGGCTTCCTCTTCGCTACAACAGGAGGTTCTTGCTAATCAGCTAGTTACCACAGAAGATTATCTCTAATCAGCTAAAGTTACCAAAGGATGTGATAGTTAATCAGCTAAGGTTGCCACCGGAGGTCATTGCTAGTCAGCTAAAATTACCACAAAAGGTTATCGCTAATCAGCTAAAGTGACCACAGGAGGTTATCGCTAACTGGCTAAAGTTACCACAAAGAGGTTATCGCTAACTGGCTAAAGTTACCACAAAGAGGTTATCGCTAATCGGCTAAAGTGACCACGGGGGGTTATCGCTAATCGGCTAAAGTGACCACGGGGGGTTATCGCTAATCGGCTGAAGTGACCACGGGGGGTTATAGCTAATCGGCTAAAGTGACCACGGGGGGTTATCGCTAATCGGCTAAAGTTACCACAGGAGGCTAATGCTAATCGGCTAAAGTTACCACAGGAGTTTTTTTGCCATTTCAATTATCTCTGAAATATAAATTACTTGAAAGTAAGGTATTGTGCATCTGCTTTTAGTACCAATTCCTCAATTAAATCCTCTAATTTCACTCTTTCTTCAGTTTAATAGCCAGTGTTTGCGTGCTTGGCAGTATGTGTTTGTGTTAACTTGATGCGTTCATGTATATAGTGGAGGCAGTACAGCACCCATGTTTCCCCGACTGACAAAACAAACTAACGTCATGTCTCAAATCACATTTTATGTGCTACTCTGAACCATTATTGAGTATTAACAATTTTATTGTTATGGTATCATATTTGTAGTTTAAAAACCACTTCAAACCTAGAGAAAGGTCTGTTCTGAGTACTAGTCTTCTGGATTTGTTAGATTTGTAAATATTTTCGAATGTCCTGTGAGGGTTTTTTTTATTTTTTATTTTGGAACGAAGATCATGACAACAATCATGCAGACGGCAGAAAGTTTTAAAGAGAAACTGAGCTCATCAGTCTGTTTAACGTTACCGTGCATGAAATCGCGAAACATTACAGTTCTATTTTGAAGACAGGGATGATTGCCAGGAAGCCAGGACGCTGCTTTTAATCCACCAGTTGTACATAAGATCCGCAAGCGAGTATGCGAACACTGCCACTCATGTAGCACCTGCACACACGGACATGCACATGGTGAAAGCGAAGTGTATTTCCACCTTAAGCTTCTGTCTTGTTGAAGAAAACCTTATATCATAATGACTATAAAAGTGATTAATCATGCACCCTGAGTGTATTGTGCTGGAAAACTTCATGCATGCGTCACCAGTTGCTTCAGATCAAAAGTCCAGCACAGATTGGTGATTTCCCTCGGAGAGTGTGGAGACATGACCTGCTCACTCAGAAGCAGTCTCGCCAGATAAGTGGGGACATGCATACGGGTTGTGCAAGTATTACTTTTGGCTCAAGCTGTCATGAGAAGAAGGCGCATTGCTGGATGGAGATGGTATCTTTTTAGAGATAATGTTTATCCTGTGTTTGGAGGAAGTGCTTTAGCAGTTAGGCAACAAAATACTGATGCTCAGGAAGCAGAATGCAGAAGCAATCACTAATGTTATGTTTCCCTAGCTGTCAGTCAGATGATGCAATAACGACACCGCTCAGGCCAGCTCTCCTCTTCTCACCACTTCTCACCCCTCATCCCCTTGTCCTTTTTTTCTCCACCTAAGTGCTTTTTTTTCTGTCTTATACTCTTTGTCCTGTTCTCTCTCTCTCTCTCTCTCTCTCTCTCTCTCTCTCTCTCTCTCTCTCTCTCTCTCTCATATACTCAGGTATCCTTGGCTCTCCCTCACAAGAAGACCTGAACTGCATCATCAACATAAAGGCCAGAAACTACCTGCTCTCCCTGCCGATGCGCTGCAAAGTGCCCTGGAACCGCCTCTTCCCTAACGCCGACCCTAAAGGTCAGAGTTCGTCAGAGATTTTTTATTTTTATTTTTTTTCGGTCCAGTGCTAAACAATTGAATGAAATTGGGGCATGATCGCGATTTTCATGGTGTCGCTGTTTTGTTGTTTAGCGTTGGACCTGTTGGATAAGATGCTGACCTTTAACCCCCATAAGAGGATTGAGGTGGAGCAGGCCCTGGCTCACCCCTATCTAGAGCAGTACTACGACCCGACCGATGAGGTGAGGAAGCTGTCCGAGACAGGAAACTCTCTTAATAAGAGATCAGTGAGTAAAATCTTCTCCCTAACCTTAATTTTATTTTCACCAGCCTGTCGCTGAGGCTCCGTTCAAATTCGACACAGAGCTTGACGACTTGCCCAAAGAGAACCTCAAGGCACTCATCTTCGATGAAACGGCACGCTTCCAACCAGGCTACAGACCATAACATAACCAGCTACATGTACTACATCTCAAAATTTCACTCTTTGCATACTGTTCTGCAATTTTTAGTTCATCATTATTACACTGACTTCTTTTCCCCCCCCTTTGTTTTCTCCTGCTTTTATTTTATTGTTTTTTTTATTTCATTTTTTTTTTTTTTTTTAGATCAGAATCGCTCTGGATTTCTGTCTCCTTTCTTTTCCGTTCCTCTCAGTCTTCATCCTCCTCTTTCCTCTGTCCTCTGAGATTTGAGTTCAAACAAAGGGTGTGTGTACAGTATGAGTGTGTATGAGGTGAAATCCGGAGTGCAGGCTGACCAGAAAATCATCGAGGGTTCGCTTCTTCAGACGAAACTCTTCTTATGCTTCAGTAATAAGCCTGTGATCGTGTAACTGCTGTGCTGAATTATTATTCTTTTTTTCTTTCTTTCTTTCTTTTTTTTAAAGAACGAGCTTCTCGTCAGTCTCACTCCCGCTTTTCTGTAAAGCATCCGTAAAGCCATCTTCAAGTCGAGGCCAAATTTGGGGGGGGAAAAACATAAACAAAAAACCTACAGTTCAGTTTGCCAAGGTGCCGAATATGTGTAAGGCTTTTAATTAAACTTCTTTAGCTAACATGCCACGTGCCCCTTAAATAATACAATAATAATATAATACCTTTGGATTTTTTTAGATGAAGTATTGTATTACTGATTTAGTATAGCGTAGACATTCCTTAAATGGTTGCTATTTGGAAAAAAATTAAATAGAGCTCAAGCACCAAAGAAAATCAGGTTATTTGGGCACCATGTGGAAAAAAAATAAGATTTTTTTTTTTGTCCATATAGTTAATAGAGGTAGATGTAGAGGTGTGAAATATGAGCTCCAAATCATGTTGAAGCACATACAGGGCTATTAGGGATGGAGGGAGGGAGGAAAGGCGTGAGGGAGTTGTCAAATATTCACAAGGGGTAATTTGTGGCTACACATTGCCACGTTTAAAAAACAAAAAAAAACAAAAAACAGGTTATTATTGAAACATGAGCTAAAAAGTACAGTGCCTCGTCGTTTTTCTCTCGTATATCTCCGTGGCTCTTTTTGCTTTCCTTTTCCAGTGTGTCTCTGCCCTCTCTTTGTCTCACTTGCCTTCTCTCAATAAGACTGTGTCTTTGCATGACTGTTAAAAAAAAAAAAAAAGCTTTCTATACAAAGAACATGGAGGTGCCACACTGCTGGGGATTCCACATCGGGACTCTCAGGTCTTCTTTTTTTGGTTGATGTTCTTGTATTCCCATAATCTTTTCTTCTTTCGTCGTTGTTACTGTTGGTTTGGGGTTTTTTTCCCCTTTCCCTCTACTTTTTCAACCTTTCGGAATATTTCAGAGAGTAGATTTTTAAGAAACTCGGTCAGGTTCGCACCGAGAAAGACAGTGTGAAGTCAATGGTGTCTAGCCGTGGAGATGTTCACTACACAGGAAACCTCAACCTTTTACTCGGCGCCAATCAAAGCCGCACTTTCTCGCTTCAAATCAGTAAAAGTCGGGTTCGAGCGCTGATCTAGCAGTATGTACTCTAAAGAGCAAACTTACGGGGGGATCTAAAGTCCTGAAAGGTGATATTTATTTTTTTATCTTGTGCGCAGAAGTCAGTTACCTTTTGGGAACAAGTTAATATCTGTATGATAGGCCTATGCTTTGAAGTGGGGGGGGAGGGGGGGGGGGTAAAGTGCATTTATAGCTTTGAAGAGTTTCTTGATTTCTCATTTTTGTTTGGAACGTAACGGTGTTGACTTTATTTTACGGAACCCCTAAAGTCCCAACAGGTGATCTTTTTCTATCACGTGCGCTCAAGATAAATAGCTCATGCTCACAAGATAAATAACTTGTTCCCAGAAATGAACTTTCTTACTCAAGAAATAATGGTTTGTTCCCAAAGTATAAATGATTTGTGTGCACAAAGTAATGACTTGTTCCACGAGATAAATCACTTATAATGAGAGAACTTGTGTGCGCAAGGTAAATAATTTGTTCTCACAAGATAGTGTGCCCAAGATAAAAATAAATAAATAAATAAACCTTGTTGTTCCTGGAAGATAAACGTGTTCAAGCAAAATAAATAACTTGTGCGCACAAGATAAACAAAAATCACCTTACCAGACTTTAGAGGCTCTGGGCAAATTAGCACTTATCAACTAAAAAAACCACACACAAAAAACCGAGAGTGGTGAATAGGAATCAGACTGCTCTTTGGTTCACTGCTGTTGCTTAACTTTATAACCTGAATGGCGCCACCTAGTGGCTGGACCCAGTGTCAGGTGCTGAAGTGGACGTTCAGTTATTACAGCAGAGAAAACAGACTGGGTGTTTTGTTTTTGTTTGTTTGTTTTGGGTGTTTAGTTTGTTTTGTTTTTGTTGTTGTTCCTGAAAGCACTGCAAAACCCTGTAAGATAGCTTCAGCCAAGTCCATGTGCAGCCTGTCTGTTCTGTGTGCCTTTACTCATTATGAAGAATGGTTTATTATCGTGCAGCTTCGTTTCGTCGGGGATCAGTTGTGATTTTCTTTGCGGTATATTCTTAAATACATATATTTAAAAAAAAAAAGAAAAAAAAAAAAAAAAGGTAAAATCAACAAAAAAAATCTATCTTAACTCTGATTTATGTTATTTTAAGTCCACAGCTTTTGTGATTTTTGTGATTTGAGTTTGGGACGGTATTAATTAATTAAGTCATTAATTAAAAACAAGGCTTTTATTTCTGCCTCGAGTTGACCCACCATTCTTTTTTTTTTTTTTTTTTTTTTTTTTTTTTTTTTTTTTTTTTTTTTTTTTTTTGGGGGGGGCTTCTTTATTTTTTTGGTTTTTTTGTTTTTTTTTTTTTTTTTTTTTTTTTTTTCTCCTTTTCTTTTTTTAAAATTGTAAACTGAATGTCATGTTTATAGTGATTATTAATCTTGTTACAGAGTTGTATCCATGTATTAAACTCTTCTGTAAGTAATGTTCTAAACAATGGACGACTTGTTGTGGATTTCACTTACAGGTTTAATGTTTCTCCACCTCTCCGCTCCCTCGGCTCTCGCCTTCACTGGGGGCGTTGATGTAATTATTCGGGGAAACACTATAACCGAATATTAAAATCTGTTAAAATATGTTGCACCTTGAAGAAAAGAAAGTAATTACAGATTACAGGTTTGTCTTTGCTGCTGACAGACAAACTTCTTTTTTTTATTAATAATATTATTGGATAATTTAGCATCTGCCAAGTCATGTAACCTGAACACACCAGAATAAACACTGTATCCTATTTCGCCTTGCTGTTGATTTTCTTATTGCACATGGTAACATGATTGAAGTCTTCTCCTTCGAGCTGTAGGTGTAGGCAGAGTGTCTCCTGCTCGAGCATGAAGGTGGATGACATCATAAAAAGCTCTAAGCTAATTTGCTCGTTAAGGCCGAGGCCTTGTTGCCATGGGAGCCTGTTGTCCTTGACGACTGATGGCAACAACGCTGGCAGATTAGGAATGAGATTCAAGTTCAACAACTGCTGCTGTCCAGTAATTCGACCAACGCTTGAGTCAGAGACATGAAAAAAAGATGAAACCAAGAGGAAAATCTCATTCTGATGGATTATACACAAGCAGTTTTTACTACATTATGCAGAATATCTACCATTATAAAGGAATAATGGTGCTGGTGACTGATCTTGATTAGTAATGTGTGGAAGCCATTTGAACAGAATAGCTCCTATAATCTTTATACAATATCAAGAAAACATTCACAACTAACACTCACTGAAGGGGAAATGCAGTATATAATGAACCTGAAATACAGATCTGGGGAATACAGAAATGTACTTTATGGTTCTTGAACCTTGGTTCAAACTATAATACAATAATAAAAATTATAAAAGATTATAAAAAGTAATCCTTTCCAAGGGCAGTGGTAGCTCGGTGGTTAAGATGTTGGACTCGTGATTGGAAGGTCATGCGTTTGAATCCTAGTGCTGCCACTGCTGGGCCCTTGAGCAAGGCCCTCAACTGCTCACGTGTATAACAAAAGTTAGACATACTGTATGTATGTCGTTCTGGATAAGGGTGTCTGCCAAAATGACATAAAGGTAAATAATACAGTATGTACAGTGTAATTATGCATAAGTCTTAATGCACTCTACACATCATAGATTTACATTAGGGAAAAATCATCACATAGTGATAAATACACATCTACATCTACAAATACATAATTCTTTAACAATATGGATACTGATACCCATCTTTTTTTATAACTAAGCTTTAAAATATATTTTTTCCAAATGAAGAACTTGAAATATATCGCTTTAAATGTAGGCAAACCATTTACCATTCCAAAAAATAAATCTTTTCCCAGTCCAATTCTAGTCTTTTCCATTTGTTAAAGAAATTCATCTCTAATATATAGGGTAAGCCATCATTCTCGCTTGTATTGGCCTGATACTAGGTATGGGATTGGTATCATATTGAATGATGATGACGATGATGATAATGATACTCATCATCATCATCATAACAGGCAATAAAATAAGTTATATTTAATGGACCTCATTGTCACACTTTTTAGAATTTCCAGTTCCCAAAGAACAGAAAAAATCCGTTCCAGTCCTAATCAGCTGGTGATTATGATGAGCCAGATCAGGTCTGTTTGAAGTTCTTTAGGAAGGTCAGCTACAAGATCCCCAGGAACCATGGGCGTCGCCGCCATTATAGCTGAGGGGGGCGTGTCCCCCTCCCATTTCATAATTATTCGTTTGGACCCCCCCCACATTTAACATAAAATATTAGTTCACCCAGCGCTGTTTCTATTGCTTTGTGAATATTCCATTCCACTTGATCGATATGAGAATACTCACACCACTGAAATGCCATTCCCAGTTTCCCAGGTTACCGACAACAACAAACCACATACAAGTGAAGTGAATCGTCAGTGAAGCCACAGACAGTAAACGTGCAGGCTGCTCGGTACTGGAGGAGGAAATGTCAGCTCCATTGCTTTCTCACAATGTCCAACTTTTGCTAAAACCTTATTCTTTTGTTATATACTCTCAAAATGAACCCTAGGCCATGTTAAATTAATGTTCAACTAAACAATGAAATATTAGGAGTAGCCTAAGCTTTGCTTTATTTACTGTAAGTAACAGGAGGGGATTCTTGGTGATGATCAATTGTTTGCAATATTTGCTCCCCAGATACAATGGACATAAGAAAATCCTTTACAAAGGAGTAGAAAGTAAGTCAACATTTCTCCACAGGACAGGGTTTTTTTTTTCCAATGGAAATGTTAATGCAGTTAGCTGGCCAGTCAATGTTAGGAGACGTATCAGCTAGCTTAATGTTAGCTATCATTACATCCAAACCCA
>JAQQZR010000014.1:13019712-13054008 GCA_030068235.1 Notoglanidium macrostoma
AAAACAGGCTGATGAATATGGACTAGTTGAATGAGGACTTATTGTTGAGTCTCTAAAATAGTCATTGAATTAAGTGATTTTGGTAGGTAAAATTAGGTGTTTAACAACCTGTTAAAAATACACCAGAATACAGAAAATGGCATCCAATTCATTAAAACATTTCTGGACCCCCCGCCAGTGTGTGTCCCCCATATTCAAAATGCTTCTGACGCCCCTGCCAGGAACAGTGACCTGTGTTCTCTAAGTGGGTGGGTTCTCATTTGGGTTCTGTGCGTGCAAAGTTCAGCATTAAAAATGTCTAACGGTTACAATAAATAAATATGATGGTATAATGCTTGTCTAATGTATGCACTATACTCACATCGTGGTATCCCAAACATATTTACATTTCAAGGCTACAAAATATTTAAATGTTTGTGAGCTCATGCATTGCTGCATTTTCTCAGCAGAGGGCGACAGAGGGACGCAGAGATTTTGACCCGTCAGTAATAAACTGTAATAACCTGAAGTCAGGAATAAACTAAAAGCGCTATGGACAATTATAAATATTTTATTCCTGTTAAAGATTTGTTATAAATGTTTAACCTCAGACTCATTTTTAAATAATTTATTATTATTATTATTATTATTATTATTATTATTATTATTATTATTATTATTATTTAGTTGTAGTAGTAATAGCAATAATGATAATAATCATCATCATCTAAAGTCTAAGGTTTTTTTTAGAAATTATAAATATAATTATTTTTATATTACTTGCTTAGGTTTAAGATACATAAACATCTTGCCTAGCCACTCTAATAATAATAATAATAATAATAATAATAATAATAATAATATAAAAATAAATATAAGGTTTATAAAAACAATAGTTAATATGTTTATATTACTTATATTTATATTAGAGACGAGCCTTCCTACATTTATTATTACTATTATTATTATTACTATTATTATTATTATTATTATTATTATTATTCAAGAAAAAATGTATCAGTTTTTAGGATGTACGGTCATTTTCTTACGTTGCTCTATTGCTAACTCCACCCACACCAGCACTAAATCTAAATCTTTTTTTTAACAAATTATTATAAGGAGACGTGCACTCGAGCTCATGTAGCTCATAAAAATGCTCAGCCGTGTGTATTTCTCCTCCACGCGCAAGTAAATCATCTTGCCTGGGTACGCGCGCGGGCAAATTGTTTACCTCTTCCACGTGTCTAGATGACGCGAACCCGCTGCGCGTTCCCGCTGCGACATCGGCACGGGAGCGCGCTTGGTAAAACACAAAACATGGCCGTGTGCGCGGCGAGCGCGCGCTCGTGCGTCTGCGGAGTCACAGCGCGGCGCTGATAGGCTCGCGGGGGGAAGAGCGACAGTTCGAACATGTGATTGGTTGAAAGGTGGACGGTGTAATTCTGATTGGTTGCCATGGCACTGGAAGGGCATGGCGTCAATGGCGTGTATTTTTTTTCTGCTCTTCTCAACACGTTCGCTGCGGTTGGTATCAAAACAAACGCTCAGAAATAAACCCGAGGCAGTGTGTGAAGGCGTGCAAACACGGATGAACATCGTGGTTAGGCGTACGGGATTAAATCATTATTAAAATATGCATTTTATTTTTTAATTATCCTACAAGGCATGTCCGCTTCTAATTTCTACGCCGTTTGATGTATTGGACGCGCGCGCGTACAGCATAAATAAAAGGAAATTCGGCTCCATTTTGGAGAGAAACGGTTTTAAGCAGGCTATGAACAAGTTATGCCTCCGCTTGATTGCAGTGTTTCATGGAAATCCAGGCTCAGTGCTCAGTGGTGCATGCTTGCGCAGACTGAAAAACACTTCTGATTGTAATGCAAGTTCAACTGGAGCGCATTATTGACAAACCTCGTCGCACAGCCAAGTCGCTTTTTTTTTTCTTTGCATGCATACATTGCAAAGAATACGCAGAAGTCGGTGTTTAAGAAATATGAATAAACATTGAAAAGAAAACAAACAAACCACAGATCCGTCAGTGGGACGTCAGTGCTGCTGAATGAGTAGAAACCCTCCACTTCCTGCAACAAAAAGGTATCAAATCTTTGCATTCAACATTAAATATTTACTTGTTTGTTTTGTTAACTCTGATAGGCTAATAAACACATCACTTCACGCATGATCTCTCATAATGTCTGCAAGTGCATGAGTGAAGGTCACACACCTATATTTCTATACATTACTGTTTACACGAGTATTGTTTAATATGAAGTTTATATTGCTTCTTTCTATCTCTAAACGCTATTATTCATTGGGATAAAGGAGAAAGTGTGTTATTGAAGGGAGACGCAGAGTGAAAACAAATGACATCATACCTCAAAGCTTCCTTATATAGCCCATGATCATTTAACAGCCTTGCTACTGTGTGAGTAATAAAAGGAGGCTGTTTATTCATTATTTCCCACTCCTAAATGACATCCTACCGAAATGATGATATAATGTAAAGCTATTGACATTTAAGCTGCCTTTTCATTTCCAGCTGGAATATTCTACAGGGATGCTTTTAGTGTCCGTCTTTTATTTTTAGACCACCATCCCTTCACTTATTATTTATTAGACATAGCAGATGCTCTTTGACGCATAAGGATGATGGGGGCCATCATGCATGCATGGATGGATGGATTTCTAAAAAAAACCTTGCTGTTTATTCAGAATCGTGACTGGCCCATAGGTAGCCTGTAGCAATCAGAAAAGACAGTTTCAGAGTTGTCTTTCTTGTTAAAGATCAATGTGTGGATATTTATAAGATGGAGCAAGCTTGGCTTGGACACTACACACCAGAAAACAAAGTGGCAAAATCCTACAGGTACATTTTGTTCTTCAAGCTACAAACAATGCAAATGTATCCTCTGAAGTGGAATATTGGAGGAGCTGTTATGTTTCAAATCAAATTCATTTCCATACCAAAGGGATATACAGTAAAATGTACTGTTCACAGATTTGTTTCTTGAATGTGCGCTTTTTCTCTGAAACTGTGCCATGTTTGCCCCTGGTGACTTTTAGATTACATATAGAGTAGTAATTATGTGAGCATTCATATTTTCTGTTGGAGTCCAATAAGATATCTATCTATCTATCTTTATCCAACAATTTTAATATTTTTCCAGTTTTATTTTTTATGCGTTCAATATTTTCTTTGCTCAGATTTTTAAAAATATATATATATATAATTTTTTTTTTTAAACATCTTGAAAATGGAAAACAAGCAACGCGTTATGCATAAGGGAAGCTGAAGTTTCGTGTAGAAAAACACGGGAATAATAACAACCCATTTAATCCACGTGGTATTTTTCCAAAATATTTTTTAATTACATTTTTTTCCAGGTTTGGAAATTGGCATGTTTTGAATTCCACACTTTTCCAAAATGCAGCCTACATACCCACGCAAGATCCCCAAGAACTATTTATCAATCTGTCAACATCATTCAGCATCCATATTATATTTATATTGAACAGAAACGCCACCTTGCACCTTGTTTTTATTTACACATCCGGGTTCTTTTTCCCTGCACAGCCCCGCCCCCTTGCTTGTTACTGCACGCCGTGTGTGTCAATCATTTTACGGTCCCGCCTCCTGGTGACGTCCTGGACACAAAGCAGCTAGTCTATCACAAACACAAAGGAGAGCAACAAAGCAGTGACATGAACACAGCAGCTGACACACAACACTGCTCAGGATTCAACAAAACTGACACCAGACAATCACACAACAGCAACAAACTTCAGTCTGCTGTGGGGGAAAAAGAAATCAGATTTAAATCAACAGTTTAGGGTTTATGTCAGAGCTTTACACAGAGGAGGGAGATCCTGTTCAGGTGGTGAGTTGAGACTTTCTGTACATATCTTTTGAAATTCTGCTATTTTTTTATTGAGCACCTGGATATGTGTGTTAATAGCCTTGGTATAGAGTGAATGGTAATGTAATGACAACCCCCATACTTGTTGATTTGCTTGGAGAGAAGAGCTAGGAAGCGTCAGCTATGTTGGTATTACAACAAAAACAAAAAAAACGTGTTGGGCAATTAGTCGATATTTAGATGAGGTACAAAAACACACATGGTTTCAGGCTGATGGACATGTCTGCAACATCCAGAGCTGAAATGTGCAGCCGTGTTGCTCTGCTCTTCCTCCTGTTAATGATTAAAGTAGCTCTTTGTTTTGCATCCTCGTGCGCACTGGAGCTTTTCCTTTGTTTCTTCTAAAAGATTTTCGCTGACATCAGTTTTCTATCATTGTTATCCCTGTGCACGCTGTCTTGCATTTGGTTTACATTTGCTTAAAACAGGTTGTCATTCAAGTAACTATAATATCTATATAAGCTCACGCAAAGAAGGTAGACAAAGCTTAAGGTTACAGACGAGGAAGTTTGCGCTGACAAAGTAACAAGCATGAAACACTCAAGCAAGAGGGATTCTAATTGTTATTATTGCTGTGTTCGCACCTATTCCAGGCCTTTAGCAAGAATGTTATTACTTTTATACTTCGACACGTATAATCCGACTGATTAGCTTTTTATCCCCTGAGCTCGCTTCCTTCCTTTACGCGGGTGATTCTGGGAGAGTCGACACTCCGAAGCTTGAGTCGGTTAGACGCTGTTGAAAAGGATCCGATTCGGGCTCACGCGCACACAATGCGAACGGGGAAAGTAATGGGTAATGAGCCTTTACAAAACAGCCACCACCAACTGGCTGGGTTGTGTTTTAGTTTAGGTGGAAAACGACGTCATAATATTGAGACTGGCGACAACATGACTTGCTTACAACAAAACGACGAGATAACGTCACCGTTAATTAAGATAAATTGGCGTTAGTGTTCAGAATTAGTTTACACTAAATCATCAGACATAATGGATTTTCCAGTGTTGGGACGTGACTCTAGAATCGTGTCACTTGCGTTCGTTTATTATTGTTATGGTGTGTCATTAACACAATTTAGCAAAGCACTCTTCTCTTCAATCCTGTGTTTTAAGTGTTTGGAATAAATTGACTCGTGGAGTCGACTCCTTGGATTCCCAAAACACCTGAAAACACTCGGAGTCGAATCCCAAAAAAAAAGTCTGGAGTCGAATCCTTAAGATTTGGAGATTAACGCGCGCGCTCCGTGATCGTTCTTTGTTCTTCCAACGGACGGTGGTGACGTCTTTAGGGCCGGCGTTCAACGACTTAATGACATCGTTTTGTTAAAAACAGACTGACACCGGATTAGAGTGAAACAAACGTGATCGATAGAATTACGGCGCTGCAACAATTCCTACAGCTAGGCTAGCTCTCTCTCATGCTACAAAGTCTCTTACATAACAATTCATATGCCTGGATCCTTTTACTTGTAATCTTAGTGATGTACAGTCTTGTCAGTTTAATCGCCTGGCCATGATATTGTTTATGAAGAAGCTTGCTCGTGGCACGCTCGCGCCCATGTGTGCGCGCTCGCTCCGGGTCCTCGTGCGACAGCGCAGCAGGCGAGCGCGCGCGCGCTCACATTTTCTCGTCTGCATGGCAGTAGCCAGACTTCCTGTTCTATTGCGGAAGCGTCTTTGTTTTTCTTTTGCATGGCGTTATTGGAGCCGTCCATTAGCTCAGAGCTGTAACATTTTCCTGTTATTATTATTTTTTCATTGTCTGTGCCAAGATGAGAGCTATGAATGGATTTATTCAACCCACATCGTCTAATATTTTAGGAATTTGGCTGGCCAGGTCAGCCAGTTTATACCAATAATCAGAACACGAGCGTCTTGCCAGGGCAAACAAGTTAAGAGGAAGCTGATGCGCTGCTATAAAAGGAAATAGGCAACTGGCTGTTACAGATGTTTGCCAGCTCTTTTTAAGGGGAAAGTAGCTAATGCATGTTTTAAAAAGTCACCAAAAATAGTAACTGGATCATTTGCATATTCATTGATCCATCATAATCAAATTGCACATCATGAAGCAAAGAAGGAAGACTTTGTGAAACTTCATAGAATAGAGTTTCATCAGAATCAATAATACTACTATTTTTTATGTAAACATAGAAGTGCATGGGTTGGACAAACCGCGGCGATCAGTGATTGGTTGTTGGGAATAAAGCTGATCTCACTGATCTCGCGAACACAACTCGGTTAGGGATTACTCGCTGGTGGTGAGTCGACCGCATGTGTTCTCTTAACTCGTATAACCAGCAGCTCTGGAGAGCTGGAGTGAGTGTGGGACAGTCGCTAACATCTGCTCAATAAGTCACATCTGTCTCTAGGCTTGTTTTTTGAAGTCACTAACTGGGATTTAAAACATTGATAGCATTGTGTACACCTGTATGCCAACTGGAAGCCAACTACATCTCATTAGGTGTGATCTAACAAACATAATAAGTGTTCTGGTGTCTGATTAACACAGAGATATCTCACTCCATCACTAAGAATAACGCTGATCCCACAGCGTTAATGAGAAGCTTGGCTTCGTGCTCTAAACCTGTTGCTGCCTCTGTAACGTGCCTAAACAAGGATTTGAGTTGGAGGTTAAAGCATATGGTACTTGCCAGGGGGCAAAAACTTACTCATTCACACTGTAACATAAGAAGCTGCATTTTTCTTATTCATGTTTCGGTTTGATTCAAAGGATTTAGTGTCACATCGACCAATCCATAAATGCTCGAATGTGTTGACTTTTTGTTTTAAACGCTTAATACGTTGTATATGCGCCTTGGGTAAAGATTAGCCTTTAACCCTGTGAGTGATCAATAATGTTATTTCTTCCCATCTCTCTCTCCCTACCCCTCTTGTTACTCTTCCAAGGTTGTTTTTTCTCCCGTGGTGTTTGTGTGGAGCGTGCCACACACCCACTCCACAACAACGACGGCTTTTGCTTGCATCTTCCAGTGTTTCTTCTGTCAGCAAGTTCAGCAGAGCTGCAACTCATCCAGCGCCAGCGCCGACGAGCCCAGCGAGGAGAACCACGACTGTGAGATGGTGAAGATGACCAAGTCGAAAACCTTCCAGGCCTACCTGCCCAACTGCCACCGCACCTACAGCTGCATCCACTGCCGAGCACACCTGGCCAACCATGATGAGCTCATCTCAAAGGTGAGCAAACGGGTTTGGTTTACGAACACACACACACACACATACACACAAATGCGTGTTGATAAACATGTTCATGCACTCAATGCCACTATTTATAGGCTCGGTAGAACGTCCCTGGCACATACACAAGCTTATGAATGCGCATATTTTAACACTCGCCTGGTAATTAATGACGAGCATTTTAAATGTTTGTAGTCAAATCCTCAAACAAAAAAAATTTAACCGAAAAATAATGTTTTGCTTTTTAGTCAAGTTATTAAAAACTAGACCGCAGCAGCAGAGTCAATTTACTATATAAATGCGTTTCAGTATTAATTATTTTATAGTGTATAAATTCATACCTGTTTCCTCCATAACCGATCCTATACACCATGTGTGTTAACTGAATAGCGTAGAACATAGTGACTAGACGCTCGATAAAACATCCTTTCAGCACATAATATTCTTTCCATCAGCATGCAGGTGTATAAATGTTGGCACCCCCTGCTTTGTTTGGATTGCTCATATATACAAATCTGCTGCATTTTGTACAGGACCATACCATATGTCGTAGATAAGCAAGAGTGCTATGCCAAAGTCTTGTACTACAACTGGACCAGTGCTTTCCATTCGTGTCAAGTAAGGAAAAAGTCAATTTGCGAATTTTCGAGGAGCCGCCGTGCTAATCGATTTGGCGGCTGCATAATAGTACCAGATTAATCAACTACTTGTGGGCAACACTGGGTGTAATGCAGTATAATGCCACTATACCCTCTTGGCAATACACAGTGCTAATCCATCATACCGACTCCATACAATCTCTATAATAGGTTCTGAGTTTAATCCACCCCACTGGGTTTTGTTGTTTGTAATAAACACACATCAAAGCAACCGTTCTACATCCTGTGTTTTTGCTGATTAGGACCTCGAGTTCATCAGTGCTGGAAACACCTAAGCCGATAATACTGCAGGCGGATATGATTGCACTCCCAGCATGCATTGAGCCAGACTCTCCTCTGAGTGTAGCTTGAATAGGATCACTTTGATGGACTTTGTTTGCTCGCTTGTTTCCGGTTTGTCTTGTTCCTCCCTGTTTGTCACCTCGGTTGGTGATCTGAGTTTGTCTTGTTTACGGACATAAAGAAAAGATCACTTGTTAGTTCTACTGTAGTGCGTTTTAGAACCGAACAGATGAAAAATGAAAGTACTACAAAGTTTGCAAAGTGGTTTCCTGTTTCTGCGGTCAGGTTACTGCACATATGTTGTCCTTGAGAACTCGAGGAAACAGTTCCTCAGCCACTGTAAGTCGTGATTCTGAAACTGCTGAACACGCAGTACATATTTTTCTCCAGCTGTTGTGTCACAATGTCAGTGAACTTGTATTTCCAGTCTGTTATTAAAGAATGGAATGAAGTTAAGTCACCATCCTTTGGTAATTTGGTTCGAACTACCTTGGGGTTGAGGCTATTTTTAACCGAGTCACGTGACCGAGTTTCCCAAAATGCACTGCGGTTTGCTCGACCCAAACAGTCGCAACTCCACCCAAACAAAAATCTGCGAGCAAATCAGTCTACATCCCTTATCGCCTCATCACAAGAACAGTAAGCCGCCATAAAGCTAAACAAACCATATGCATGAGGGAAAAATCCACCCAGGTCAACTTTTAGCACTGACCGTGATGTTTATGGTGGCGCTAATCAGCTGGTATTTAGCGCTAATAGTTGCATGTTGACATTCTGGTTATGCAAAGTACACCCAGTTCCAGTGCACTTAATACACTTCCTTTTCACTGCGTCTTCCCCAGAAAGGTTCTTTTATCAAGTGAAATAGACGACTGCGCTCGGAATGAAGGATGGAGCTGCTGAGAATTGGCTTGGGTCCATCTAACATGTCCTGAAAGCTTCATTTATGAGCGATAGCAGAGAAGAAATGGACACTGTTAAAGGAGGAATGAGACTGGCCTTTGATTTTCGGAGTACTTGAAGTCAAATTTTTGACCTTGAAGTACTGTGAAAAACCCCCTTTGGCTGAAAACTACATTAAGTCTGCAATGTATTATTATAAATTGCTTTTTATTGGATTGTTAATTATTTAATTTTGGACCTCACACGTGACAACTTCTAGCACTTGTTTGTTGATTGTGTGCCAACGTTTAAGGTTCAGCCATCGCATTTAAGATTTTTTTTATACCTTGCTACTTGCTCACAAGAAAAGACAATTTGCTGAAGGGGAAATGACTTTTGCTTCAGGTAGTGGTTAATCTAGCTTTGTGCTAACTGTCTAGCTGAACTTTGACCCGTGAATTCAAGTGGCTTGATCTTGTGAGCGAGTAGAAACCAAGACGTTGGGAATGTGGTTCTCTCTGTTTTCTAACCGTGGCTCGTCCACCAACATCTGCTGGGGTTTATGTGGTAAAATTCAAGGGTTTTTTTCTGTCTCGCTGACTGCTAGGATTTTCTTGTTAACAATGTCGTCAACTCTTGTAGTGACAGCTCTTGTGTTTTCCCAGTGCATAAAGACTTGTGGAAAGTCTTTGAATTTCATTTACAGCATGTGTATGAATCCACAACAAGTCTTGCATTAGCTCATATGAGTAGATGATAAGTAAGAGACGAAACCCAAACAAGCCTGGTGTACATCAAGCAAAGCCTGTTTTCTCCTCCAAATATTGTGAAATTTTAACCATCTTTACTCCACTGACACTGTAGATATTAATCAGCATTTTACAAGCAAAGGGTTTGTATACTTTGTGGACTCATTGCAAATAATTTGATGAATGTGCTGTAGAAGGAAATAAAATCCTGTTTGTCATGTCCTGGACTCTGAGGTCAGTCTATAAACCAGGACCAGTTCAGGCAAATGAGGAGGTAGGTCTTGACCTCAGAGGAATCCTCAGTCAGCATCTGTGTCCAAACTACTGCAGTAACGCTTTCAACACTTGAGAAGCTTTACAAACTCCGCATGCTCTACATGGAAATGTAATTATAGCACCGGGTTCTCCTGTCGTCCCCGCTCCCTCCCTCTACTCCATTAGCTGATTATGTCACATTGGGAAGATGATATTCTGAGCCCTGCACTTTATATTTGGTTTGTGCCAAAAACTCTGCGTTAGCTTGGTCAGTTTAAGATCTCCCATGTTTAGTTGTATATTCCGTTTTTTTTTTTCTTTTTAATAGAAGCAGTTTGTATAACCAATTAATAATTTAGTTTAATCTCATTTAGTCAAAACGTAAGCAGACACCAACAGGTTTAGCAACATAAATAGTCCTAGACACATAAAGGCAACAGTCTTAAACATGAAGAAATTTAAATCAAGACCATCCGTTCGAGGTCGACACCTAATAATACTCGAGAGAGAGAGAGAGAGAGAGCGAGAGAGAGAGAGAGAGCGCGAAAGCGCTTCCTGACAATGATTACAGTATGTACAGTGGTATCACAACCACAAATTTCCCTGTAGAATAGTTAGTGTTTTATTGGTGCGGTTTTCATCAATACTCGCAATTTTGTCGAAACTCAACCAAACTGTAAAATTGAATCACGATGAGCTTCGACGTCGGCGATTACAGTGTTGACGGAGTTAAATGTATTGCTGTCGATGGCTAAATCGCCTTTTTTTATTTAAAGCACTGTTTAGAGCCCTCTACTCTCGGAGGTGACCTGCAGTTTCTATGGAAACACTAAGCTCCTCCCCCACTCACTCAACTGAAACTTGTGTCTCTTGAGTTGCTTTTTAAGAAGAAAAAAAACAAAAACCTCACACAAAGTTAGTCTATGGGCTGGACCTGGATTGAAGGGACTGGAATATTTTTATAGGATTATCGCAGATCTAGGAACACTGCAGCTTTAAATGATCCTGCATATTCTTCGCTCTCGACTTATCGATGCTGACACGAGGCATCACTTTTTGGACCGCCAAGAATCGGAGCAGCATTCAAAAGAGGATTAGCTATCCTGAGTGTAGCCAAAGAAAATCTCGGATCTCGTGCTGGATTTCTGGAGAGGCATCAGACGAGGTTGTCTGCTGGAATGTGTGCCTCGTTGTGAAAAGGCTGCACTCGGGCGTCATCAGACAGGAGCCCTCTATCCTCGCTGTCTCTCACACGGAGCACCTAGGGATGGAGCCGTCTCCTGGCTCCCTGCATTACGAGCAGAAGTAATTGATGAATGAGGATGGAAATCTCTTGTAATACAGATAGAAATGTGTTCAGTTCTTGGAAGGTTTGCGTCTGTGTGTGATTAATGTTAATGCTTAGTAAGGTATTATGGAAGCACGTCGTCCTTGGGGTTGACGAATCGTTCTAAAGTTCGTCTTCGATCAGTCGAATCGTGATTAATACATAAAGCACGATAGTTTACCTGATTGGTTGTGAACTTCACGCCTTGTGCTAATTATTCGGGTCAGTTTTACAGTTTTTGTTCTCCTGGATGTCAAAATCATTTGATCATGCTAATCATTACACCGAGCGAGTGAAACGTTATGCACGTTTGTGATGTAAGCTCCGCCCCCTTTTTCACCCTGCGATCCTGTACGTGCGGCGACGGGATGCAGATGACATGACCCCATGTTCCTAAGTGGCTTGTGAGGTTATGTAAATCAGTTGATACCGATGCAAAAGCCAGTGCCTCTCCCTTTCAAGGTTGAAGTTCGACCTTTTGTTATGCAGTTATTTGTTTAGAGCTGCCTTGAGTAAATCCTGTTACTGGAAAGCTGCTCACTCCTTTCTGCCCCATTGCTCTTAACAGATAATCCACCTCTATTTATGTGATGGACGCTTGTACCTCTTAACTGCACCTGCAATCAGGCTCCGATTGAAAAGCCCTGGGACAAACCCATCATTGAGTGCAGGACCAGGTGCCTGTGATGGAAACAGTAAATGACCTACTTGTGCCGATTTTGACGACGCAGACGGATCTCGCGTTACTTAAGCACCAGGAGCCGGGGAGAGACTGGCTGGTTTGGGTTTTCTCTTCCCAAAGACGTGCAGGGGCTTGGAGAAGAATGAGCTGATTGTGCAGCTATGAGACCGAGTATAGACACCATCGTCGTCGTCATCATCATCATCGTGATTTTGTTAGATGTCCTAAACTCTCAGACAGGATTTTAGCTTTTTGACCTTTCTCGACAAAAAAACTACCAAGAATCCGAGGCTTGTTTGACTTTAAGAAAATATCCAGATTTGTGTTTACGCTTAAAAGCTTCTGAAGCGCTCTAAGAAGGCATCACTTTCTATATACATCACAGAGGTGGCATATTTATTCCTGCAGTGATTCAGCTCTCGTTGTTCGTGGCTCTTTTGTGCCGCAAGCTAATGATTACCTTTTAAACACACTTCAGCTAACATAAACGGCATTACTCCGAAGGAAAAGTTATCCTTTCACTAATGCCTCGGAAGGATTAGTGGAAATTTGTCTTCAGGTGAACCACCCTGATCCCTGGTCACCTCCGCACGTACCACATGCACACCTGGACCAGGAAGTGAGATCATCTTTCTCGCAGAACGTGAGGCATAACAGAAATCGTGAGGAGAAAAAAAAGATAGTCAGTCAGATAGTCATGCTCTTGAGGTTTTTTTTTTATTTTTTATAAAAGAGCGCTCCTGCTGTTCTAGCAACAGTTGGCACTCTTGTTAGAAACCTGGCAGCCAGAGAATGCCCTCGGATCATGTCTTCCAGTGCCAGCATGGTAGGGAGATGGAAAAAACATCATATTGCAGTACTCGAGGACATTTTTTACCATATGCGGTATGCAGAAAGATTTCTGAGATTTTAGTAGCAAATCAAAAAGTGGATTAATAATAATAATCATCCTCACGTGGAGTTAAAAAATCTGAAAAAGCTCGGCATGCGAAAGATCAGAAGGTCTAATCATTTATTAATGCGCTTGTTCTAATATGCTATCGTTTCTATAGTAACCGCCCGTCAGAGGGACTTGTATGGCAGACGCTCTTCCTGAACGGATTGAAACCGCGCGTCGTCATTGATATTTCTTGTAAGGAGATGTTGATTTCACATTTATGGAAAGAGGCTCTAGTGTAACGGTCTGAAGTAGCGCTGCAATTACATTTTCTGACCTCTTCAGAAAAAATTCATTTATGACGAGACACATTTATGAACCAATACATAAGAAACCCGCCCGGTTCATACTGGGCTGTTCCACGCTTCCCTGAAGTTTCAGTATTTTCCACTAACAGCGTGTCCTGATGGGTTTTTTATTCCCCTTCTACCGTAACTATAACTTAAGAATGTTATATTTAATGTTGTGGAATACCTGCAAAACAAGTTCGTTCCTGTACTCCCTTGCTTTAGAGCAGCTGTAAACAGTCGTTCTCTCACCTTTAAATTTAACAAGATAAAACTGCAGCTTTTCATTATACCGAGGCGGAAGGCGCAAAGTCCTGAAGAATTTTGAGTCCAAAAAAAACTTAGCACTTTGTAACAGAAGCTGCAACTGACATTGGAGACTCCTTGCTAAACAATAATAAACTCCTTACTACTACTACTACTAATAATCCTCATCATTATTGAAAGTGTTGTAAAAGACTTTAAGGTAAGCAGGTATGCATGGACTCCAAAGACATCTAATTAAATATTAGTCATAAGCAATCCAAAAAAAGCCATCCTTTAATGAGGAAAACAAAAATGTAATCGGATTGCCTAAATAGATTTGAATGCCAATAGAGTTGGTAGTAAGCCTTGATGTGACGTTATCTGTGAAGCTCATTAAAGTGCGTCGGGATGTTAAAATATTGCATACACTAATAAATGTAGACGTCTACAGACAGACTCGAGCCCAGTCTGGATTTGTTTGCTGGCTTTACAGCTCGAGTTGAGCGCTGAAGCAGTCCTACTGCACGGCACTGATGCTGTCCGAGCAGAAATGAAACGTTCCTTGTAAATGAGTTCATTAGATTTTCAGGGGAAACCGTGATCGCCGCTGGTATTTAGGAGTAAAGGAGTGGTGCTTAATGCTTCAGGCTAAAGTTTGATCATACTGAATTTATGTAACTCTTCTTGTTGATTTGCACAAGACTGGTTTTATTACATAATTCACATAGAAGTTCTGCAACATGTCAGATTACCGTGAAATATCCTGTCCTTCTGTGGAAGGTAGTTGACTCAATCACATATTTCCCCTTTCATCATAATGTATGCGCTACTACTACTTCCTGAAACCGTGTGTGAGATGTGCAGGGTGAAGCAGGGGCTGGCTTCATTAACCTGCGCTAAGCCTGCGGGATTTCCTCCAGGTCATCCGCAGCGGAAAAAGTAAAGCCGATTCTCAGCCTCGGCCTCACCACAGACGTCAACTGTCTCGCGGAGGCGTGCTGGCTTACTGCCACAGGCGCTGACACCAAGTGCTGCAGCAGCGAGGACGAGAAACCGTCTGCTGCTCATCTCCGGCTCTTTATACTGAAATGGTTGCAACCAGGAAATGTTGAAGCTTTACACCGTTTCAGTAATGTGCACTGAATGTTCACTTCCATGTAGCACTAAATGCAACAATTCTTTGCATTGTTAACAATGATCTTTGTTTTTCTAGAGAAAAGGGAGGGTTTAGAGTAACCTCTACCGCTAAATAAATAGTGCAAGCTTGGTCTAGCCCTTGGTCTTTAGCAAGAGTGCTTACAATGCCAAATGAAATTCTTTACTTTAAAGGAGCAGTTTGTCACATTTAGAGCCCTCTTTTGCCTGTGAGGTGAATTACAGTTTTGCTCAAAATGAAAAACGGACAGGGCGTCCCCTTTTTCCAAATGGATCACTCCACATCTCTTGAAACGGTTTATCTTGCAAGTTTTTTTTTTTTTTTTTTTAAGGAAAAGAGGCCAAGTAACAAAGCTTTAAAAGGCTGAAGGAGGAGCTAATTTCTGGGCCAGAAAAATATAAAAGGCCCAAAATTGGGAAAAAAACCCCAAAACAACCAGTGAGAGCTAGTGCATGTCATTATTGCGTCACGTTTTTCACTTTTACAGGTATGGAAATGCTTGTAAACTTTGCACACCTGTATAATTCGTCTTCATTACTCACGGTAATGATATGTAGGAAATATTTATCATATATTCTTTAGGCAAATTAACAAAAATGTTTGTTTATACATGTTAAAGGGGGAAAATGGTGTAAGAATTAAGCATAAATATGAGCAGGCAAGTGATTGAGCAGTAACGCTAACTGTTCAGGGTTACGACTCGGAGTAACACCCTCGGGAGAAAGTGCTATCTGCCCTCTTCCAGCTATGAGCACACAGATTGGTTAGTGTCGCTGTGGTTGACAGGAGCAGGGACAGCAGTGATGGTGTAAAACTGTTGGTGCACGGAAACACTTCCTGATTTGTGTTCTAATGCGCAGAGAAACTAAAGCAGGCTAATGCTTTGTAAACCACCATGTCGGGGACAGAGACAGCGAGCGAGAGAGAGAGAGAGAGAGAGAGATACCCAGTGGAAAACCGAGCCCAGTATGCTCGGCAGGTCAGCGTGGGACTCGCTGATTTATGATTGCTTTAATGATAAGGTTTAGAAAGACATGTCTGTAGACTCTCTCTCTCCACCCAGAGCATTGTGGGAAGCATAGTGGACAGAGCAGTTTAGCAAGTCACACGAACACGGCATACAGACTGGCGTAATTATAATGTGCGCTATAATAATGTGAAGTTCTAGACAATTGGACTGTTTCATGGTTACACACACACACACACACACACACACACAGACATTATGAATTGATGAAGTGCACATGTTGGCTCAAGTCCAGAGCTTGGCAGTCATAGTTTCATTACTTACCACAAAAAACCACCCCTCCTTCTCTCAGTCCCACACACACGTTAACATAAATACTACCATATATACAGTGAACATAAACACTACCTTTGCTTTAAAGTTTTTGTCACACACACACACACACACACTTATTATTAATTATATGCAGACCTTGGGTAAGATCTTGGCCATGATAAATTAGGAGTACTTTCCACTAATAACACACACACCGTTGTTCTGCCTGTTTGCCATTCAGTCTCCCTAATATAGAACTTGCGTGTGTGTGTGTGTGTGTGTGTGTGCGTATGGGTTTTTATACCCTTATGAGGACCAGATGTCAGCTCTTACTCTCTTTGTGAGGATAATTTTGGATGGTCCGAGCAAAGTTCAATGTTCAAAGGCTGTGTGAATTTGCATATTTGCATATCCAAGGACATAAATATGCACATTTCCAAGATTCCATATCTAACTTTCTAAGTTAAACTAATGCAAGTCCATCAAAACATGTTTCCTAAAGCGTTTTTATTTGCATATAAATGTACAAATTAAATATTAAAAACAAAGTCTCGAGTTTTATACTATAACTGGCGTTATCGCTGTGGCTGAATCTCCGATGGAATTCTGTTAAATATGTAAGTGTATGAAACGCTGTTACCGTACAACCCTGTGTAGTGAGCATGGGTAGGTAGCAGAAAGGCAGTCTGGGTTGTATGTATGTGTATTCTGGTGTGAAGATATCCTGAAGGTGCAGGATCTTCAGGCGAACTTCTGATCAAATCTACTTAAATATTAGATGCTGTTGTTGGTAAATAAATAGAAGTCTGAATTGCTAATTTATTCAGATATTGTTTTGACATATTCCTGTTTTAAACACTGGCTGTCCACCAGTACACCTCAACAGTCATGCGCTCATCCAGTCAGACAGTCATGTGACAGCAAGGTAATGTATAAGAGCATGCAGATACAGGTCAAAAGCGTCAGTTAACGTTCGAACATCAGTGCAGGCGACGTGTTTTTACTCTTTAGCTGTGCGGTTCGCATGAATCTGTGCCCCGTGTAGCGTCAGATTCCAGTTTTTGGCTGACAGGAGTGGAACCCGATGTGGTCTTCTGCCATCGTAGCCCATCTGCCTGAAGATTTATAACGCTGCCCTAACACCGCCTCAAATGTTACGCGAGATGCGTTTCTGCTCATCACGGTTGCGAAGAGTTGAGTTACCCTAGCTAGTTACAAACGTCTTCTCAACTAGCCGTTTCTGCCTGCAGAACTGGACGTTTTTTTGTTTTCCGCACCATTCTGTGTAAACTCTACGGAATGTTGTGTATGAAAATCCCAGATCAAGCCAAGAAACCATCGCCGCTGAAGTCACGGTGTTCACACATTTTCCTATTCTGTTGTTCGCGGTGAACTTTAACTGAAGCGCTTCATTAATGTGCATCTGCATGATTTTTATGCATTCCGCTGTGCTTCCGATTTTGAAAATAATTGAAAATCTCTCTCTCTCTCTCCCCGCAGTCATTCCAAGGCAGCCAAGGACGAGCCTACCTCTTCAACTCAGTGTGAGTTTTTAACCCGCTTCCTCTACATCAACATTTACACCTGCCCCTGAAACCTGTCCTTGATTTACTCAGCGTGTCTAGACTGTTCTCCAGCTGTGTGTAAATACAAATTCAGTAGCCGACTGAGGAAAGGTGATGGGTTAAATCGTCCAAGGCCGATCTTTTTTGGATCAACACGTGATGGCTTTGGGCCAGCAAAGCATGAGGGCCTGAGCGAGAGATCTGGGAGCAGAAACTACACTATGAAATTTGCTTAGCCTTTCACCGAACGTACATTCGTGTGTGTGTGTGTGTGTGTGCGCGTGTGTGTGTGTGCGCATGTGTGTGTGGTTGCTAAGCCCAAACCTCTGCAAAATCCTATTTTAGAAACGGTATTTATGGCAGTGCAGCTGCTGGTAACTGGTGCCTTGCTTTTTCACACTGAACCTGACAGGAGAGTTTTTACTTTGCAAGAATTGCTAGCTCAGTGACCGCTTTCCATTATTAAAACCATTTTTTCTTCATGTAAGCTAGAATGAAGCGAGAAATATCCATACTTGAGAATTCCCTTCCCGCTCTGCATTACTCACTACTAACTCTAATAAACAACGTGGCCCGTAATCTTCCCAATCACATCTGTTCCTGGTTTAACATGGCTTTTGGTGAAGGATCAGTGAAACACGCAGAACATCGCGCTATTGACAGACGAATTAATCCTTCTCTCCTTCTCCGTCTTTCTCTCAGGGTGAACGTGGGCTGCGGTCCAGCGGAGGAGAGGGTTCTCCTGACAGGTTTACACGCCGTGGCAGATATCTACTGTGAAAACTGCAAAACCACTCTGGGCTGGAAATACGTACGTTTCTATTTTTGTCTTTCTTCCTTCTGGAAGCAGAGTTCCTAGAATCCTTGTTCCCTGGTATTAAAAAACATGTTGAACCTGGTTTTAATAAAACGCATTTCAGCTGGGGCAAAACATTAGGCACGTTCAGAGGAATCGATTTCACTCTGAAACGCTAACGGTGCGGAGTGCTAATGACCTTCATTATAGCGTCATAATTGGCGATTGGCCCTTAAATTCGCCATTTAAGTTGGGGAAAAAAAAATCACAATTGCTTCTTTGTAGCTAACAGATATTACAGAGGTTTATCATAAATATCTGTTTCACACTGCATTCACTTCTTTAAGATGTAACATGATGTCAAGGCAGCCATATTGGACACACATCCCCCGCTTAACAAGGTCCTGAACCTTAATGATGCTTTCTGAAGGAAATACCTGAAGCTTTGAGTGTTTTCGGGTGGCATAGATTCGTTTTTATTATAATCTGAGAGCCGCATCAACCTTGTAGCTCCTGTATGTAAAAGAAAGAAACAAACTTCAGACCAGACATGTCTCGGGAGAACATTTGGGGTGTATGAGAAGTTGTTTTTTTTTTCTGAAGCGCTCTTCATTCAGGCGAAAACTGCCTTTCTAGTCCAACTGCGTTGACATCGTCTTGCCGTACGAGTGTGCCGAGGTGTGAGTTGGTTCACCTGATCCTTGCATGTGTGTTCATTTATTTATATCCCTGATATCTTGTTTCTGAGCTGGACCATGTACTAAAGGCTGATGGATTAGTAAGACAGGCAGTTTCCAAATCCTCCCACTGCATGATAATGGAGAACAGGCAATGACACCATCAAGTACACCATCTGTAACTGGATTTTGTATTTTCTTTTTTTTTTTTTTTTTTTTAAAACAAAACGATACACAGCAAAACTGTTAAGGAAGCACTTTGATGGAGCATAGTGGAGCGAGGGGCAGAGAGCGACGGCCCAGAAGCCAGCATGGTGTTGAGCATTTCCAGCCTGAAATGAGCTGATTAATGTACAGATGAGGGAGTGTGCGAGTCTCACATCCTGTTGGGAACTTGGCAGATCATGTGCTAATTCTCTGTGACTTTTTAGAAATAGAATGACAACCATCTTGCACCTGCGTGGTGTTGGTGTATCAATCAGTATCCCGTGGCACCAGTTGGATGGATCAAAAGTGGAAGGGGGGGTAAAAAATCTGCCCTAAATCATACACTAATAGTTTCTGCAACCTGTAACAGGATCTGACCTCAACGTGAAACACTGTAGCCATGGTTTTCAAAACGTGGATCAAACGCCCTGTATAATTTGGCATCACTATAGAAATGATAACGCATTACCGGCACTAAAGCATGGTTGTGGTATAACGGACATTAACAGAATGACTGCATTTGTATAGAATGACTGAAAAGTTAGGATTTGTGATTAATGCTGCCGTTAATGACATCAGCTTAAATTCTGACTTCGTAGTTCATCCTAGTTTATCTTCCCAGATTTTATACACAACATGGTCTAATTTTGGAAATTAGCTGGGCTGAAACTGCAGAAGATAAACTTTTTCATACGTTAGCCATGAAGTTAGTGGATGGTTAAACACGGATGTTGTATTTACTCGTATAACTTTTAACTTAAATATGAAAATGTTGCTCGATGAATGGGTTCATTTTCAGTAGTGGCTATTTTGTGTTCGAATAAAATGAAACTGATGCAAATGTCAAATATAAGCGCCGGTTTAACATTATCAGTAGGTCGTAATGAATTTGCTTATTGAATTTCTGTTCTTTCTGTTCTTTCTGTTCTCTCTCTCTCTCTCTCTCTCTCGCACACACACAGGAGCATGCTTTCGAGAGCAGTCAGAAATACAAAGAGGGAAAGTTCATCATCGAGCTGGCGCACATGATCAAGGACAACGGCTGGGAGTGACCGGCTTGTCCATTTTCTTTCTGCTCGGTGACCTTTCGGGCCGCTCTGGAGCGGACTTCACAGAGTGACACCACACACACACGCCCCAACACCAACCCCCACACACACTCTCTGCCACGCTGCCACCACCATGCTTTACCCCCCGACACATTCAGACTCCCCTCCTGGTGTTCTGAAGCTCAAGAGGAGTGAAATGAAAGAGGGATCAGGAGCAACAGATGGGGGGAAAACACCAAGATCTCACTCCTCCATTAGCACTCGAGGATTTGCTCCGCCTCTCCAAGTGGTCTTTGTGTCGCCGCCCATTGTGAGCGATTAACAGTATCAGCAAACAGACTTTTACTCTTTCATCTTCACCCTGTTTGCAGACGCGAATGATAAGGTGTGTGTGTGCGCGCGCGTGCGTGTTTCATGCAGGAATCCTTTCTGATGGAATGATGTTACTGGTTAGCATTACTTTCAGAGACAGATTTTCACTGAGCGTGCTCTTTTCTGGGCTGGGGTGGGGCACGTGGGGCGGGGTCAGATATGAGCGACGTGACATGTTTTACCTGGAGATTTATAGAAAGGGGTGTGGCTTATGTAGCAGTATCGCAGACCCTATCGGACCAGGGAGGGTTTGAGGATGGGGTTTAAGCTTTGCAGTGACATTTTGTATTTATGATATATCCCTATACTTTATCTATCGTATTTGAGATTGAACTCCTTTGGATTTTCTCAGTCCCTCCCCTTCTCCTCAGATGACTTCACTGTGCAATTATTTGTGCACCCCTCTGGTACAGTTCGTCCCCTGTCTTTAGCTGTAATCGGTGCTTTAGGCAAGATCATAAAAAATGTGTTGCTTTTAGTGTTGAGGTGGCATTTGTGGCAGGCTCCATGTTTGCATCAGTACTATAAGTGAACTTGTGTGGTTTTTTTTTTTGTTTGTTTTTGTTTTTTTAAATGCTGTCTGAAACGCACTGGACAGCAGGGGAAAACTGAACCTAGTGTCTGTGATCCACAGCACCACTTCCTCTCCTCCATCATACATCAAACTCATCGTGTAGTTTTTCTGATCACTCTTGCATATGTTCGGACACGCATGCATGCGTCGGTGAGTGCGCGTGTGTTTTACTTGAATGCAATTATTTTGTTTGCACTTTGCAGAGGCCTTGTTCGTGGGTTTAGAGGCAAAACATTCTTTCAGTAGAGGTTCTCATGGATGATTGTAGCTGTGGATGAACTTCAGGGTCAGGTGATTGCTGGCATGATCATCTCCCTCCTTTTCGTTTCTCTTTCTTTTCTAAAAGATTAGACGTTCTGCTGCTTACCTTTTTTGCTTCTGTTTCACAAGTTGGCGAATGAAACCATAACTGCAGAAACACTAGGAATTTGGCCAATTTGATCTAGAAAATGGATAAGAAGCAGAGTTAAAAAATACAGAATGAATAAAGTCAAAGTGGCGCGTACTGAAAACGACGTATTGCAAAGGGAAAAAAAAAAGAAAAAAAAAAGTGCTGCTATTAAACTAATGCAATCCGGAGCTTTCACTTTATACCTCCTGCACTTTAGCCGTGTGAGCGCGTGTGAGCGTGAGCGTGTATACGTGTACCTCTTCCTTCACATCTTTGCCTCTAAGCAGCATGAACCATGTGCCTCTCCAAAAGGACAAAAAAAGTTAATTTCTCCCTTTCCTGTTGTGCAGTGCATGACTCCACGATGACAGATTTCCTTCATCGGCCCTATGTGGGTCAAAAACCTCACAAAATTTTTATCCACTTAAAACTATATTCAGAAGCGTAAAATGATCTGATATTTTTTTGTAGTCGTAAGTGAACTCCGCGCTGGTATTATGAGGGATCGCGAGTGAGAGGACGGGCGGGTTATTCGTTATTACGGGAAGGGGCGGGCTTTCTTCCAGTAGCAAGCAGAGTGTTTGGCGTTTAACGTAGATTTCTATGGAGTATAAATCAACAGATTATTGCAAAGTTTGTTTTTTTTTCCGGAGTTGAATCAGTGGCAAACCCTCCGTTTATCACATTTATCGCCAATAAGGTCAGTCAGGTCACATGACCTTTTGTTTTAATCAGCCGAAGTCAATGCAAACAGGAATAGTCGTAGAGGTCCTACTTGAAAACAGAGTTACAGACAAGAGATTGTCCCTGTCTCAGATTTTGTACATAAAGTAACATATTTAAGGTTTTATATATATATAAATATATATAAATACATACATACATATTTCTACTGGGTTAGTTCCTCTACTTCCCTGACTTGAAGCACTTTTGTTCACTGTACCTCTAGCTTTCTGTGTGTAAGACGGAATGAGTGAATGTGAGTTTTGTTTGTTTTTGTTTTTTTCCCCTCTCATTCAGATGCAAATTTTAATTCATTTTTATTCATCTAGCTCTCCCACGTACTTGCTTCTGTACTTCCTTTCGTTTGCTGTCTCGCAGCTTGCTGATGATAAACGAAGCTATTATTTGGAAGCTAAAGACTTGCTTTGCTGGTTCTCTCAGTAAGAGCGGGTCTGCTGGTCCTGGCTTAGCATTGTGCTCAGCGGTGAGCTGGATTCACCTGCCGAAACGTTCACAGTAAACCCCGACCAAGACCCGATTCTTAAAAAAAAAAAAAAAAAAAAAAAACGACGACGACGACAAACAAGCTGAAGCCGAGTGAGACCAGTGCCACTGCTGTCAGTACGCAACCGTGAATGTGGACTGCTGAAAACTCAAACCAAAAAAAAAAAAAATTATAAGTCGTGCTATTTCAATTGTATTCATATTTCCATCATTTGTTTTTCCACCGAATCAGCAGTTTAGTATTGTTTGAGCTTTTTTTTCGTTATTGGTTGTTGAGGCGTATTTAAATATTCCTTATTTCTTCCCCTCGCTTTGCCTTCTGCATTAGTGACACTGGTTTCAACCGTCTAGCTTTTAAAGCATCACGGTTATGCAGAGGAAACAGTTGGAAGTTTCGAAGAGGTATTTTTCTTAGGACTGTTATACTATAAGGTCTGAAGCATGTTGTATTTATAATGGCTATATTAAGTCGTGCCTGTTTTTTTTTTGTTTTTTTTTTCCCCTCTCTCTAAGCAAAAAAAAAAAAAAGCATATGCTTTTTTCCCCCCTTCTTTTTACTTGATTACATTGCTTTGCATTCTGTCCTAGTGAAATGTCACATGTCTGTTTTTCACTGTATTGTAAACTATCAGATATCACAATAAAGCTTAAATGGCATTTGGGTGGTCTGGTTTAATGAAGTTTTCAAACTTTTTTGATGTCTATTTTCCTTTAACGTCTTTTCTTCTTTGCAAAGTTATCAGTGATGCAGTAATCTGACTTAGGCACCATTTTCCAATAACCGCACATTCTCCAGTGTTTTATACCACAGCAATTAAAAGTATACATAGCAATTATAAGTTATAATTGTATATTATATGCATGCAAATATAATTACATTTAATAATGAACATCCACAAGACAAATTTTTGAACATTATAGTAGCTATAAATAGTCATTCCCTCCATTTTTAAGTTAATAAGACAAAAAAAAAAAAAAGGTCACAGCGTCTCATGTTGCAAAAAAAAAAACCAACAGAAGGCATAAACTCACCTGTCCTGAAGACTTGTCAATGTTAATGACTTGTCACCATGTCAATGATGATCCATTTCTACTTTTTTGAATTTGTAATTAATCTCAGATTACGGTGGCACGTCCGTCATGCAAATCGAATGAGCCGTTACTGTAGAAACGATAACCCATCAGAACGCGCGCATTAATATGAACCTATTATAGGATTACAGCCAGCACTCCTGTCAGAGCTGGGGTTAGAGAAACTTAAACGCCTTCTGACCAATCGGATTTGAGAATTCAGCAGCATTGCGGTATGATGTGACAAATAGCCTATAAAAGCCACAAGGGGAAATTTCTAAATATGTGCGAAAGGAAAAATTTTGAAATTGAGTGTTTATGGAATATTCCAGTGCGTTTCAAACTAATCTCTGTGATGCATGTGCAGTTACCATGGAGTGCAATTTTGACGCGTTTCTTTGTACTAAAAGAAGAAAAGAAGGTTGTTGGCGCACATGTACTCATTACTCAAATATTTTTAGCAAATGGGTTTTTTGCTCTTTTCTCAATACGGGGAAATTCCTGTCTATGAAAATCATACACACACCACAGATGTGGAAGATTAGTTTGGAAAAAATGCTGGCGTATTTCTTTACAATCGTTCAGAATGTTCTCATGATGTTTTTCCAGTTGATTCCTGGCAGAAACACTCCTCTTCACTAACTACAGTCTGACCTCCTTCATCTTAGAAGCCAGACAGAATCTGAAAACGTCTGACGTCATTGCTCTATCCGGCTGTTTAATGTGATCAGCTCGTGGGTCAGTGGGCCAAGAAAGGCGGTCTTCTTCCCTTACCTTAATCTGCCTGGTTATTATTGAAGGAATCTGCTCTTGCAGCTGAGCGTTACAAGCTAAGAAAAGAAGAAGAAGAAATACAGTAAATTTTGGTTTTTATTAGAGCATTTTTTTTTTTTGCATTTCCCTGTTAGCTACTAAAATCAAGAGAGCTTCTTTTCTTGCTTGCCGTTTTCCAGAAATTTTCAATATCATAATGACAAATCCATTGTAGTGGAGAAATTGGTGCAAAAGCTGTCCCAGAATGCAATACAGAGTTACAGCTATCTGCAAGATGATGAGCGTGATAGCGATGATGGCGTTATGGTATTAGCATAAAAGTTGAAGCTTTAGAAGCTGATCTGTTTGAGCAGATGAGTTAAGAAAGACGGACAGACTAAAGGAATAAAGCGCCGCTGCATCACTCTCTTTAAAAACGAAGCAAGGGTTAAATCCCACTGGCACCACTGTGAAATAGTACGCAGGTATTGTGGGTAATATAGGAAACTGAAAACCAAGGTGAAAATAAACTAACATTGGTGAAAAAAGTTTAAATGGAAAAGTTAAATCTCGGCCGCTGCTGTGGACCATGTCGATTAAACGATGGTTATTCAGGGTGGAATCAACAGGTTTCCTGTGGAACTTATTTCCACTTATTAAAAGTGAACAGCTATTACGCGCAACATGAGTATAGAACGACTCGAAGTCTTTACGCCGCTGAAAGGATCTCTGTGTTTCCGAGAGAGCGTGACGGAGACGCTGCATCTCAGCGTGTGTGTGCAGCTGCTGTGAGACGTGTATTTTGGCATCCTAGTTTATGTACAAAGAAAACTCTGGAACTGGACCACCATTCATACCATTCATTTGGCCTTCAAGGTTCTGTTTGAACTTTATGCAAACACACACACCTATTTGTGAACTTTAACCCCATTAAAAGGCTATAAATGGCTGGTCATAAACCACGCTTAGCAACTTTCCCTCCTATTAAAACCCAAACTCCTGCCTGCTGCTGTAAAGAAACAACAGAGGCTTTGTTTCAAATTCTCAGGATTACAATAAGTTGTACTCATGTAGCAGAAGTAGCTCAGCACAGAGTGAGAACATATGGAAGAGTCACATAAAAGTCTGTCAAGCTCTCAGTGCGTGTAATTCTGCTTCCCATCATGGAATGTAGTTTACTTTATTCACGACATAGAAGTTCAAATATAGAACAAGACCGAGTCTCAGTAAACAAAGACAGCTTTTAACAGGATTAGGAATTGCCTAGAGTTAGGCTTGTATGAGTGTTTGGGTTTGATAGAGTTAGGGTTAGGTTTGGGTTTGACAGGGTTAGGGTTAGGTTTGGGTTTGACAGGGTTAGGGTTAGGTTGGTGTTTGACAGGGGTAGGGTAGGGTTGGTGTTTGCCAGGGGTAGGGTAGGGTTGGTGTTTGCCAGGGGTAGGGTAGGGTTGGTGTTTGCCAGGGTTAGGGTAGGGTTGGTGTTTGCCAGGGTTAGGGTAGGGTTGGTGTTTGCCAGGGGTAGGGTAGGGTTGGTGTTTGCCAGGGGTAGGGTAGGTGTTTGCCAGGGGTAGGGTAGGGTTAGTGTTTGCCAGGGTTAGGGTAGGGTTAGGGTTTGCCAGGGTTAGGTTAGGGTTAGTGTTAGGTTTGGGTTTGCCAGGGTTAGGTTAGGGTTAGTGTTAGGTTTGGGTTTGACAGGGTTAGGGTAGGGTTGGTGTTTGCCAGGGTTAGGGTAGGGTTAGGGTTTGACAGGGTTAGGGTAGGGATAGTGTTTGACAGGGTTAGGGTTTGACAGGGTTAGGGTAGGGTTAGGGTAGGGTTAGGGTTTGACAGGGTTAGGGTAGGGTTAGGGTAGGTATAGGGTTTGACAGGGTTAGGGTAGGGATAGTGTTTGACAGGGTTAGGGTAGGGTTAGTGTTTGACAGGGTTAGGTTAGGGTTAGTGTTTGACAGGGTTAGGGTTTGACAGGGATAGGGTAGGGTTGGTGTTTGACAGGGTTAGGGTAGGGTTAGTGTTTGACAGGGTTAGGGTTAATGTTTGACAGGGTTAGGTTAGGGTTAGTGTTTGACAGGGTTAGGTTAAGGTTAGTGTTTGACAGGGTCAGGTTAGGGTTAGTGTTAGGTTTGGGTTTGACAGGGTTAGGGTAGGGTTAGTGTTTGACAGGGTTAGGTTAGGGTTAGTGTTTGACAGGGTTAGGTTAAGGTTAGTGTTTGACAGGGTCAGGTTAGGGTTAGTGTTAGGTTTGGGTTTGACAGGGTTAGGGTAGGGTTAGTGTTTGACAGGGTTAGGTTAGGGTTAGTGTTTGACAGGGTTAGTTTTTTTAATTTACGACTCCCCCATCACAAATCCTTGCGACCTGCATGGTTAGATAGGGAGCCAAGGGAAAGGGCACGGACTGACGCTTGTTAAGCTCCGCTATGGCTCCACTTTGTTTCAATTACACCCCGGTGGTGCTTGGGTTGCTTTTCGGGGCATGTCCTTGTTATGCCACCCTCGGATAGGTCTGTGAGGCTTTTACTAGGGAGTGAGATGAAGGAGAGCCACCAGGTTGGGCAGGTCAATTAACTTTCTCTACTTCCAAAGCCAACCTAGGGTTAGGGTAGGGCTAGTGTTTGATAGGGTTAGGGTAGGGCTAGTGTCTGATAGGTTTAGGATAGGGCTAGTGTCTGATAGGGTTACGCTTGTGCCAGTCAGGGTTTAGTTGTGGTTGGTCTAGGCTTAGCACTTGTGCTAGCATTAGCTTAGGGTTAGGTTTGTGTGAGATTAGGATTTGGCTAGTATTTGCTTTGAGTAGACAGACTGATCAAAAGATTAGAACATGCCAAAAACTCTTCCTTGTTTCCCCATTTGTTTTGTGTTATGTTTTATCTAGTGTGTTTGTGTGGTAGGCATTACGGCACTGATGTCACCATTAGCTACTGTTTGACCTCACTGTAATGGCTTCAGTCTAGATCACTCACAAAGAAATGGCTATGTAAGGTGTCTCACTCAACCAGATAACACCGGATTCATTCTCTCTCTCTTATTGGTCTAAGAATATTCTGTGGTATCATGGCAACCGTAACGATGGCACGTCTGGCATGGCGGTGATTTGAATGTTGAGGCTGGTGGACTGACCAGGCCCTTCAAAACACACGTAAAGGAGAGGTTCCCTGTTTCCACGGTCAGTGTTGCATGCATTATAAACGGGACACACACATGAGGAATCTTCTGAAGGAAGGATTTCCTATCTGAAACTAAACACAAAGAGAGACAGACACACCTGATGGTAAATGCAGCGGTACAATCAGAGGGCATGATTTGATCAGTTCCAGTGTGTTGGCTGCGTCTGTGTCAGTCTGTCATCAACTGCTGGTTTTTGGGTGTTGCTGATGCTTAGTCATGCTGGCTGTAATGTTGTTTCCATGGAGACTTGCCAAAAACCAAATGGATCCCTGAAATACACCAAAACACCAGCACGCTCCAGGCAGATGGTCAAATATTTCAGAAAGAAACTCTAAATGTCTTTTATATTTCGTTTCTGTCTACATCTGTATTGTGTATATATATGACTACAAACAAGAATTGACATTAACTTAGCAAGTTGGTGGGAAAAGAAAAAAAAACCTGTTTATTAAAAACTCCCTTATAACAGAAATCTAAGAGCAGTTGTGGGGCATCAATACAAGTTTATATAAAACATTTTTCTAGTATTTTTTTGTTCATTGGCTGAACCAGAGGTATTTAAAAAATTAAGCTCTAAATGTACCTGATGGGACATTTTTTCTGAGAGAAAAGAACTGGCAGTTGTGTTGGTCTGATTAGACATGCATAAATAACTGGAATTATAAGTTTTGCTCCAGTATTGGAAAGTTGGACAAAATGACAATAATAGCTTTAATAATATCATGAAGAACATTAATAATAATAAGAAGAAGAAGAAGAAGTAGAAGAATGGAAACCCTTTTGCTACAAATTCACTTCAAACGCTGGTTTACGGGTCAATATACTTTTTTTTTTTTTTTTTTTTTAACAGATTAAGTGCTATATTTACAATTAAATTTCTGGGAAGACGTGAAGTGGTTTGACTGAAAGCGTCTATAACGTGTCTTGGTGGTCGTTTACACTTGTATTTAGCTATGCCCACTTGTGGTCCGATCACCCAGGACAATATGTGAACACAAGCGGAAAAAAAAAAGAAATAATCGTGTGACAAAGTCAATGGAAAAATGTACCTACGTGCGAAAAAATTATGTTAAAAATAAAGTGACAAATGATGAGAGAAGATGCCATGAAGATAAAACATTCACTACTTATAAAAATAAAAAAAACAACAAGCACTACATGTGGAAAATAAAAATTAAGCATGAACTAAACTGAAAATAAAACCATAACACAAACTACATGTGAACATAAAACCAAGACATGTACTACAGGAATAACGATATAAACATAACATGAAAATGTAAAGTGTCTTAAGGCCACATGTGTAAATTTCCCAGGAGAATCACATTATTATTCGTGAAGTTCATATAACTTGGCTCTTATGAATTTTTATTTTATTTTTTTAAAGTAAAGAGGAGAAAAGAGACGAAGATGAGTTTGTCCATTTTTAACAAAGTTTTATAATTCGTGAAACGGATTTGTGTGGCTCACACATGATTGAAGTGTGTGTGTGTGTGTGTGTTTAATGACACAGAGTCTGTCAGACTTCCTGCAATTACTCACCTGCATCACAGCGTTTATTGTCTTGACGCACATCACTGTTCCCTCTCTCGCTTTCTCCGAAATGTCTCCTGGCCTATAATTTGAAAGCATGGCCTTTACATATAGATTCAGAATTTCTTTCCCACATGTTCGCTTCTCACATCCTGCACTGATACACTTCCATGGTTCAGCACGTCCTTCACGCAGAGTTTAAAGAAGCTAATATAAACCAAAGCTATTTTACTCTTCTTACCTTTGAGCTCTAGCTGTAAGGCTTGTACTGTTAGAATATAAACATAACTACCAAAGACTCTAGCTTTCTTTACGCAGCGGGAAGAAACTTCTACTTCCGTAAGAAGCTGCCATCTGAAACTTGTGTTTTTGCGTGACGTGTAGATGGAGGCGACTGCAAAAATGGTGCTAAAACAAGAATAAACCTGCGTTTAAACCGGAACTAGCATTGTTTACTTCAGTCTCTTCGGATTCTGAGAACGTCTGAAGATGGAACTAGGATTTGCGAAGTTTTCAACTCAATGACACTAACTTTTGGAATGAAAAGGTTTACAATATCCCATCTTTGAAAGTTAGTCCAAAATAAATTAGTGGTGAGGAAAGACAATCCATTGCGAGTATGTAAGCAAGCTACAGAGAAGCCTGGAGGTTGAGTGCCAGTCAAACAGTGTGTTCCAGTGAATGTAGGTGGCTCTTGGTCATATTTAGTGATGAGAAGACGCAGACTCGCTAGTGAAAGCTAGAAATCTGGATGATGGCACCAACTTCAAATCAGGCTCATGCACAAGTTATGACAAACAGAATTAGATTTGACAGAGAGAGAAAAAAGGTAATTTGTTGTTTTAAAAAAAAAAAAAAAGGCCAGAAATCGCCTATGTAGAAAATGCTGCTAATTGTCAATGCTAGTCTGAGAAGAAAACGCTTTAATCAATACAGTAGAGTTTTATGGTTTGACCATCCAAACCGTGTCCTCAGATTAACAATATACTCAAAGCTGAGATTATATAACTACTAACGTGTCAATTTGTTCAACATCTCAGACTTGGTTTCTGACACAGTTACAGTGGATATAAAAAGTTTCCACCCCCCTGTTTAAGTGGCAGGATTTTGTGATGAAAAAAATGAAACTAAGCTCACTCATGTCAGCTCTTTTTCCACCCTCAACATGAAATTACAACAATCAAAAAAAATAAATAAAAAATCAGAAACATTTCAGGGAAAATTAGGAAAAAATCAATAAATGCATACGCATGTACACCCTTTTATAATTGGGGATGTGGCTGTGTTCAGAATGGACCAATGACAACCTCATGTTCAAAAGTAATGATCGTACAGCCATCATTAATGAAATTATCCTGATTAACCCCAAAATGATCAGCTGTTTCTGTAGGATTTTCTTTACATCAGCTTGGTTTCATCAGACTGCTGAAGCCGTGGTCCTCTAAGAGCTTACGAAGCCTGTTATGGTATCTCACTGTTTGAAGGGTAACAATCAGGAGAGGGTGTATAAAAGAATTTCCAAAACATTAGATGTACCAAGGAACTGCGTGAAAGCCATCATCATCAAGTGGAGAAAATGGAGCAGCACAGTGACATCCCCAAGAACAGGACGTTCCTCTGAAATTTACAAAAGAACAAGACGAAAACTGACGAGTACTGATTACTCTCTTCATGTAACACACTCGTATTCTACACGTCTGGCCACCGGGGTAGGGTGTCTATACAGAAGCCCTTTACCACAAAAAACATCCAAGTCGGACTAAATCACCCTAATCCATGGGGCAAAATGTGTTAAACCAATTCCAAAAGGTATAATAATTCCATAATTTCAAAAAGCACATCACCAAAAGATCACCGTACGCAAGGTGAAGCATGGAGGTGGCGGCGTCGTGCTTTAGTGCTGCTTTTCTTCAGCCAGAACTGGTTCTTTTATCAAGGTGGAGGGAAGCATGAAAAGTTACAAGTACTAGTTGATATTAGTGCAAAACGTTCAGGCGTCATTTCAAGCTGAAAATGAAAAGGAATTTCACGTTTCGGCACAGTAACGATCCAAATCAAAGGAATGGCTTGACCTAAAGAAGATCAAAATATTTGAATGTCCGAGCCCGAGCCCAGACCTGAATCCAAGTAAAACTCTGTGGCAGGCTGTGCACAGGAAATGCCCTTACAAGCAGACAGATTTAAAATGTTTTTGGAAGAAAGAGTGGGAAAATATTGCCAAGTCAAGATGTGCCATGCTGATAAACTCAAACTCAAAAAGACCGCGTGGTGTAAAAAAATCAAAAGGCGCTTCCACAAAGTATTAGTTTAGGGGTGTGCACACTTACGCAACTAGGTTATTGTAAGTTTTATATTTTTCCTAAAAAAGGTTCTGATTGTTTTTCTATTTATTTGCGTACTTGCAGTTTCACATTAAATGTGGGAAAAGTTTAGACATGGGGGTGGGGGGGGGGTGTAGACTTTACATCCGCTGTACCTATAAAAATGAACAGAAATAGAATTTGCTCAGGATGGAATAGTTTCCATTTGATTCAGATACATGTTTTGCAATCCTAACCCATTCCGTTTTTAATGAACTCGCTGGACAAATGACGTTACCGAGGCAACTGATGTCTTCTCAGGAAAGTGTTCGGCTATAAGTTTCCATTATGTTTTAGCTCCGGTAGCCTCTTAGATGCAGGGCAAAACTAAAGATGCTAATGACCTAGCAAATACACCGAGCATGTGTTCATTATGTACATTTTCTTTTAAGGAAGATTTCGTGGAAGATTTCAACATTCCGCTCATCTTTAGATTTCTGAGAATAAAAACCCCCCAAAGTGGAGGCATTGTGGATAAGACTGAAGCAGAATTTCACACACGTTCACACCATGGTGGCATTGTATAACACAATAAATAACACAATAACATCTGCACTGTTACTTGCACTGACACAGAGCCAAGGAATACAAAGTTAAAGAGGACATGAAGTACCAAAGCCACGAGCAGTGTGTATGTGTGTACAGGGGCATGTTTTTATATCTTGATGGGGACCAAATAACCTGAAAATGATAAAGATATCGGACTGTTTTGACCATGATATTTGGATGGTTTTTAACTAAATTAACAGACCAAATAGCTTCATTTCGGTTCCTGAGGCTAATTAAGGTATTTAAGCATTAATTAGCTGCCTTAATAATTATATCAATGAAAGGTCCTCAGAAGGATAGTAAGACAAAGGTGTGTGTGTGTGTGTGAAAAGGCTGATTCAGCCTGAAGCGCTGAAGGTCACAGAAAAACCATAGAGCAATCAATACTGTACACACACCAACACACTGAGAACACACACCTCAGCTCATATCTTTTCTCAGCTGCACGTTAGTGAATAATGCAGTATTGATTCCTGGTCATCTTCTCAGTTATTTTGGGAAGCAGGAATGAAAACCAGGTTTGAGAGTAAAAACAGGCTCTGTTTAGCTCGGAGTTTTTCCCCCAGAAAGGATTCTGGTATAATTCATAACAGCTCGGTTTTTAACAAGTCCTGCGTCACTAAACGTCACCTTCAATGAGTCAGTCAGCCACGTATAAATATGCTCCTGAAAGTCTCACATCTGCCTCTGTGGTGCAGTTTGGCATCAGATGTTCTGAGAGGAAATGATGTAGAGGTGATTTTACGACTGTAACAGGTCTGGCAGAAACACCAGTTTCCAATCCGGAGCATTTTTAAAAGAATTCATATTTATTTTTATAGTGTGTGTTTGGCACAAAAAAAAAAAACCCATACAGACTTCTTGTGTAACTTAATGTTAGTGATCGGTGTTTTGCCTTCTTCTTATAGTATTTGTATGAAAACTGATTTCTTTACGTGAATGGTTTTATTAAGAATGCTAAAATGGGCACAGGCTCACCAAACCTGGAAAGTTGCAGATTGAAAAAACAAACAAACAAACAAGCAAAAAAAAACAAAACCAAGTGACGTGTTCACGGTGTTCAACGATCCAGTTTGGGTGAGAGTGTATCCACTGTAGCGTCAGATTCCAGCTCATGGCTGACGGGACAGGAACCCGACATGCTCTTCTGCTGTTGTATATGTACATCAGCCTCAAGATTTGACGTTCTCTGCATGCCGAGATCCGTTTCTGCTCAACACGGTTTATTTGAATAACCATAGCCTTCCTAACTAGTCTTCAAACCAGCCTGGCCACTCCTCCTCTCTCATCAACAAGGTGCTTTGCCCAAGGATTTACTGCTCACTGAATGTTTTTCCCCCCTCACCATTCTGTTTAAACTCCAAAGACTGTTGCGTGTGAAACTCCTAGGAGTTTCAGAAATACTCAAAAGTACCACAAAGCCACCGAGATCCCATTGTTCCCCAATTCTGATGTCTGACGTGCACATTCACTGAAGCGCTTGCCCTGTAGCTGCATGATTTGAGTCCAGGTGTTCAGGCGTTCCTATTAAAGTGCCTGGTGAAAAGTAGAAGTTAAAAATAAAGCCCTTCAGCTCTCCACACTATTGTAAAGTTGCATGTACTAAGAGTTGAACAGCTTGACTCTCAGCCCCCTCGTGCATTAGTCTAACGTCTCCAGCACACGGCCATCGTCGGTATTGTGAGAAATTATGTTTATTTCCTCTGTTTAAAAGCTATTTTCTCCCTCCACTTATCTCTGACTCTCCAGAGCCCTCATCAGTCACTGTTATATAACTGTGTGTGTGTGTGTGTGTGCACATGTGTGTGTGAGAGTCTTCAGAGACCCAGGATTCACGTCTCCACGATTAAGATCTTAATTAATACCCTGTATGCACGAATGAGAGTGTGTGCGCATGTGTGTAATTGAAGAGAACACAGATGCAAAATCAGAGTTAATTACACCTCTGGTACGGATTTTTTTTTTTTTAATTCTACAATAGGACTTTCCGAGGAACGGGAACATCTGTAAATGTATGGGTCACTGCATCATGTCACCATTTTCAGGTCCGATTTTATTCATTTCTTTATCGTTTCTATAGTAACAGGTCATTCTCAGGGCTCCACATGAATATTTATATATATATATATATATATATATATATATATATATATATATATATATATAAAATAAAAAA
>JAQQZR010000014.1:13054916-13066926 GCA_030068235.1 Notoglanidium macrostoma
ATATATATATAAAATAAAAAAAAAGGTGAGTAATTGGAAAGGTGTCCGGACTGAAGAGTTTACTCTTTGTTTTCTCGAACATGACAATCTGCACTTGTGTCTTATTTATTTCTCGAAAGAGAGACGAGGGAACGACTGTTTATAGCTGCTATAATAAGCGAGGACTTGTTTTGCAGACTTTACATGACATTAAATATATAAATGGAATAAATAAATAAAAGTACATGTTGGTCTTATGGAAAGCGATCAGCAGAGGTGGTAACGGTAACCGTGTCGTGTCAGGTCGCATCCCATCACCGTGATGTTTATTTTCAGATAACAGCACAACCACCAAATGTTTTATTCCTTAAGAGAAGTGTAGTGGTGTTGACGTTTCCTGCTTCACTATTACAGTGTTGCCAATGAGTTAATTGATAGACGCATAAGACGTGTGGACTACGAGAGACATTCAGAGCCAAATCTCAGAGCTTATAAGAGAGAAGACGGACTAGAACCGTCTTCAGTTACAGAGTCTATGATGTGGCCCAGTTTTGCCTCAGCTGAGAGTTAAAAACAACATGACACACTGAAAGAGGAAGGGAGAAACACACAGTACAGGACACACAGGGACACACACACAGTCTCACACTCACTCTCTTGTCTAGAGGAAATGTAGAGCATCTGAACATGATGATTTAAGGCCATGTGCAACCAACTTTCAAAACACACACGTGGCATTTTTCACACATTTCTACCACAAGAGATTCAAAGCATCAGCTGCAGCAGATCAGACATACTAGCACACGCACACACGCACGCACACACGCACGCACGCACGCATGCTTTCCACAGTGCATGCTGGCACACTTTCATGAAACCAGTTCAAGATGGGAATCTGAAAGGGCATTAAGAGGACACACGTCTGGTTCCTTATTTACAATCTACAATTGAATAGACATGCCTTAAAGCGCAGACATTTCTCTTTACTTAGCTGAGTGGTTGACATAATATGGATTATTACAGTTGTGGAACAGGGCTATTTACTATAGAACCAACACAACCCCGGCACAACACATCTGATAACACGTTTTTGTTTACCACACAATTCCATATGTGCCATCTGAATTATTTCATGGTTTGATGTCTTGTTCTACAGTGTACAAAATAAAGACAAACCTAGGAATGAGTAGGAGTCTAAACGTTTGACTAAAAACATCTAACAAAAAAAAAAAAAAAAACCTTTTCTTTGTTAAATAACAGCACACATTTAAAATCTGTGCACGAGCTGTTACTATAGAAACCATAACACGTTAGAACGCTGCTCGTATGCAAACTTAATGCAAACCTGACCAATCAGATTCGAGAATATACCTGCGCTGTTTTATGAACAGATACTATATCACATTTACTACAATCAATAAGTAATTTCTAAATACATAATGCCTTAAATTAACTAATTAACTATGAAACAAGTCCACATCAATCACAATCACGGATATAAACTAAACTAGTGCCTTAAAGAGGCCATCAGTGCCTCAGTCAGTTTTAGTAATATCCTGCATTATCATCAAGGTCTTCTAGCCTAGCATGCATGGCTTTTACGAAACAGGAAGTGAGCAGCTGTGCCGAGTTCATTTCTGGGCCAGAAAACTGAAGAAACTTATCAGATCTACTCTGCATGGCAACATTTCGAAAATTACCCACTAACAAGCTGCACCTTTAACATGATTTATGGTATATTAAAGCTTACGCTCGGTTACTGATACGTACTGCTGTAAATAATGCTATTAAAACGAACTTTAACGGCAAAGAAGCAGGGAAAAGCTTAATTGGAAAGAAATACAAGAAAACTCAAGGATGTGACTCTCTAATTGCAATAATTACAGTTTTCACCTCTTAATGTTTCTGCACATAAACATCAGCGTGCATTTTTCTATTACATCAAAAGAGTGCTAGATCCATGTAAGTGAGCGAGGAGTGGAAGTGGGGAAAGTGTGTGCGTGTGTGTACATGTCTGCGGTGTACATGCGTGTGTGTGTGTGTCCTGGTCTCCCTGCAGTGCGTCTGGCAGCTCCATTAGCCTTTAGTGCTGCAGCTATTCAAGCCTGCTGATGACATCACAGCAACTAACCCATAACTGAGTCACACACACACACACACACACACACACACACACACACACACACACACACAATCTAATTCTGATTTAAACACACAAATTGTAAGGCAGTTATAATGCCACCATCATGTTTTCTTTTTTGGGTTTTCCTCTTTTAGTAAAAATACTGATTTTGACCATATTTGGTCCTGCAATGCAATAAATACGATTAACTGATTGTAACTATACATCAGTATATTGTTCAAGCAGGAAAACTGAGTTGAGAGAAGTCCACCAGCCCAAACATTACTAATGTGAGACGGGGAAAGGGGGCGGGGCTTCCCGGGGCATCAGCTAATAGGCACTTTTGGACCAAACAGTTCTAGAGTTCTAGGGACTTTGAGAAGAACTACACCCTGGGGAGCTTCCCGAGAACCGCCCACCTTCAAGGGCCTTTTTTCTGTTCGCATTCACACCACCAGTAAGAACACTGAAGTGACACAAGCGGCATCAAAATCGTCCTATTTTCTTTGTCGCGTACTGAATCAATAAAGTCTGAACTTCAGTGTATTTTTTCCATTTTTAACGCTGATGTTAAGAGCTTTGTTTATACAGCTGATGTTTCACATGGATTTAAGGCTGTACCCAAATCAAACTGTGATTTAGTGATTTTGAACAACATGTCGCCTATTCCCCCCATCACGCTGTGTTTTTCAGCTAAACTCGCAGCGCATCACTTGTGTGTTTCTGTTTCTACCATATGGATGTATTTTTGTTTACATCAAGCTCTTCTAGCCTAATCTTTACTTATTTCACTTCCAACCCCTCCATCTTTCAGCTTCTCTCATCTATTAACCAGTGCACGTCATGCGGATTTTTATTTATTTATTTATTTTTTTAAAACAAGCGCATTTCGTAAGTTTCCGTTTTAACCTGTTTTATCCTCGTACTGTTCTACACACTGACCGACAAAAAGAAACGTTTGCTCGACTCGAACACTCACTACACTTACATCTGGACCATTCACCGCACACACACCCCTTTCACGGTTCCTATTGTGTGGGAGAGTACCTACGCTGAAGTAGGAAGTGGAAAATGTCCCTAAAACAGGGTTCGAAGATATATAATAGTTCTCAATTTCTGCAGTGCGAACACACAAAAAAAGGGGTTCATCCATCATCCAACAATTCTAAGAACTATGAAAAAGTTCCTCTGATCTGAAAGCGCCTATTATCGGAGAGTTTCACCGAAACACCTTCAATGTTAGTGTCACTGTGGATTTGTTTGTCGACTGGCTCTGAAGTTTGAAGATCTAACCAAGGAATCGGTATAAGTACTGTAAACTTTTTTAAATTTTATTATTAATGCTTAGTGAATTAAGAAGCATTAGAAATTGATTTGAAATCAGAACAGCCCAAAATCTTTATCCCTCTAATTAGGGCCTTAATGCGCACCATATTATTTATGTTTTGTGGTTAATACTAGTGCTGTCCATGAATCTTTTATCTATAGCCTTAATGCCTTTACCCTCAGAGTGCATCTGACTTTAATAACACACTCATTCAGAGTCTCATGAGGATCGGAGAGCGCGCACATAATACGCTTTTAATAAGCTTCCATTATTTAACTTCTCATCTGTACCATTTTTTTTTTTTATCTTTAGCACTAACAGTAGTTAGTCTGTATAATAATTATTATTATTATTTATACCATAGTGCTGCTGAATGATTCTGATTATTCTGGCTTATACTAGTGCACTCGTTCTGATACGTTACATTATTGTTTCTGTGGTAACACCTCACCCAAGGACGTGTTCTATAATGAGATTCCTATTTTGCATTTTTGTAAGGAGTCTCCAGTGTCAGAGCTTTGTAACAGTCCGAGGTAAAGCTGTAAATTTAGGTTTCCCACAATGAAGAGGTCATCTAGATGAATGGCTTTGAGGTTTCTCGGTAAAATGAGAAGCTGCATTATTATTAAGTCTTAACTACAAGTGAGAGGGGAAAAAAAAAAAGAAAAAAAAAGGGAAGCTGGTGCGGGAACCACTGTTTAACCGTAAGTAATATCAGGATCTAACTTGTTTTGCAGATGTTCCACAACATTAAACATAACAATAAATGGATGAAATGTACGGCGTACTTTAATAAATACAAAATTTGTAAGCATTGCTAAATCGCTGTGGTATAAGAGGAATCACTTCGGGATGTGCTGTGACAGGAAGTGAATCAAATACATGCTCGCACCACCAGGTCATTGATTATTTTCCTATTACAGCATGCCCTTTGACTAGCAGTGGGGTTTTAAAGATAAAGCACGTTCAGATACCCATGTAAAAGACAGATACTAAAGGCAATAAAACATTTCTCTTCACTGTGAGAAAGATTATTTTTTTTACACAAATCCGTGACAGTTGTCATCTTAAAGGTTCATTTGAAATGAAACACACTCTTAACCCCTTTCTCTTTCACACACACACGCGCTACATCATTCTGGAAACAGCAGTGTATAATGACTGTTTATAATCCACTAACGAAGTGATTTGTTAAATGGTCATCAGAGATGTTCCTCTGCAACTCTTTACCGTTTCCCATCCTGTCCTTCATAATGATAATGTGGAGGGAAATAATTATATGTTCCCGCTGTGTGCGTGTGTGTGTGTGTGTTGAGCAGGACAGGAAGCTGTTTTTCTGGATGATGTCACAGCTGCTCAGCATCCCACGCGCCTCTCACAGAGCAGCTCTCAACATCGACCGTTACCACGGTGACAGTGCTGACGTGCGCTCTGGCTCGTCCACTCTCCAACACACGCACACACACACCCCCCACCCTCTACCTGCATGTGTGTTTCTTCCTGTCTTTTAGCATAATCTTGACAGGCAGGAGCTTGGTCCAATCAGAGAACAGAGAGATGAGGTCACTTGTAGATGGGATGGGCCTCATCACTCGGTAACAAGTGATTTATAAACACTCCAGCTGGTTATCACATATTGTTCTCTCCGTCTCACACTCTCTCTCACTAGAACACACACACACACACATCCTTATTAAATCTGTGGTTTGTACTTCTTACATTCTAAACGTGTAATACTCCTAGAATTTTCAAGATGCTTCAGAAAAACAAAACTGACTTACAATAAATCTCTACAGTAGTTAGTAGTTTTCAATCAGATACGTTTCTAATCCCAATCTGGAACGCTCTTTACCCTGATCAAACGTCACTGTTCCATGATCAAACGTCTCATTTCATTAGAGTTAATTCAGGTAAATGATTCTTTACTATTCATACAGTGGCACGTCATTTGGGTTTGCCAAAATGAACATGCCGCTGCCTATAATAAACAGCGTGAGTGAAAAAGAGGGGGAAAAAAAACAAATCTAACAATCGTTGCCAATTTATGTTATTTTATAATATGATGGCGTGTTCGGTAAGACAACGAGACACACATTATCAAGCCCCCCCAAAAAACACTGGGCTCCTTCTGTCAATCATGTAATAGACACACCCCCGAGAGCATTTCACTCCGCCCACATTTAATACTGCTCAGAATGGCAAACATGGCGGAATTCAGTTGCACCACAAGCTAGTACTATTGTGGGGAAAACAACAGAATCTGCTGTAAAACAGTATAATGATGGAAAAAGAAATAAAATGAGTAAATCTGGGAGCCATGTGTTTTTCCAAGATGGAGAAACTGGTATGCTGTTTGGATCACTGAGCACAGAAACTAAGCAATAGGATCATATGGCAGGTTTTCTGCATGTTTAGAGTTTGAATTTGCCATAACAGGCCCGGTAAAGTGTGACAAACCGCATGTTAGACTAGTTAACAAGACTGACTAATACGGGAGAACATCTAGATGCCTAAGATAAGCTGGAAACTTCCAAACTCACTATGGCCCGAAGCATTCTGAACCATTTTATTATTTTTATTATGTGTCAGCATTTTGCATATTTATGGATAACTTTATCCCTGCTGCCCAAGTAGAGGGAGTCGGTGGAAAGTGTATAATTCACAATTACACGTTAGAGCCCAAAATCTACCCAATGCACCTTTAAAGCAATGCTGGAACGATGAGGCGGGCATCCTACTGTGAGGACCATAACAAACACACAGATACACACACCGCCAACCTTCTCAATTCTCAGTTCCAGGAGCGAGAGCTACAGTCAGCTTCTGGATATGTGCCAGCTACCTCAACACACACACACACACACACACACACACACGCAGTGAACCTCCATCAAAGATTCAGCTGCCTGCAAGTGGGCAAGAGGAAGAGGGACAGGAAGAGAGAAGGCGGAGTTAATAACATGCTAAACGGCCTGGTGAACGTGTGCGGTAAATGGATAATTGTGAACATTTGGGTTTTTGACTCTGACTCATGTTGGATTGTAAATGAATCAATCGCTATGCACTTGAAGGAAGAGTTTAAATAGCAAATTTACACAATTTCCCGCTTCTCGGATGCAGTCGATCAGCCGAGGCACGCTTGGTATCTGATGTTTGCTCCTTTAGTAATTGGAGATACAATGCGAGCGTAGTTAACAAGAGATGGAGGGCCGTCTCATACAAAAACTGCTCTGTCAAAAAGAATCTACATGCAATTACAGAGCTGTTCTATTTGACAACAAATATTGCGTACTTCCACTCACCCAATGCTCCGCCCCCTTGTTTGACGGACAGTCTGTAAATAGTTAGCAACCTCCTACCAACCATCACGATTTTCTATAATACCCCGTCCCTACTAGTTACAGCTTTCTAGTCGAATTCTGTCTTGAATATTTTGAGAGGCGTGGCCTAATGGTGTTACCAACTCGCACTGAAATTTCATATTTTGTTTCTGGGCACTTTTTAGAAGCACTTTTGACTAAGTATAAAGTTCGATTTGAGCAATTCCATAGAGCAACTAGGCCACGCCTCCCACAATTTCACAGTAATTTTAGAAACCTGCAGATAACAATACTTTAAACATAAACTTGTAAATAGGGATGAGTATTGTACAGCATTTAAATGTTTTTTCATTTAAAAAGGAGATAACCGGGCAGCTTTAGTACATAGTAGCCTATATGAGGCAGTTACACAGAACAGATTTCTGTTACTTGTTAACTACATTAAGCTCGTAGCTCTCTAAAGATAAAGAAGCAAACTTCCTTAGCTAATGGACAACATTTGGTGTAAGTGGAACATTGTGTTCGCTTTCTGACTCTCAAACGCTTCCTTTAAAGTGCAGGATGTTTGCTATTACTGGAATGGTATTTGCATTTAAATTGGGAAAAATCACAGCAATTACTGGTCTTTTTATACGTTTATCCTTTATCCCGTAATTGTCGAGGAACTGAAGACCAGTGATTCTGGATCCGTTCACTGCGGCAGTCTCTAAATATTTCTTTTAGTGTCCAATTGCTTATAAACTGCCATGTATTCATTCATTATCCCCCCCCACTTCCCAACATGTACACACACACAAACACTTTTCCTCCACAGAGCCACATCATAGCACAGTATGATGAATGGCTTGCTGCAGTATTACAGGCCCATTAAGAGTTACAGCCTTGGGTCAGAGCTAATGCTAAATTTAGCCTAGTGTTTATTTCAAGCTCGGTGTGTGTGCGCCATATGCTCCCTTCTCTCTCACACACACACACACACAAAGAGACACTCTGTCTACGGCCTGCGCTCTGTTTTACCAGTAATGAAAACATGTCAATTGGCTGACTCGCGTTCCCCTTCCCTTCCTCCCTGTGTGTGTATGTGTGTGTGTGTGTGTGTGTGTGTGATGTGACTGGTCCTCCCTCATGCTGTATATACACAAACCCCATCTGGGAGACGAGACCCAGTGGATACCCAGGACCTTGTGGTCAGACCATCCCCACATCCGGAGTTCTCCCATTGGTGTGTTCCCCTAATCGACAAAGTTAAGCTTTGCCGAGTTCTTGAATCTGATTGGTCAGAAAATGTTGATCAATCAGTAGCTCTACAATAATGAAATCGGTCTAATGTGTTATCATTTCTGTAAGCACAGATTGCACAGGGATGTGCCGTGGATTAAAAACGTGTAATTGTTGACATGGTGACGTTTTCTACGAGCAGATGTGTATTTAGTATTTCTGGAAGGAGATTCAATGTTAGCACTTTGTAACCGTAAGAAGTAAAGCAGTAACCAAATTTTTTGCCACAGGAAAGTCTTTCATGGTGACATCATAAGCTGCATGAGAGAGACAAATAGAGGCTGGAGAAGGGAATGACTGTTTACAGCTGCTAGAATGTTACCGAGAACTTGTTTCATGCATGTCCCACACCTATAAACGGCTAAAAATGACTTCTCAATCTTCAATAAATTTTAAACGGTTAGCTTTGGGAACTTGATGTGGTGCAAGAAGAATAGCGCTTTGAAGATGTGCTGTTACGGGAACCGCTATTACAGCATGCGTTTTTAATCCTTGTGTTACATAATATTTATATTGCTTGGTCCAAATCCGAGCTAAACTGATACTTTTGGTTGGTTTTCTAATCGATTTGGATTTGTTTAGCTGCACTGCATGTAATGAAATGAATCTAAAAGAAAAAAAAAGTGTGTATGGAAGCGGACGGGGATGGAAATGAACTTGCAAACCCCCGAACCAAACCCCTGGCAAGTGAACATAGAGACCACAGAAACAAACTTCATTCCACGGATCAAAGACCTCACTTTTTGAATAAAAGTGAACAGTAATGATTGTGATTATATACATGATTTTGGATACGAGACCCATAAGACAGGACTTATAAGACAGGAAGGCAGCAGCAGGTCGTGGAGCTCGTCTCTGTGGCGTCTGGTTGAGAAGATTCATCTCAGCATCTTTTACACCTCTGAGCAGAGTAGGTGTGTTAGAAGACGAGAGATCCTGCATTACAGCATGATCGCGTAACACACAGCTGAGAACAAAGAGAGGACAGTACAGGCAAACTGTATGAGGCAGCGCTGACGGATGATGCAGCATCTGAGAGGAGGAATGAAGAACGTTCAAGCTGTTCCTCTCTCTGACTCACACTCTAGTCATCACCACTAGTGATGTGGCGAAGCTTTAGCAACATCATCTATAGAAAGGAAAAAAAAAAAGAAATACAGGACAAACTCCCATGGCTTGTGTTTGAACTGAAACACTCTTCTATTTTTATAAGGTTGTACCTAGCACTTTGGACAAAATGACAATATAGGGACTGATAATTAAAGAAAAAAACATGCCAAGATGTGCAGTTATAGGAAATTAATCAGCGACGGGGTGGTGTGACGCGGCCTGAAACGAAGCAATTGCAGCTGTATTAACTCGAGAACGACACGTTGTACTTTTTATCTGGTGATGGTTACGTTTAATGACGTGGAACGTCCACTAAACATTTCCTTCCTAGCAGCTGTAAACAGTTGTTCTCTCACCAGCCTCTCTTTTTTCCTCTCTGTGTAAAAGTTAATAAGACAAAACCGCAACTCGTCATGTTGGAGAAACTGCAAATCGCAAATTTCTGTGCGGTCATAAAAATCTACCTCCGAGTGTTACAAAAACACTGCCACTGGAGACTCCTTACGTAAATGTTAAACAGACATCCCCTTACAGAAAAAGTTCATCACCGTATCAAAAAATGAGTTTTAAAAACGTTATGTGGAGCGTCCGCCATGCAAATCCCTGTGGAAGTTGTTACTATAGAAACGATATTGATAACAGCTGCACTGTTGTTGTAGAAAATTAATCACCATGTTCTGACTCAAGAATTCAAAAGCGTGTGGTATAAATAGTCGGTATTCAGTCCCTACAGGCTGAGAGAACCAAACAGACCTGCTCGATGAAGACAGGTGAAAAGGACAGGTTGCAAATTTGGGTCTTATATATATATATATCCAGAATTAAAGGACAGACTTTTCATAACACACCGTCATATCATGTGTGACTGTGTTGGCAGGTTGAGAGACAGACCGCCATTCAGAGAGACAGATAACGGTGAAGAGCTGACTCATCCGTCTAGCAGAATAAATATGAAGATTACTTTCTGAAATACGTGGCCTCTGAACAGACCCCTAAACCTGACTAATCTCCCCAGAACTCATTCACTCCCCTTTAAGAGCACTAGGCTTCTGCTAGACCCAAAAAACTCTTACCTTTTAATCCTACTGTCACATTACAGCACAGAGCAGGTCACGGAGAGGCTAAACGGCTCTCACGCCGCCCACACGCCTCCCGTCATTCAGGCCACTCTGGAAGAAGACACGGTAATGATCAGAACGGCAAAAAAAAAAAATTCCATTTGAGAGAGAAAAATAAGGGGGAGGTGATTATGTGTGTGTGTATATAAGTTTCTCTCTGATAAACGGCGGTGGAATTTCGGAAAAAGAAAGACGAGAGTGTGCTTGCATTAACAAGTGTGGTTTCATAACCAGATAAAATATTTATAATAAAAAAACCACCTCTCAGTTAATTACGCCTCATTAAAAGTCACCGTAAGTGACTAGAAGGGTTATTGTGTCTTATAGCACTGCGTTGTTGAATTCTTGATTCTGATTGGTCAGAAGGTGTTGATACATTTTCTATAACAGTAGCTATTATTACACATATAATACAAAATTTTATCTACAGTAACAACTTACTATAGGGTCAGGGACTTGCATGGTGGATACTTAACAATAAACAAACTTTCAAAAAATGTTATTTAGCAATTAAAAACTATTATAAATGTTGATCTGAGGCCGCTTATTAGGCTTTTAGCTTTAAGAGAGAAGAGGTTGGTGAGGGGAAGAACTGTTTATAGCTGTTATATATAAAAGGATAAACCATTCTTAAATAAATAGCTAGAGTTTGTAAATTGCTGTGGTTTAAGAGGAATAAAATGCTCCAGGATGTGCAGTTATAGGAAAAGAATGGACCTCAGTCAACTCAGACAATACGTCTCCTACACATAAGGTGAATTAAACAAGTGTTTGGATTGACATCCAGATATGTGTCCATCTCTGTCTCACACACACACACACACACACACACACACACACACACATACACATACACATACACACGATCAAAGGTCTTGGCACCATGACAGGCTGACATGACAAACATCCCTTTGTGTCAGCAGTAGTTCTGGGCCTTGTTACCTAAGCTGTCAGCAAAACAGACAAACTGTGAATGTGGATGCATGTGCGCGCACACACACAATCAGCTGATCTCCGGGCCAGCTGTGCTCTTAAAACACCCACACCCTCAAATGCTTTGTTCTCCTTTCATTAAAAAGCCTGATCTTTTGTCCATTCAGGCTTTCTGCCATCTAAACATTCAGTTTTGTGTAACACCTACACACAATCGCAGATGACAGTACTGATGACAATGCAAGCAGTACTTGCTGGTTGTACTACAAACATACAGTTCACAACTCCTGCTGGTGGTCATCTTGACAAATCAAATTTAGTTAAAAACAGTCCATGGCCTTTGGCACTGATTATCAACATGACTGAAAAGCAACATGCTACACACAAACCTCACTATTCTGCCGAACGTGAATATTTTAGTGCAGTCCACCGTTACCTGCTCAGCCTACACAAGGTGATGTGTTACGGTGGATATAGAATTGCGCCGCACAATTACTTCGTGACCTGAAACATTCATGAAGTGAGCTCTTCCTAGTTAACAATACACATTTCCTTTAACCTCAGGATGCAAGAGGAGCATGATCATCCTGGTGGCTGAGAATTTCCACAGGACAAAGGACACAGACAGCATTGTACCCGGCTAATACCTACAGGCACATTTTCACCTGCAAAACTGAGATACCAGAATCATTACTGCAGTTTCTCCGTAACATAACACTCTTGGCCGATCCCACCCGCTCCTACAGACACTCTTGGCCGATCCCACCCGCTCCTACAGACACTCTTGGCCGATCCCACCCGCTCCTACAGACACTCTTGGCCG
>JAQQZR010000014.1:13067026-13083446 GCA_030068235.1 Notoglanidium macrostoma
ATCCCACCCGCTCCTACAGACACTCTTGACCAAATGCTGCTCAGTGAGAATAGTGGAAAACCCATTAAAACCACCCAGTACCCACTGTACACACACAGCTAAAGAAGAACTTTCATCTATGATAGCTGGAAGACTTCCCAGTCCTCCATGATGGCAAATCAACACACTATGTGTTAACAGTGTGGCCCACAGGGAGAGGATGAGGAAGGTGAAGATCTCAGGAGGCAAAGTGCTTGAGATCCCTGAGGGATAGCGAGAATTCACACTGGTACAACTTGAGAGAACAAAAGTACAATAGACTTCTAGCGGGCTTTCGAAAAGCAGATTTATTATTGCATAAAATACATCAGTGGACATTGTGAAATGAACACATTGCTGAAACAGAGAACAAGAGACAAATCTTACAAAGTAAAAATAAAAAAAATAATAAACAGGAGAACCAAATTGTACATGAACTCAGAGCAGGGCACTATGATAATATAATATTGATAAAACACTTGAAGAGATCGCAGGTATTGATGGTACTTAAAATAATGACAAAGACTTTGAATTCGACTTTAACAGCCATGACCAAGTCCATAGCACTGTTACGGACAATAAGAGGTAGCCGATTGGACGCTAAAACCTATTTTGTTCCGAACACAGTACAGCGATGTTCCACCGGAGGAAAGCGGATTTACCAGGAGCTGAAGTCTCCAAATCCTGTCCTGCCTTTAGGCTTCTTAGCTGTGGTTTCACTGCTGGATGGTTTGCTGTCCTCGTCGGCCGCTGAGCGCTTACTGAACACATGCAGGCACAGGCACATTAATAGCCACGTTTTCAAAAGCAGACAATAAGAAAACAGAGTAATGAACGAGTGTGTGGGCACAGAAAAAGGCGACTCAAGCTTATCGTGTGTGTTGTAGGTCTGCGACTTGCGAGAGACACAAACAACAAGGTTGCTTATGTGTTTGTATGAAACTGAGAAAGAAAAAGCACAAGTGTGATGACTTCACAACAATTTTTGCTCCTATACACTTTGAGTGAGTGTAGGAAGAGTGGGACAGGAACCAGTGGGGTGCTGAAGGGTAATTATACTGATGCCCAACTGTTTCCACAGTAAGCCTCGCTCATATCCTGAACCCCTCTGAGCAATGTTACAAGCCCTAAACCCCCACCTGCCCACATACACACACACACACACCAATCAGAAACTTGTACTGCCTTGTCCAATCCAAAGCAGCATGACGTTACAGTAACAGAAGCTTTAAACAGAACCAGAGTCCTAACGGCTACCTGAAAGTTTTTCAGGAGCAGGTTCAGTAAAATGGTTCATTTTTGCCTCGACTCGCTGTTTGTAGTATGCTACTGTCCTGATTTACAATCAAATAAAAAAAAACTTGCTTTAAACCGTGGTGATAAAAATAACTAGCTTTTTTAAGCAGTAAAGAAGACTGTAACAGTCAGGATTTAACCTTGTGATCGGCTAATGATGGGGTGAAACCTGATCAGCCTACGCTGTAAGACAAGGAGCACGGATTCCCTGAAACAGCACTAACTCCAGCTCCGGCTCCGTCCGTGTGCTCAGACCCTTTTCCACACACTCGGAGTCTTTCATCAAGTCTGTCTCACACAGATCTGGTGTCCTGTTCACTTACCCTGCTCCTAGATTTACTGCAGCATGCGTTAGTACGTGTGTGTCTCAGACTGTGTTTGTGTGCGCGCATGCATCTTTCCTTCAGTGCGTCTCTTTGTTTCTGTGTCCGAGTCTCAATCTCTTGGTTTGTATTTGTCCGTCTCCATCTCAGCGCCTGTGTTTGTGTCTCCGTCTCTCGTCCCTGTCCGCGTGTCGGTCTCCTCGTCCGAGGCTCCATCTCTGGTGTCTGTGCGTCTCTGTTTCTCTGTCCTTCGGTCTGTCTCTCTCCACCTGTGTATCTCGCCCTCGCTGTCTGTGTCTCTCTCTCCGTGTCTGCCTGTGCGTCTCCGTCTTTGTGTCTCTGTCTCCATCACGGTCTCCATCTGTCAGAATCTTCGTCTCTGTGTGCATGCATGTGCCTCCCTCAATGTGTCCATCAGGGTCTCCATCTTAGTGTCCGTGTGAGTCTCTGTGTCTCTCTCGGTCTCCATCGCTGTGCCTGTGTGTGTGTGTGTGTGTGTGTGTGTGTGTGTGTGTACTCACGTGGCCACCATGTTGATATATTTGCCCACTCCGGCTCGGTATGTTTTGGGTTCTTGTTCAGTTTTAGCTTTGCTGAGCGATGCTGAGGTTTGAGCTTTTTCTTCCTCCTGCTTTTGAGCCTCCTTCTCCCGCTCAGATGCAATCTACGACACATACACAGATATATATATACCGCATTAGATCAGTCTAAGGTGACAGATCACGTATTACAAACACTGAAACCCAGTACACACTCGAATATAGAGTCATATAGAGCACACACACAAAATACACACCTGTGCATCTGCCTCCTCGTAAGGGTCCACAAACACGGTAGTGCTTAGCAGCTTAATCTCGCTCTGTGATTAGAAAGAGAAGGAGAGCAAAGGAAGAGAGACAACATGACACACACACACAAACTGGGATTTTAAGAGGATTAGCACCGTTTCCTTGTTATTTGTGTCCCAAATAAACAAGAAAATAAATCTTAGTCAACTGGGTTATGACGGCTAGAGTTCAATCAAAAAATATATCCTTCTTAATTTTAATATATGGTCAATAAAATAAAAAAAATTTTTAAAGTCGGGCCTAAAACTTTTTTTTTCTTAAAAAAAAAAAAAAAAAAAAAAATCGATTCAAACGATTCAAACTGAGTGACGTGTGCATGGAATTTAATCTTGCTCTGATCTGAAATCAGACTGGAGTGTTTAGTTTTCATTCCCCAGGCACTGATTATGTTAGAAAAAAACATAAGGCTGCTTTGTACAGTTCAGAAATGAAAAGAAAAAGAAATGTCAATAAGGGAAGCGACAATTAAAAAAATAAACAAATAAACACAACTGAAGGGTTGAGAGTGTGGAAGCTGTGCGAGTCGGGTATAATTCCTGAGAGAAGTCCTCTTTCTGGATAAAAGCTGAAGCGTGAGTCAGTTCAGCTCCTCCGAGGACTGAGGCAACGTGAAAGAAAACGGCGGGAGCTCCGAGCGGCTGCCAGGCGCCCATTAGGCACAAAATGACATGCCTTGCTTCATTAATGACACATCTGTATGCAGCCTTTCACAGACGGGAACGTCTGCGTGATGAAGGAAAGAAAAGCGATGGTGCGAGTACCTTGGGTTTATCCGTTTTAGGATCGCTCTCTACGTTCTCCATAGCTGTGAGGGTCTCGAATCCTCCCACCACCCTGACGGAAGGATCAGAAATCTGGGTTAGCGTTCATTTCGAAGACTTAATGATACCATCTATAGAGAAACGGAATGGCTTTCCAATACCTTATTAAAAACAGTCAAGCAAAATGCAATTCCAGAGCATTAAAAACAGCTGATAAACTAGCTTGTATAGCAAAAGGAGCACCAACAAACCAGACATAAAACATTTCTTATTTTGAAGACATTGCCTGGTAACTGTAGCTCGATGTTCGTCCTGAATCCTGCTGCACTACAGAAATCATCCAGAGGACGAATTCTGCCTTTTTAAGAACCCTCGTTTACATCTACACAAGTGTACTGTGGCATAACGAAATGCGTTCTAAAACCCCGCCGCTGAATTCTTGATCCTGATTGGTCAGAATGTGTCGATTCATTTTCTAGAACAGCAGCTCGGACAGCAGTTCCAGCTGTTCATTAAAAGACCGCTTCATACTAATGAGCACATTTTAACGTGTTTATGCATCACAAACAAATTTAATTGCTGATATGGTGAAGTTTTATGCAAGGATACCGTTGACATTTTTGGAAGGAGTGTCCAGTGTCCGTGTACTCTGTAACAGTCAGAGGTCAAGCTTGTCTCACGCCTGTCGATCACTGTGACACTAGCCAATCATGTGCCTCTGTGAGCTCATGTATGTAGAAGATGGTGCGCATGGTAAAAATGAATGCGTTTTTAGTTTTTCTCGCTTGTGTGCATGGATATTTCACGCACCATGGAAATTACGCCCTTCTCTAACCGGCTGAAAACATGTACGTGGTCCGTCCCCTTCTGTTACGTTGCCGAGATGGTGACCACACGTTTTGAGTACACCATCCAGATATTCTTGGTGCACTGCATGTTGCCATACTTGTCAGTGTGAACGCACTTCTGCACTCAAAATAGCAAGTGTAAGTACTGCAAGTACACAAATCAAGACACATTTGTCTAACTTGGCAGCTTAGCTGTAAGCTCTAAACAAGCAGATGAAGAGCAAGGTCATGCTTATTACCATTAAATACATCATTTTATTGGCAAAGAAGTCAGTCAAGATAACTTCCACTTCTGCCTTTCTCATCGGCCCCTCCATGCTTTGACGTGTCCGTACACCTCAACACTTATATTTTTGTAGGCGTCACTACGTGAGCGACTTTATGGAAAGTTTGGAAAACGAGGCCCAGGGAGTGTACCGGTAAACAAGCTAGCACATAGCTGTTAGGCTTTTTACGCAGGTTGGAATAGGAAAACTCCTTAACAGTCTGGAATATCAACATTTACCTCAGAAATGTTAGCAACTCGACTTTGTATAACTAAAACTACGCTTGATGTTAACCGCTAGCTGGTGGGATTAGGTGTAATGAGAAACGTCATCACGCCATGACTCGTTAATGTGGAGCGTTCACAGGTTTTTTCAGTCCACAGTAGAGAATAAAACAAAACTGGGACGTGAGCACATCCACTACAGAAAGCCACTAAACTGTCTGAATTTCTGGAGTTTCTCATATTTTACAGATAAACACTACTGTCAGTGATTATTTGATTATCGTGTGTACAGAATGTTGGATTTTTATGGACGCACACGAAACAAACACACGTGGGATTCTTTCCTCTTGTCCAGCTGTTCCTGCAGGGCCTGGGGTTACTGTGGAAGATGTCCTATTTGCGGATTGTCTGGACTTACAGAAATCCCATAGGCTGAGGTTCAAGGTGTGTGTGTGTGTGTGTGAGAGAGATTGGCTTTAAGCAAGGATGTGTGTTTTGCTGAGGCTGTATAATAGTGGTCTGCATGCAAGAGTTAAATTGTTTACAGTACCGTGCGTGTGTGTGTGTGTGTGTGTGTGTGCGACCGTGTGTGTACAGAAGCTGTTGGTCTAGACTTATGCTGACAACTCTCCGAATTCCTCAGCTTTAGCCAAAGGATTACGACACATTGCCAAATGGGCAAGAATGTCTTTGAAAGAGATGATCAGCAGTGTGTGCGCACACGTGTGTGCGCGCGCGTCTCTCTCTCTCTCTCTCCTGGAATGTTCTGAATACATAGTACACATGCTTTTCCCTAGAATACACTTTACACAGTGAGCACAGCAAACATGACATTTTACTGACGCACACACACACAACTATCATTGAGACACACAAGGAGAGGGCAAACTGCAGATTTTTTTCATCACCTTCCAAATACGGTGTGTTTTCGGTCCAGGTATGTGCACGACCGGAAAGTTATAAAGCTGCGAAAAAAGAAGGGGAGGAAAAAAACTAATTACCACACAAGCTTCGCTTTCGTCGTTCTGATGAAATACACGAGAGTTAAAACACTCACAACTGAGATTTGTTGGTGTTGGGCCCGGAGTTGGCCATGCTGAGCACGCCACGGCCCGTGTGTGAGAGATTGGGCTTGAACTCGTCCTTAAACGGCCTGCCCCAGTACGACTCGCCACCTTTCTCACGCGCGCACAGAGAGAAAGACACAAGAGGAAGAATACGTTAAGACAAGAAAAACAATACAGACTAATCCCAGAGGGGCGCATTTATTTATCATCATCAGTGGTGCGTAGACGAAATGGACAATATAGACAATAACACATACGATTACACTAAAGACCTTTAGAAGCTTTTGTTGTACTGTTTCATAACTGCATAGCAATAATAATAATAAACACAATATGGCTGTGAGAAACGGATTTAATTTCCCATAAAATATCACTGATGCACTTGAGTTTGATAGCTGTGATAAACATCATAAAAGTCAATGCTGCAAATGCAAATGATACCCGCAGGGTGGGGGGGAAAAAATAACAAGGGCATGAGGATAAACCGCTCCCGTGTGGAAGGGCATTTCACATTAGCCCCTCTCCGATACGGACAGCTTTTTCTACAGATTTAATGGAATGTTCCAGCTTTTTGAAACTAATCTCATTTGAGTCTGCGCAAGTCAAACTGAACTACACATTTGCTTTGGATAAGGCTGGAAACGTAAACACGCAAGCAATTTCACCTCGAGGACGGAATCCATATCTAAAAGTGCAATTTTTATGATTTTAAGCCAATCCATCGAGCTGTACATTAGTGCTTGTTATGTGCAGATTTACACACACTCAGGAGCAGGAGGAGGCCATGAGAGGATACCTCGTACACCATTTTCATGAATACGATTAAAAGAATGAACTCACACGCATGGAGGTCTATCGCAAGATGACAAATTCAGTCAATGAGTATCTAAAATATTCCATCACTTACTGTCGAGCATTAAAAATGCAACAAAACCTCACGAAAGCTGTTGATTAATTTTCTAGAGCAGCAGCACTGAAAACCGCACCGGATGAACTCAAACGGCAGGTTTATATCACTGTGCTCATAATAGTGCGCTAATATTAACTTACTATATAGCATTGTGGAAGGAGTCTCCAGTGCCAGAACTTTGTAACAATATCTGTAACAGTTTTCCGATAATTATGTCTTATTAAAGGTAGGGTAGGCAATTTATTTTGAATAGATTTCTTGAAATTCTCTTACGTCCTGACAGCAATGAGGAAATCAGTCAATCAGGTTCTGCGTTAAGCTAATGGAATTAGGGATCTTTTTAGACTTTTCAGATGAGAAGCGAGTGTCCCGCTGTCCCACTGTGAGTGTTTTCCACTGAAATAAACTCATCCTGAAGACCCCCAAAGCAGGCGGATTAATTAACTCGTCATGCAGCCCAATCAAACGCTCAGCTGGAGGCCCAGCCCTTAGCAAGGCAGTGCGTGCGTGTGTGTGTGTGTGTGAGCGATCATGCATCCATGCTCATAACCCAGTAATTCCGCACCTAAATCACTGTTCAAACTAAACTAGCCAAGACTTCTGCAACACAGTTATTGCACCATAAACGCCCCTCAACACACTCTGACCTTTGATTAGCACCCCTCCTTCACAGCCTAATAAATCCAATAATGTCCTAATAAAGAGGCTGATCTGAGACCAGGCTCTCGCTTGCACCCTCGGTGGATGACAGCGCCACGCTGAGCCGTGTTTACCGCTCACCGATCTGCCTTTCCAAACGCCGCGTGCCCTCGTAAACATTACCCTGGTGATATTTCTGCATAATTTATGGCCTGGTTGACATTTCCTACCCTCACCGTGCCGCACATTGATTAAAAAGGGAGGGGGAAACCGTTCTAGGAAGTGGATGAAATTCCCCGTCAGTGCAAATCAAACAAACCAAGAAAACAAGCTACAGCAGAGCTCTCACACTGACGATTACATAACCAAATAAACACAGACATGCGAGAGGGTGATGATGTGTTTTGTTGCATCGTTACATCTGTTCCGAGTTCCTCTTATTTACAGACAGAGGAACCGGTTTTTCGACACATGCCATATACTGTGACTTCAGAGCTGTCTGTCTAATCCCGAGTTCACACGGCCAAGCAACAAAGAGACAGTCACAACTATTCCGTTCTTATGCAATTATGAATTTTTTCAGTACAAATTATAATACCATTTCCTATGCAAGAAATGCATGAAAACAACAACAACAACGCATGACTGGGTCTGCTGTTACAGGAATATAGTTAATGCCAAGGTGTGACACTACTGCGAGTTTACAATTACAAACAATTAAAGACCAGTGTGCACTTTTTATCCATTTGTAGATACATTTGATGTAATGGAAGTTACTTCACATTATCACTGGCATTACAGAAGCTATAAACGGTCATCCCCTCAGCAACCTGTCTGTCTCTCTGTCTCTCTCCACGAGAGGAAGAAAATCCAGCTGGTCATGTTACTGAAGTGCAAAGCCGTCTGTCTCTAAACTTACAGCTTTACTTCTGACCGCTCCGAGGCGCTGACGCTGCAGACTCTTTCCATAAACACTGAATAAATATCTCCTTACAGAAAACGTCACCCACTCAAAGACTATACTCTTAAAATCCGTGAACTAGCCGTTACTATAGAAACGACAATATATGAACTGAGCGAAGAAAAACAAAAATCCGTAAACTTCACAAAATTAATAACTGATCTACAACTGCCCTAGTCTCCGCTTCAGACTCTAAAACACTGATACATTTTGTACACTTATCTGGTCACAAGCTTCAGAATCCTGAAGGTTTTGAACTCCCTGTCCACATTATGCTAAAGTCGGTGGATCTCGGTCCCAAAGCCTGGGTCATTGTTCCATACGCAGTTTTCACATTAATAAGTAGTCAAGACTTCCGTTGTCAAGTCCGAGTCCGAGTCCAGACCAGGGCGAGCGGAGATCGAGTCGAGACACCGTCTTAAGTAAGTGGAGGCTTTGAAGATTGAGTGAGGCAAAATAGACTCATTACTTCAACTACCCGGCTTCAATCTTGCACTGCACAAACGACTGAGCTGTTTTCTATAAGAAGGAACTGCTTCTTGTCAAACCTTGTGCATGCGAAAAGAGAACACGGACATTTATTTTATTCCCAGTCAAGACCAAGACACTAGATCCAGACAAGTACAAGCACAACTGCCAGTAATTCCGACATGTCCAACCGAATCCAGAAAACATCTCGAGTCCTACAGCATTATTAATAAAGAGATGTGAGAGGGTTGCTCAGAAATCTTTCACTGCTGTGAAACATCAAGTCCGCATCGTAGAACAAGCACTAACCAAGGCTGACTAATGATCACCTCCAGGTGCCTCATGTCCTCTGTGAGAAGCTGCCAAAAACACCAGCACCGAGCACACACACTGATCCTGCATGGATGGACGCAACTATCAGTGGTCAGTGATGCTCTTCGACCCAAAATGATGGTTGTTTTGCTTCTGTGAGACCGAACTGCTCGGACTGGTGTCAGATATCAGCCGTGCTGGGGACGTAATGTGAAGGTGTGAATCTGGTGAAAGTGGTTAATCCACAGGGTCTGATGACTTTGTTACATGACGTCACCTCAAAACGTAGCGTGCAACATTAGAGACTGCGTCTGTGCTAAGATGTCTGGCACGAGGTTAAACAATACGCGAGTCAGGAAAGACAATTCCACAGGCTTTGTTGTTTTGTAGCTGTAGAAATGATTCACTTCGGCATCTTTATTCTAACAGCACGCTTTAGATGTTCAAGTGCCAAAACTAAGGACACGCCCGGACACCAATTAAAGTACACAATCCTGCACACTGCAACTCGGTTATGCAACACGGCACTAATATTCAGAAACACACGCACGCACGCATGCAAAGTACACATGCGAAGTGAGGCAGAGAGAAGAGCTTCTCTTACTCCTACCAAGGCAAGGTGACCTCTCCTGCATCGCCTGCCAACGTGCCTGCGTGTGGGCAAGTTTTTACATCTTGGTGGGGAATATCTGATGGTTTTGATTTTGTGGAGACACTGGGCTGGTCCCCACGAGGAAAACTCTAGCTTTTATCTAGAAAACGGAAAAAAGCCGAAAGGTTTCGTTTCAGTTGCAGGCGCTAAAGTGAGCTTAATTAGCCGCAGAGATGATTATTTCAATAGAAAGTCCTCACCAGCAACACAAACGAAAGAAAGCAAAAAAAAAAAAAAAGCGTCATACATTCATGAAAAAAAAAGAACCTTTTGAATTCGATTGATCAGAAGGTGTGTATGATTTCCGTATCACAGCATGGCATATTATACAAAATAACTTGTATTCAAATGTTGCGTTTGGTTATCTTATCGTTTCTATAGTAACAGCTAGTTCACAGGGACCTGCACAGCCGACGCTATACATAATCGAAGACTAATCATTTAAAATCTTTATGTTCTTTAATAATGTATGATCACGGATGTGCTGAAGCTTTTGTTAGGAGACATTTGTTTAACATTCACGGAAGAAGCAACAGTCCACGGTATAACAGTCACTGCGCTTAGTAACGTTCACGCTTTCCTGTTTCTCAGCTGAAGGACATTTCATTTGCTAATCAATTAAATATTGTAATCTTGGTAAAACGGCTAGCAGAATAACGCGCTCCAGAATGCAGTACAATGTGCGAGACGACACTTCGCATAGTTCCGCATCACACCACCCCAACGTGGATCATCATATAACGACACAGTCGGTCACGTTATTCCTTATACGTTTATTTATATTAAGAATTAATTATCCATCAAACAGCGTTTCGACATGAACATTGCTTCATCGTTGCATTATGTTAATTCTGGCAGCTAGCTTGAATTTATTTTCTTCCATCAAAGATACATCATGATGATTAGGTTAGTATTAGCCAGGTTCGTTCATTTTTCTTTTTCACACATTCCTGTGTAATCTTGAGACAGTTTACAGTTTCTGAAATTCTCAAATAGTCTGTCTGGCAAGCCATGGTCAACGTCACGGTCACATTTTTCCCTGACTTGGATCTGCATCGTTTTATGAACCGTGCTGCTGACACATGATTGGTCGGGGGGGTAAAAAAAAAAAACCCCAACCTATATGAACGCACAAATGTAAAGGTGTTCCTAATAAACTGGACAGTAAGCAAAAAGAAAAGCTTTTAAAATTATACTCGAAGCAATAATTTAAACCCACTTCACTGTATAACTTACAGCATCTAATACTGGGCAAAAAAAAAAAAAAAAAAAAAAAAAAAAGAAAAAGGGCCCCCGTTTGCAAAATACAGAACGTACGACTCCGCAGTGAGCTTTGTTATCAGGAGTCAGCAGGGCTATAAAAACTGTTGATATTTTGATAGTGTGATATTTATATATAATTCTGGTGTAATATATTCAGCATCAGGGAAAATAAAACTGCTGCAGCTCTACTGAACGTGTGAAACTCTCACTTACAGCAGCATGTGCTCACTAAAGTGTGAGAATACACACGTGAGCCCTAGTCTCAGACACACCATAGAACAACAACAAAAAAAAAAATACTCTATGCTGAAAAACACAACAATATTTTTCCATCGCCAACTGTTCCACTCCTCTTTCTCCTAGCTGGTGCATTTTTAATGATGCTCGCTCTATATATAGTGCGCTGCTTTTTGAGAGACTGCGCTCCTGCATCATGTCTGTGATTAAAGCTTAAGCACTGTAACCGCCCTCCTTTATTGCACCGTCATGGACAAGATGCCATTTTTTACAGCCTCCTGAAACAGTCCTACAATTAGCGCAGTGCTACACACCCTCGACACCGGCACCTTAAAATCCTTCCGGACTCTGAGGCATGGCGTACTTAAATAGGCTTTTAATCCTCTGTGATCCTTAAACGTTTAGTCAGCAGCCACTTCATCACCTTGTAAAATTCATCTCCAGCAATGATACACTTCATAATTGATCCGGGAGCAAAATGCTACTCAGGCCAAAATGGCCCGAGTTATAAAGCTCTCTCGCTCACGCGCACGTTTGATGTTTAGACACAGAAATGACCTCTTCGTCAGAGTTTTGATACTGTATAGAAGACTATTTTCCTCAACCGAACGGTCAGGAAGATGCCGCCGCTGAGCAGATATTTTCTGTAAAGGGTGCCAATATTTATGGAGCCGACGAACAACACTTGCGATGCATTTTAAACGTAAACATAGGAGCACGTTGTATAGGTTTAGCGTCGTATTTTCACAACTACGCATTTCTAAGCTAGTTCCAAAAATATTGGCGCCCCGGATTGTAACTTGGACCGTCGAACACCGCTTGCGATGCATTTTAAACGTAAGCATAGGAGCACGTTGTATAGGTTTAACGTCGCATTTTCACACCTACGCATTTCTACGCTAGTTCCAAAAATATTGGCGCACCGGATTGTATCTCGGTCCCTTTTTAATCGCATTATGTTCTCGGGCATGTGCAGGTTCTTCAAAATCAGACCATTATGCTTTCAGTAGAGCTTAAAATTAGAGCTTGAAGTGATTCTTTATCGTGCTGAAACATTCATCTACTGCCTGAAAGAGGAAACCTGGTTTCGGGCTACAATCTTCACAAGTATATAAACTACAAGCTGTAAAAAAGCCAAAGGTGCGGTTATAGGCTGGAGATTCTTTTGGCTGATGGACTGATTCTCTAACTAACTCGAGGCAGCACTACAGGCACGGCTATATCAGTCCTACTGCTCTGTAAAGAGATATCTGCTCAGAATTGGTCCTGTTGGTGTTCTTTACAACATGATGGACAGGATGGACGAGGAGTGACACACTGTGCAAATACTATGCACACTATGCTAACAGAGCCCCTCAAAATCCTATAATAGTGGACCTTAAAATTACTTATTTTTATTACATTTATAGCATTTAGCAAAAGCCCTTATCCAGTGTGACTTACAGAAGTGCTTTGGAGTCACAAACACACAATCTTATGCTAGTTCACTAGGTCTGGGATGGTATGCGTAGCATCAAGAACATTCTGGAAAACCAGTCATACAAAGAAAGCGAGCCGATACGAACCCATAAATAATGACAAATTAAACTAATTGTTCATTTAGGACAGAAGACATGCTGGTGTATAATACCTTATCTTATTATTAGGGCTGTCAAGCAATTAAAATTTTTTTAATCTAATTAATTACATGCTCTGTGATTAATTAATCTAAACTGATTTTGATCCAATTCTGATTTTGATCTAATTAGTCGCATATATCATTTTCTGTGCTTAATTAATCAGAATTAACACATTTTGACAGTTCCGATTAATATTTTTTTATTGGCATAGAAGTGAGATAAAATAGCTTCCACTTCTGCCTTCCAGCGCTCATTTTGCACTCCCAGCATCTGTACACGTGAACTTTTATGAACTTTTGTGGGCATCACTAAATGCGAATGAGGCGTTAACTTCTGTAAACCCAGCAGAATATTTTAGTTCGGGTTTGCTTAGACAAACATTTACACACAGCTTTAGTGTAAGATTGATAAACGAGGCCCGTATTCTTAATTGGTTTACGGGGTTAAATGTCTGGTTTTTTTTCCCCTCTGTAACAGTGATCAAAAATCATATTTTTACAACACTCAGCTAAAAGCACTCTCATTGAATTACACTATAAAACAATACAGTGACAGTGATCTATGTACTCGAGTCCTGTAATGACGGAACGTGTTCATCACTTCCCATCCCTGCCTCTGTGCGAAGTGTACCTTATAAACGAGTAAATGTGTAAGGGTGCGGTCATGTCGTTACCTGTACCAGTGCCTGTCGGGTCTCCTCCTTGAATCTAGAAAACAGAACGTTTATTCGGATCATGAATAAATATTTCACATGTAGCAGTTCCTAATGAACGCGTCACAGATCGTGATCCATCTGGATGAGTCTAAATAACATTACAGCTGCATGCTCAGCTATCACAGACACCGAAATATAATATTTCCTGGAGTATAAGTTAAGTTTTGACCCTCTGCCATGTTCTGAGGTATTGTTAGTGTTTCCACAATACTGAAAATCCTGTATCTGTACTTAAATGAGGATCAGGTGGGATTAGTTATAACAATAGATTTTTTTTCCCTCCTTTAAGGATACTTTACTTCCACAAACCATGTCACAAGAACACAAATGGATAAAAGTAACTGAAACACAGACATCCTGTTCCATGATGCGTCTCGGACGCATGAAAGCACGTTTTTACGAAGCACCCATGACTTGAGATATGGATCCTGCCATACATTCAATTAACCTGTGGCTCAATTTCTTACCATGAAGTTTCTAATGGAGCGGTGGAAGACGGTTCCGTCGTAGTAGCCTCTCTTACACAGCTTTATAAAGTTCTCACCAGCTTTGGGAATCTGAAAGAAGAAACAACCTGCGTCAAAATTCAATATGTTTAAAATCCTATTATTTGCACCTGGATTTTTTTTTTTTTTTGGGATACCTTGATAACTGACCCCCTCCCATAAGCTCGCCTTGGCAACTGTAACCAGGTGCCTGGAAACTGTGTTTCTGCTATCCCGAGAGTTTGGAGGTTGGAGTGAAATACGAAACGTAAGAATACATTTTCTGAGCCGCAGGAGGAGAGGTTCAGCATGTGATGCGACATACTAGCTTCAGCCCATCCAATAAATAAATAACTAAAATAACTAAACACACAGCATGACTTGATTTCAGTCAAGGCAAATGGAGAATATTTCAAAGTCATTAATGTGAAAACAAATCCATCAAAGTACGTTTGACTTAGCTAACATTAGACAAGTATACAGTTGAAATCAGTCGCAATATTAATCAGGAATTCCACTGAAAGAGGTTTATTTTTTTCCTTTCCGGTTCCAGCCAACACTCAGACACAATCGAACGCCATGAGCCGCATCAACAGCGAAGACGTCGGCCGTGTTGACCGTGTTTCACAGTGGGGGGGGTTTTTCACTGCGTGCTCCACATTACTGTCGAATCACCTAAAAACACCACCAGTTTTGCGATCGCCGCTGCCACCCAGCAGTTCTCTCTTTAAATCCTCCTGATTTTAAGGCTGTTAGTTCTGAATGGTTACATCAAATTTTTTATCATCATCATTTAAAAAAAAAATTATTTATAAATTTTTTTTTTTTTTTTTTTTTTTTTTTTTTTTTTTAACAAAGCTCTACGACAGCTACCTACCAAGAGGGTGAAGACCTTCTTCGACGCACGAAGCCGCGCTCATGCTCCATCACAGCGCAGGGTAACGCACTCGGAGGAAAGTGCTATCAACTCGATTTCGCATACATGATCTCACAGATGCCTACGACTGGACTGTGTCACTGTGATTGACAGGGGACAGAGACTATGTCCCTCCTTCCCTGACACCGCAGCCACTGTGGCTCTCTGGGACTCTCAGCCATGGATGGCTGCGGCACTGACGGGATTTAAAGCTCATGATTTCCAGACAATAAAATTAAATCTTTTTTTTTTTTTAACTGGTAAATTGCGAGTAGTTCAAAAAACGAAAACTATGAAACCTATAAAGGTCAAATTTAAGAAGGTTGCTGACTTTTTAAGACATTCAAAAAATTTACAGATTACAGCTGAATCATTAATAGACTATGTTCGATGCTGCTCTCCAAAGCGTGTGCGCCAGTACAAAAGGGGGTGGAGCTTATAAACGGGTTGCAAGATGACACGTGAAACCATTCAGCGCAATAGATTTCCTATAACGGCGCTCAGGGACATGTCTGTTTGCTCCGATGGTCACAGTGACGCACTGAAAGCTGGAATTTAGAAAACAGCACGGAAATGACGCAAAGGGTCACGAGACGGCCGGCATTTACACGACTCTCCAAAGAACCCCGTGACCCTGCTCGAGGTCTTAATTAAATTTGTTGGATTTTCAACGATTTCCCAAAATAATGTCCGGTTAAATCGATGGTGCTGCATAAACACGACAACCTTAAGACAAATTACAACCAAACGAGAAGCTATTAAAGGCCGTAAACCTGTTAGGAATGAACAGAGAGCCATGACGCTGTAAAACACATCGCTCCTTTTTTTCCTCCGTCCTGAACAATAAAATGAAAACCATTTAAATGGTTATACAGCTCCAGGTATAATGAGTTCTCCATTTCTGGATCTCATCTCCTTCCCTCTCTATAAGAGCTCTTGCTTTTTTATCAACAGTTAATAAAACACTTTTTATACCCAAGTCACTGAGCGGATTTCAATTAAAAGTTTGCGCGCGCCCAAACAGGGTCAAAAGAGTCATGAATTAATCGGAGTTTTAATCTTCCTGCTTCATAAACACGCAATAAAATCGATCAATCACGAGAACTTCTGCCAAAAATTACAAGCTGCTTAAAAAAATAAAAACCCACTCAAGAGCATTTTGCCCAATTAGTTTATACGCTTTAATGGGAAACTGCGCAGGAGAACTTGCTCACTGATATGAAATATAACTGTAAGTCAGTGGAAAAACAAAGGTTAGGAGTCAAAAATAAACTCTGTGCCACAAATAGAAAAACCGAGTGGTCAGGGGAGTGGAGGTGGGCCTAGGGGAGGAGTAAAGGGGACAAAACGATGGAGGGAGGACAGAGGAGAGGGAGGAGGGACGGTTTCTTATCGCTTATTTTCTTCATCCTGATTTGACAAGAACGCAGCCAATGAAGAGAGGTGAAAACAGCACCTAGTTACTGCGGCCAAGACTGCAGAGGGCTGTCTCTATGCCTGCCAGGCAGCTTTACCACAGCAACACACACACACACACACACACACACACACACACACACACACACACACACACACACACACACACACACACA
>JAQQZR010000014.1:13114752-13125361 GCA_030068235.1 Notoglanidium macrostoma
AAGGACAAGAGAAGCCATGAGAATGAATCATTTCCCAGCGAGGTTGTAAACAAGGCGGCAAGGACGGATTTCTTTTTATTTCTCCCATTTTTATCCCAAATGTGGTTACCCAAACAACAGCCACTGACTGTTCCTAGCCACAAATTGCTGCTCAAGCTAAATCACAAGTCAGTGAGACACACTCGCAGGAATGCATCCCTCACACATTTTGGAAAGCCATGGTCAATGTTGCTCCCTTGGCTCCAGGGTCACTGACGGAATGGTTGGGATTTGAACACTTGATTGTGATGATAGGGCGAGCGCTTTTCAGGACCTCCTCCAGGCACTGATCTTTAAGGTAGACCAGACATCACCTCATGGTATATTCCTTAAATTATTCCCTATTTCAGAATTGAGATTCACACCAATACTGACTTGCTATTGGATATGACTAGGCAATTTCCAATCCAATTCAGTAAGAAATTTTTATATCATGAGAACAAAAGCTTACATCTGTCTATCTGAGAAAATATAATATTGTATTGAACATGGGAAAAAAACTTAACGGGGGAAAAAAAGTGAAAGTTTTACTCCGCTGACTAAAATGGATATTTAAAATGCACGAATAAAAGGGATTTATTTAATACAACAGGACCATGAAACCCCAACAACATTGAAAAGCCATTCTTTTTTTGTATACGACAGACCAAGAGACAGTTTCAAATTAATGGACAGAATTATATTTAATAATAAAAATAACTTTGATTCTCATTTCCGCTCTACTGTTTCTTCGACTTCTTCTTTCGGTCTGGTTTCCCGGCCTCGTCCAAAGCTTTTCTCTTGGCTGACATTTTGTTGGCCTGAAGGAGAGGGAGAATTAGGTTAATGAATAGCAGTGCATCATGAAACTTCAATCATGAGTTAAAAGCGGACCACTTAATATTTGACATGCTTGAATTGTCCAACCATTAACTTTAGAGATATACTGTCAGGACGGCAGGTATAAATGTGGCGCCTGACTGGCGCCGTCTTACCTCTCGAACCTTCCTCTTCTTTCCGAACATAATCTTATCGTACAGGTATTTGTCCTTCTTCTTCATCATCATGATGGCCAGCCTCTTCTCCTCAGCCTTCTCTTCTTGCTCCAGTCTCTGCCTGTTGTCTGTAGTCACCTTTCCAGGGGTCACCTTCACCGATAAGGCCTGCAAAACAAAAAGCCACAATCAGACACCACGCCCAACACGTCAGCCAGTTTCCTCGTTCATACTGTGCAAATATAAATCACACACTTCCAGCCCTCGGATTCAAACACACGTGCCGGTTATGGATTTGTACAATGAATAAACGACACGGATTCAGTTTTCATACTGTAAAGTCACTCTAGGAAGTGTCACTTCATCCCTGTTGGATTATTTCAGACATCCATAAAAGTGTTCGGACTTGTGATGGTGACCATTAAACAGGACAGGACCAAATTAACTAATACTAGGCTTGCTTGGAGCTTCTGCACTTGCGACTTTCCGACTACACTTTCTCCAGCTGTCGATGTTCCCACATGGACACCCTAAAGCTTTTCACAGTTTATACGCAAATCTAGGCCTGCATTCAACAGTTAGGTTTCATACGGCGTTTTAAAATGAAAATCATCTCTGTCTGGACAAGCATTTTAGATCCATATCAGAAATAATCTCCGTCCACGCCTGGAAACGCATATCAAATTACCATTCACATACACTGAGCACGCGTGTGCCAGAGGAAACAGGAAGTAAATCGTCTACTCTGCAGCTGTTTGCTTACCGCAGGAGAAATTAGCAGGAGGCAAGTTAGTGCAATAGGAAGTTGTAGTATTACAAAATGCAGAATTTAGCAGCACACCAGTTGCTGGCAAAGACAACAAGGTCAGCAATGCTTGTAAATCACTTTCCATGCTGCATTTACAAGCGGCAGTCGAGGCTCTGACGCTGTTTGTGTTCTTCGTGATAGGAGTGCGACGGATCAGGGAAAGATACGTCATGACTGATAAACTCACTCAGGAAGAGGACGTGCGTGTCTGCATCATGGTTTCCAAAAGGCTTCGTTTCTGGCCGCCCACACTAAAGCGCTAAACACACTAAACTAAAACAAGGCCTTTCTCAAACTCTGTTTTAGATCTAAGAGCTAAAAGTGACGCACGGAACAGAATCGGATTCATCCGAACCTAAAACAGATTGTAATGGAGGCGCATACGATAGAGAGAAAACATTCCAGTCTTTAGCGTTTTAGCTTTAGTGCAAAGCTGAAATATAAGGAGTCTCAGTCCCAAACATGCTCATTCACCTGAAACTTGAGCCAATTCATTCAACTTTTACACACAACGCTCACCAAAAGGGTTAATGGTTAACCTAAGACGCCTAATATGTATACAGCACATTTGCACATTCACCGAGCTGTGGACGCAGAACTGACCACCTGTGATGGATTAATGGCTCCCGAGTCACCCTGAGAACAGAATGAAGGACCGAACAAACAGCAACAAGCTGCAAATCTGCCTTCACCTTCAGGCCATGGCTCAAGCAACGCTCCTCAGAATCGTTTCAGTGCTCAGTTAGGCTTGGTATGGTTTCAAAGCCCAGAACTATAAGGTTGTTAGGCAGATAAACCAACCATTACACAGTATTGAACTGCAGTTCACATATTATACATTCTGTCTCATCTGATTAATACTGAGCAGGTTACTCTTATTGCCTCAGTAATGTTATCAGTATTGACGAGCACTCATGAAACACTAAAACACACTCATTCTGAAAAAGAGGTATTGAGGAATCCACAAGGGCCTGTGCCCACAACACGAGCTGTTTTTGCACTGGCAGCAAACACAAACTCTTATTCAGTGTGCTTCACTCAAGTGCTTATTGGTGCTAGGTTACAAAAAGCATCGCCTGGCACTTCCGCATTCTTTCGTTGTGATGTGAATGTCACGTTTCTGTTTCCTTTAGAAAGGTTAGCTAAAACGATGGGAAGAAATCACGCACTGGCACTGGCAGCAGCTCCGCCCCTCCATAATTTTGATTGGTCCGTGAGAGAGAAGTGGCGAAGAGAAGTGGCGAAGTGTTCCAAAGGCTGGACTACCTTCAACTGAAAGCTGAGAATGCGGCAGAAATGTTGTGCTGAGGACATCGAGTGCTGTCAATGCAGAACTCCATAGGATTTGTTTATAAAAAAAACAAACAAAAAAAAAAAAAAGACTACGCATTTGGTGGACACCGGACCTTCCTGAGACATTAATGGCCATAATCATGTTATTCCTCTCCCTTTATAAAGCTACGTCAAACCGTATGCTGCTTTGAAAGACATGATGCTTGTTTGAACTCTGGCTTCCTAATAATAAATTGCACCTGCCTGACGGATCACAGACGACGAACTGGGCAAACCAGCGAACTTGGTACTCGAGACAAATCCTCCATTCAGAGTTCCGAATTGTATGTGAACACTGATGGAGAGGAGTGTTATATTCCACTGTACACTGCGTAGATAAAGACTGCGGCGGAGATTAATTAGTCGGGTAATCCTCATTCGTATCTAGTTTGTTAGACTGCTCTCAGCGCTTTATGTGGCGATATTAAAAGACAAACAAACAAAGAATTGCAAAGAGTGGAATACTGGCAATAAAACCTTTTTTACATAGATTTACATATACATCTGTTCTGCAGCTCACCAAGAAGCCTTTTCCAGCAGCACCTGCTCGTTCATGGTCTTCCTTTATTTGCATACAGGAATACGATTGGTGCTTATATTTTATGACGCAATAACATCGGCAGCATTTTGAAAACTTTCGTCACTGACGTGGCACTCTTACCTTGCCCTGTGTTCTCCTCTGTTCCATATCCTTCAATTTAGCTTCTTGTTCAGACTCTTCCTCCTCCTCCTCCTCCTCCTCCTCTTCTTCGGCATCATCATCTTCCTCTTCGTCATCCTCATCATCATCCTCTTCTTCATCCTCCTCACCGACTGGAGAGAAAACGACGCCGGTCCGTCAGTGAATTCAATGTTTAAAAAACAAACAAACAACATCACACACTGAAATCCAGAGTCAGTAATTCATGCCCACCGGGTTTCTCTCCTCTCTGGAGAGCTAGCAGTCTCTGCCTCTCTGGAGGAACGTAATCGCCCTCCTTCTCCTCCACGAAGGGCGACAGGTGGGGAGGAAGTGTGACGCCCAGGAAGTAGTCTTCCACCGGAAGGAGCATCTTAGCGTTCACACTGTCGTACACCCACTGAGGCTGAATGTAGTACCTGCAGAATCACGCCATCATGCTGATTAGAGAACAAATGAATGCATTCCCCCTTTTTTTTTTAACCGAATCCTTCTTGTTACAGTATAAAATCAACCTCTCAGATTTCTGCTTGTTTTGTTTATGCTCCCTCCCTCCTGATTGGCTACCGCACCTTCATGTCTTTCCGAAAGTTGCGGTCGTATCGGATTTGTCTGTATGACAAAGTTTGGCTGTTAAGATGTGACTCCATTGTAATCACAATGCTGATGCCATGGTGATCTGTGTGCGAACAGGATATTCAGATACATTTCAAATTCAATTTCTCAAACTGCTAAGTAACTTTCGGATCTGATTTTACGTGCACACAAAATTACATACAGCGTAAACATGTACTGAACAAAATACGAGCCACTGTAACAGGAAGAGACTTTCCAGAAGGTTCTGTATGTGTGGGTATTGTGCAGAACCTTGAACACGTCTGAGAAGGCCATGTATATACCGGCACCATCTGGCAGATCATGGCATGGAAGAGGAGTGAAAAGATTTCTCTACACCATGGCTCGAGACTCACGAGACCGCTCCTTTCGTGCACAGACACACACAGGAAGTGGATAAAAGAGGGCCATTGAGAGGCAGGAAAAAGAGCTGAAAGAGCTGCTCTGTAGGTCAGTTCTCATCTTCCATCCAATCACACACTTGCATTGCTGCTGAAACGTCACTGGTCACAACACCACACACCAAGATGAGAGTCCAGGTCCTAGTTAGCGCAGTTTGTTTGGTGAAGCAGAAATCAATTCATATGTAAGAATTGGTCAATAATTCTAAATGAACAGAACTGCTCAGTCGTAGTAGTCATAGTGCTAGTAGCCAAAACACACAGCCAAATATATGATTAATATACACCACTCCCTTAAAATCTAGTTCACGGTTATGTGCTTGGCTACTTACTACATTAGCGGATTAGCAAAGCTAACTGTATTAGCTACGTACACTCACCAAAGGCAACAGGGATCTCTGCTACTTCCTTTCCAAGCGTAATCTTCCTTCCTGACGTCTCAGGAGAGGTTGTATAAGAGAGGATCTTCATGCATAAACAGTAAATGGAAACTAACGGCAAAGTCCTGAGTGGGGGACTGAAGAGAAGTTGGCACAAAACACAGCTGAGCTGAGGAATCATTTGGATTTTATATCATCCTACAGAGTTTGCAGAGACATGCTTGTTGCGTCACTCTGCTCAAGCATGGTTTTTAAACCAATGACACCGCTTATTAAAATATAAGCAAATGCATATAGTCATGGGCATGAGGCAATATAGGGACCTGAGATTTACCCTTCATATACACACTTAAAGCCATGACAGGGCTTACAGTAGGGCTGTGCAACACGATGATGTCATCGGAAACTGGAAACGTGCACCACGGAATCTGCATTGAATTTGGAAGTGGATGGAGAACCACCCAAATATTTGCATTTTAATAGCATATATAGTCATCTTGTACTGTAAATAAAAAAGTAATAGTGTCTTATGAAAAACACGCTGATTAGTGTGGGCTAAAAATAAATGAGCAAGGACAAATAAATTCCTCAGCGTCGATGGGGATGCCTCCGCCACGGACAAATCCAGCCTTTTGTGTGCAAGAAATACCCCTAATATGTACTTCAATCAGAAGGAAGCAACTGAAGAAAATGTATTTCAGATATTTGACCTTGCTGTGACTTTGGCCTTGTTTGCATCTAATCCAAAATCGAAGCAGAAATCTCCACCTACTCCTCCATGAGACGTGTGAATGATGTTAGCACGATTCAGTGGCTGAGGCATAAAAACAAAGTAGTCTATATTATAAAAGCAGTTATTTCTTATGCATATTATTACAGTAAATGTTTTTTGTCTAAAATATGGAGAAATGAAAATACTTTAGTGGTGTCCTTCCTTGTAGTGCTACTGGATGAGAACGCACTGGTTTTTCCTTGCTGTCAATCAATGAGAAACAGGTCACCATGACAACCCTGATAAACATCAGGCTTTAAGTGTGCATCATTACTTAAACAGGTAACTGGTAGTTTTTTCCTCAAAACACATTAGTGGTTACCATGACAACTAATACTACAGTTTGGACCATGGTGCTTGCACTGGCAAACAGCTCTGTGAGTTTTACTCACTTCTGAATCATCAGCATCATTAAAATGATTTGTAAAGTGTCAGATTTGACATTTTTACCCCGTTTTACATCCGTCAATGAGGTTATGCTTTCTGTGTATTTAGTTTGTGTCTGTCTGTAAGCAAGATTGCACAAAACCTCTCAAAACCGATTTCCATGAAATTTGGTGGCAGGGTGTAGCATGGGCCAAGGAGCAACTCAGTAAATTTTGGAGCGGATCCGAGTCACAAGGCAGCTCCATGAAATCAGTTTTTCCTTTTGCTAACTTCGTAAGATTCGACATTTGGCCTTGGTGGAAGTCTGCGCTCAAAAATGCCATACAGTTTAACGTCCAGCAGATGGCAGTAAAGTTCAATAGTGACAAATCATAGCCAATGTAGAAACACGAAGACTCCATTGGAAATATATTCAGACATGTAAAGTTGCAGCGATTGCATACCATACAAGAATGAGTCTGAATACTATGTTGAGAATCTCCCGATCTTCCGTTCTGATGCGACTCCACTTAACGTTAACTCAACGTTCCAAATACGTTGTCAGTGTAAACGTGATCTATTTAACCTGCTTTTACATAAAAGACATTTGACCCGAGTGTGTCTCTGACCTGTTGATGTACTGATTGTCCAGGCTGGGCCTGTCCACCACGTGGTGCGTGATCGTCTCGTCGGTGATGTCATATGTGCTGCCGATACACAGAGACTTGTCCCAGGACACCTGTGCGCCGAAACACCTGTAGACACAGAGAGAGGGAGATTTAAATACTTGCATGCATTTGCATTATAGCTGTCTCTCTCTCTCCCTCTCCCCCTGTCTCACGCATAACAATATCCAGCCCAACATTTACCCCTGTTCATACTACAAATATCTACACAATCACGTTAAACCCACTAGTCCTGATCACCTGAGCAAGAAAGCCAGAGATTCTCTCGGCACTTCTCTGTTCAGGAAGAACCTGAGGCCTTCGAAGAGCTTCTTGTGTTTGTCCTCGTCCTGCTGCGCCTTCACCCTCGCCTCCATCTTCTCCATGTCCTCCTGAGGACGCCAAAAAGAGTCATTAAACCGTACTCCAACGACGAGAAACACCATTAAGTAAATCGCAAAGCTGCACAGATTCCGCCGTGTTTTAAATGAATACATTCCAAAAACAAATTCGCAATCAAGGAACGATTGGAAAATAGTGTGTGAGAAGGTGCACATCATAAAACGCTGTTTCTGTAGAACAAGAGGCCCATGGGGCCGGGTCACATTTGGAGGAACAAGAGGAGGAGTCAAAAAGAAATGTAATAATTTCTCTTGAACTGACACGCTATAAAATTCAACCCGGAATATCAGCAAAACTGTTTAGCCTTTTTTTCCCTAGATATACAGCAGTACCGGTGTCCGGAACAGGTTCAAAACTTCTGATTTCAGAAGCTTTCGGCTCAAAAACTCCTCCGAACGCATTTAAGACCAGTGTGGACTTTACTTCACCATTTTAAGGCTATAATGATGTTAGACCTGATTTCTCACACACTGTAAGAGTGGACATGATTTAGCCACGCTGTTTGTTAATATCCAACTACGTAACCAGAGTAACCAGCTCCGCGGTGCAACACCTTCAGGTAAAGGTGTGAAATCTATAATTGTTCCACCGACACCAGCAGCTTCAACACAAATATGTGCTACACTCACCTTCACGCAACCCTACACAGACGCGGTTTTAACTGTAGCATGATGGTGATGACTGTTTAATTGCCTCTCACCCCTTCAGCGGGGAAATGGTCCATCTCCGCTTCCTCTTCTTCAGCCGTCGAGACGACACGGGCCAGGCTGGCGCTCAGCGCTGACAGTTTCTGCACCAGACACAGACTTGGGTTTTAGCAGGGTGTAACGAGACGCGGAGATGATAAACGATAAAGAAAAATATCTCAAAACCTCCAGGTAGGTCTCTGAATCCATGGCATAGTCCTCCTCAAACTCAGCTGTGAGATCGGTCTCTCCTTTTCCATCGAGCTAAAACAGAGGGGAAAAAAATATAATAGGAATATATCAGAGATGCAGACACATCCAAAAGTAACCGCGCCTCTAACAGACCTGCACTGATTTTCACATATTTAAAGCTGATTTGTAAACTACGGAACAGAAATAAAGGCATTCCCTTTAATCCCGTATATAATGGCATCAGCTTTACGGGTCCCTAATATGTACAAATTACAAGGAAAACCAACATAAAGTGTCCTGGTAATGTGTTGGTCCACCACAAACCATCAGAATAGAGCACTTTAACACTCCTCTGATTAAGGAGTCGGAAGAACTTTAGATTGAATTTCAAGGACTCTTCTCTGTATAAGGGAGTCAAATCAGGGCAGTGAAATAAATAAACGCCCCCCCACCACAGCAGAAGACAGACTTCAAACCCCCTCAATGTAGGAGCCAAGCATTCAGACTTGCACCATTGTCTTGGTGTACATCACACAGACACAATGGCACAATGTTAAAGGCTTAACTGTGGCGTTCAGTACACCAGTCTGGAAGAGTCTCGCTATGGTTTACGTTTGTTCCTTTTAATGCGTCACCCGTCTGTAGAACTAAGAAAAAGGCATGAGATTATTTTGCACAACTATATGAAGTGTGTGTACATGTACATCTACTGTGTGTGTGTGTGTGTGTGTTACCTTGGGTGGGTAAACGAGGTTGAGGGTTTGGTAGAGGCGGAAGTTGACGAAGCCGAGCAGTGTGGTGTAGAACTCCGTGAACGTGGCCATGACTCTGTAATCCACATCTGTAGGGTGCTGAACACGAAAACAAACACACTCCCCTTAGTGAAGTGGATGCCATTAAACACAAAAGAAATGATCTATTTTTATTATATATATAAATAATCACTTATTTACATTTGATCAGTGTTATGAAAACGAGCCATGACGTTATTTGATCACTTTAGCAAATATGATGTGTACATCCACAGAAAACAGGCGATCCAGCCGCACACACTACGAACAGAGTTACTCATAATGCAGATCATGTTTGCCAGGTCACTTAGTGGAAGATTCAACAGCAGCTTTATAACAACCCTCCAGCAATAAACTGGCAACCTGAAGTGACAGGGTCTGAGGAGGAGGCGCGCAGGCATTTACAGCTTCAATGGCAGCCATCTCCAATCCACCTACCCTAAAAACATCATCGACATCATCGTTTGCTTACACAAATTACAGTTTCCATTACTGGTTTACAACCGGAGGCTGGGTGCCAGATTTATATCACCTTCCTGCAGAACAGGACTCTCTCTCTCTCTCTCTCTCTCTCTCTCTCTCTCTCTCTCCTTCTCACTGCCTGTGGTCTGTCGCTCTCAGCCTCCGGCTCATGTTGACTTAGCTGAGTTTAGACCATCGATTAAAAATGCATTTGATTTAAGGCTGGGAGTCTGGACAGATGGACATAATGTCAACATCGGATAAAGATGCACTGCTTTTCTTTGCACTGGTGAGTGCGCACAAGCTGACCACTACAGCTAGACAATTTCCACAATTTACACCTAAATAAAGTAACATTAAGGCATAGGTTATCGTTTCCTGTTCTAATACAACACACAGCTCAAACGAAAGGTTTAAGGACAATACACTGAATGTTGTATAAGGCCAGAACAACAGAACAGGCTAACCGGCGACAGGTTATCTGCTAAAGCAGGAGAGTCTTCGGTTAAAGACGAGTCAAAGTCTCGCCTATACTTACATCATGAGCAAACTGATACGGTACCAGCCAGGTGACGGTCTGTCCCAGCACTTCTGCCTGGTAATAGATGCCCTTGATGGATAGAAACACCTGACAAAATAAAAACAGGAGGACATGAGTGAAGGATTAGCAGTTTTTAACAGTAGGCCATAATATAAAAAAAGGGAGTGCAGAAGGGAAAAAGATACAGAGGCAGCGTGAAGGGGACATGAAGGGTACAGGGGTAAGGAGTTCAGGAGTGGTATAACGAGTGTGAAAGACTACAGGGGCAGCATGAAGAGGACAGTGGTGGTTTAAAGCCTACGAAGGAAGCATAAAAGAGACAAAGGCAGTAAGGTAAAGAGCGCGGGCGGCCGGGTAAAGAGCGAACAGGCATAAAGAGTACAGAGCTGGTGGTGGAAAGAGTTCAGACAAGGCTGCGTAAAAAGTGCAGAGGCCGAGTGTAGGGGACAGAGGCCGAGTGAAGGGGACAGAGGCCGAGTGTAGGGGACAGAGGCCGAGTGTAGG
>JAQQZR010000014.1:13132689-13144230 GCA_030068235.1 Notoglanidium macrostoma
CACACACACACACACACACACACACACACACACACACACACACACACATATATATATATATATATATATATATATATGTATAGATAGATATGTATGTTAATTGGAAAAGGAGAAATTAATAAATTTTGAATATTGCTTCAAAATAAAAATAAGGGTAGTTAAACTGAAAGCTACTGTAAAATCACTGAATGATGCGCTGTTATAGGAAAATAATCAATGACGGGTTGAGATGATTATTTTCCTCCGACAGCATGTCACAAAAAGGTTTCTTTTTCTTAAACCACAGCAATTTGCCAATGCTAACAATTTTTTTTCTTTTAAACTAGAGATACAAGAAAATGCGAGTGTGATTACGCCACAGTGCCAAAAATAAATAAACAAATAAATAAAAGTAAGCACGGCTCATGACTAACAGATGTGTGTGGGGTGAGTTGGAATAAGCTATGAGATGAGGTTTGGTGGCTTTCTGGTGAAGGGTGACCGAGCAGGAAGACCTTGATGCCGAAACTCCATTCACTTTAATGCAGCCAAAAATGCATTGGTGGCAACGGGAGAAAAACGGAAGGATGAAAACAAGAAAAAGACGGATAGCTGATTTCATGTACATGTTGGGTGAGTTGACCCTAGGTGATATATTAATTTTGATAACTCTGTGATGACGTGTGACCGAGCAGGAAGACGTTGATTCCAAAACGCCATTAATTTCAATAGTGCAAAAAAAAAAAAAAAAAAGACAGGAAAGTGACAGAACGAGTGTGTTTTTCCAAAAGCTATACGTGTTCCTGTGGTGGAAAATCTAAAATTACAGCTTTTACAAAATGCTGACTTTGGAGACTCCTTCCATAAATGCAAAATAAATGTCTCCTTGCAGAAAACTTCACATATCTATACTTACACATATTTTTCATCCGGTGTAAGTTGTTGCTATAGCAACAATAACAGTTTAGAACTGGTACATCAATATAAACCTGTGGTTTTAGCAACTACTGTTCTAGAAAATTTAATCAACACCTCCTGACCAATCAGAATCGAGAACTCGCTTTGTGGTATAAAGCATGATAAAAGACGCATCCTTGAAGACTTGTGAGATCTCGGGGAGAACGGTTCTGACAACTAAAGTGGAAATCGGAAAGTGCGTGTCCGGACCTGACAGACGTATTTGATGAACTCCAGAGCGGGGTTGCTGAGGGGCAGATGCGATCCTGGCAGCACGGGGAACATTTCCGACGGCTGAGCCACGCTGCGTGTCCCACACACCTTTTTCTGGATCTTCTGTGTGATGGTGAAGATGTTCTGTGTGAGCTCGCTCGACACATACTCCTGAGAGAACGTGATCATGCCTGCAAAATATAGTCACACAGATGAGGTGTATAGCGGGGTCTGAGCACATACACGTGCAAAAGACAAATATTAAGGTAATTAAAAATGCAGTTTCATTAAACATTTCAATCCATAGTGCTTGATAACGGGTACAGTTTTTGTTGTAGATGCTTTTATGGCTTCAAATGTGATCCGGTTTGATTAGCTAGATGGAAAAAAAATAAGAGGAGCTGCTCTTATACGCAAATAATCAGAATGCAAAGTGGACCCCAATGCTGATTATTATGTCCTAAAGTGTTTTACTCTTTTCTGCCAACAATCACAATTATTATTTTTATTACTAAAAATGTAATAATTTTTATCCATCTATAGTTTACCGTTACGTTTAATATAGTGGAACGACCGTAACAGGCGTACCCTCATCAGTTTTTCTTTTCTCCTCGAAGTTGAGAAACAGAAACTTCATGAAAACCTTTTGACCAATCAGAATCGAGACGTCAGCGATGCTGTGGTACCAAATAAATGATTAACTTCTTACCAGGAAGTGCACTGATGTCACCGGCAGGCTGTTGGGACACTTGGCTTCCGCCCCGCCTCTTTATGGGCGTGGCTCCAGGAGCATTCCGCCTCAGCTCCTCCCTCATGCTGTGATACACAGCGGCAATGTATGCTATCGAGACCAAACGGTAACAGCGTAAAACAAAAAGAAAAAGAAGAGCGATATCATTAATTAACGAAGTTAAACGAAGTAAGCGTTAAGTACAAAAATGTGACACTGCAACAGACCACACTTTAATGTTTCACAATCAGTTACTGTGCAGAAAGCAGAAAAATAATGATGATGATAACATCACGTACCTGAGATGATCATCAGGAAGTATTTCTGACAGGAAGCAGCCTGCGGTAGGTACTGCATGATGTTCCAGTTGCTCTCAATCAGGTCCTCCACCTCTGCATCCTCCGCTCCATCTTGCTCTTCTTCTGCTTCATCGTCCTCATCCTCACTGCCTTCATCCTCTCCTTCCTTCTTCCCTTTCTTTTTCTTGTCCGTGCTAATCTGTTTTTTATATCGGTGGAAAAAAAAGCATTAAGAATGAAAGCTCAGTGCTCAATCGTACTGTACATTATAATTTATTATATCATTATTCTATTATATAATGAGCGCTGCAGACTTCCTGGTTCGGCCAAAGTGTGCTCAAAGTAAAGGTGACCTTCTATGCTTTGACTTGTCTAGAGAGTCACCGTGTAATATGACATACTGTAACTTCATCATACCTCTCCGTACATGATGCTGGAGGGCACTTTCCCTTTCACTCCTCCATAATTAGCTGGATCCATCCACAGCAGGAACTCCCAGCATCGGGAGAAGGTGATGGACAGAGAGTGGAAGATCTCCCGTGAATGGATGCTAGAGTAGGATGATGATTGAAATTTAGAAAATCTAATTTTATGACTTTTTTTTTTTAAAGGATCCGCAGAGAACCCTTCCTTCAGATCAACCATAAATTTTGGCACCTCTGCAGAACTTATTTCACGTGATTAGAGAATAAGCTCGGACCTGTTGGTGATGTACTCCACGTAGGCGATGGCGTCATCGATGCGCCGTTTCTTGGTACTGAGGATGATGCGGTTGAAGTTCCCGTAGACCACATTGGAACCGAGCCGCTTAAACTCAGCGACGAGCCTGTATACGTGTGCGCGCGCATGAGAGAAAGAGATATAAAAAAATTTCTTACTTTAGAATCATTATGATACGAATCTTAGAATCTAATAATCAGAGATGAAAATGTAACGCAAGGTATTCAGCAGCCGTATTCTCAGTTCAGTAAACAGGCTTCCTGTGTGTGCCGTGTCACTCACTGGAGGAAAAGCTTCTTCATCATGTTGAGCAGCGTGCGTTGGAGCGCCGGGTCGTACAGGAGCGAGCTGGGGGAGCGCAGCCAGCGGTAGAAGTGCATCACCTGATTATCCGCATACACGTTATGGTACTGTGTGATCTCCCGCACCCAGCCAACCACCATACTCTTCAGGATCCTAAACAAAAACGCACTCACGTTTTATTCAGCCTGTCACAAGTACATACTCACTTTATCACAATTATGTTTCCATGTAAAAGTAACATGAATAAGTATTTCAATACTAAATCTTAAGGCGTTTCATTTTTATCTCTCACACACACACACCTAAATGTGTTGGAGCACAGTGCGGTCTCATCGTAACTGGCCACAGCGGTCGCCCCCTGGTTTCCTGACATCATGTCCTCCAGTGATGCGTGCTGAATGACATCAAAACTCACGCCCATGCTGGCCCCGCCCTCCATGTCGTTTACATGCTGCGACTGGAGGATGGTGTTCACCGCCAAGCTCTGAATGTCCAATTCCACACACACTGTAGAAAATAACCCGGAATTAATGCAAGCAATTCTAACACTGAATGTATTTTTCAAATATTCAGTTTGGGTCATTTTTCCACCGAGTACCTGTGGAGAAGCATCCCGGCGTGTTGATCTCCACGGAGCCCCGCTCGTCGTTCTCCATCACCAGGCGGCTGTCGTCGGCCTCCTTGCCGCCGAGGTCGGGTCTCGCTGTGGGTGAAAGCCACAGCAGGTGGTTGTGCTTCCGCAAGTGACGTGCCAGAAAGAGGTCCGAGCCAAATATGGAGATGTCCTCAGGCAGGTTCCCTACAGGGAGGTGGTAATACCTGCAGAGCGGATCCGATGGAATAAATCAATAACGAAGCCAATTTTAGACACCCATAAAGAGTGATATTTAACACCTGATCAAGTTAGATGATGTAAAAAGACACCCTGTGGCTGATTAGCACCGTAAATCACTTTGCTAATGTTACCCTAGATTAGGTATTGAATTTGGCTGGGTTGTATAAAAATACTGCACGGTCACATCTTTTAAGAGGGAAAAGGCAGACGGTACGACAGTACAGCATCTACTATAAGTCAATAATCAACCGAGATGCTGCGTTATCTTCACAGACATGTATCGGGACCGATTCTATTTTCTTACTGCACACCACAATTGTGTAAATTATTAAAATTGTGATTTTTTGGGGGGGGAATGGTGGTCTAAAATGCCCGTTGTGTTCGCCGTGACTCAGCAGTATGTGCTCTACCTGGCCATGTCGAAGGCCTGTGAAAGACAGCTGTCCAAGTTTAAGTAGTGTTTGATCATGCGGCGTGCGCCGTGTCGCTGCCAGTCCAGCACGCTGTAGCTGATGTCGTCCGTCACATGTACGGGAACCAGGGGGAACTCCTCCAGCACGGTCATGCCGGCCGCCAGCCGCCGCAGCTCCCAGTTAGACTGCACAGCGATGAGAGTCGGACCACGACGCTCCTCCTACACACACACACACACACACACACACACACACACACACACACACACACACACACACACACACCATTTACCTTTATTTACTTGGCAGAAAATACAGTTAGAGGAAAATAATCAGCAATGGGCTGGTGTGATTTATTTCTCTAAATGCATGTCTCAAAGAATGTAGCAGCAGTTTGCCAATGATTACAATTTTTATTAACAAAGGAACAAGTAAGTTCCTGTTATGATTAACGTGGTCACAGCTATATTCAATCGTTCCCTCATCAGTCTCTCTTCTTCAACACAAGTAGCTTGTCAAATCCCTGCTTCCTGAAGATGCTGCCTTACCTTCGACTGTTACAAAGCTCCTTCAATAATTTTATGAGGATTTCGTTTCCACATTTAGAAATTAGCCTTCGATTATGTCGAATGCCCGCCATAGAAGTACCTGCGTAGCTTGTTACTATAGAAACGGCAATGAGTTTAAATATTAAAAATAAACCTGTGATTTGTCTTGTAGCCGGTCCGGCACTACTGTCAGAGCTGCTGTCAAAGAAAACGAATCACCAATCCTTGAACCAGTTAGTTTCAAGGATTTAACAGTATAAAGTGATACATATATATATATTAGTATAGTACGTAATATGTTTCCGTCAGGAGAAAAACAGAACAGAACAAAAAAGCTGAGACTTCTTGCGATGTTCAGCGTCACTGTGGTGCGAGTGAAAGAGTGCGACGCATGCAGAGCCTCCATGGTACCTTATAGCTCAGCAGAATGCGCTGCACTGCGCGGTAAATAGCCTTCACGTCGTTCTCGGCACGAACTTCAAACTGGTGCTTCTCCGGAGGCAGCAGCTCCTCTGAGGTCTTCTCTAACAGCGCAGTTCGCTCCGCTCCATACAGCGTACTCAAGTTCGGCATCTGGTTACTTCGAACCTGCAGTAAGGTGACACGGGGTCAATTCGAAAGATGGCGCTTTTACATGCATTACTATTACTAGAAGTGCTGAACATGCAAACAATCTGTAAACGCATCTATCATATGAAGCGCGGCTCTCACCGTGTCGAGGACGAAGATGCTGGCTTTGCGTTGAGAGGGGATGAAGAGGCCGAACAGAGCCTTGTGGCGCTGACTGTGATGGTACAGGTAGATGTGTCTCACGCTGCCTGAAATGCATAAAGTAAGACTTCAAAACAACACTGCTGACAACTAACTAATCAACAAATGCTCCATTATTCTTCCTCATGTAAGATCATGTCGGGGGATTATTCTCAAGGTTCACTGTGGAGCTCAGGGTGTTACCTGGATCTAGGTAGCTGAACTGAGCGAGCGACCTCATATCCAGGTGCTCCAGCTCAAAGGTGTCGGCCTCTCGGCCAGCCAGCGCCCTCACCACCTGCTTATTGACCATGCACACGCAGCCGAGCTGCACCAGCGCCCGGAACAGCAGCGGCACCTGCAGGACCCAGACACAGTTTATTAAAAATAAATAAAAAGATTGCAGGGTGTGGTTAATGCTTAAAATGTGTTATTCAGCCAGACCTATGACAAAATATAAAAAAGAAAATACATATATTAATTAGTCTCCTAACACAGTGGCTCTCAAATTGGGTCTCAATAGTCAGGGGTCCATAATTTATTTATTTATTTATTTATCTTTTTTTTTGCTGCAGTGGCGAAAATCGCAATATCACATTATCAAATGTGTGCATTATTATTCAGGGCTCCAAGTCAACTCAGACCTAATGCGTACTTATAAGCAGAAAGTTTTATGGCTCTAAAAAAATATCATTTAAAGATTATGAATAATTTTCAGAAAATAAATCTACGCTATCTACGGTCTGTGGAATTTATTTTACAGCTAAAAGGCTATGAAAAGATTGAGAACACAAACACTTCCTGGCTAGGATCTGATACTGAATACCATAATTAATAATATACTTTGACTCACAAGACAGAAGAGAACTGTAATTAAACAAAGCAGCAGTCTAAATCTAGTAGAATCAGGCAGCTAAGATGATACGAGAAAATCTTCTTGATATTTTAACCCCAAACACTACACAAATCCCCTTTAAGTATTCTCCAGGAATGGCCAGAAATCACAGATCTGATCATTTAATAGTCTGATTAACTGCTTTGTCTGCTATGAAATGGCTAAACAATAGTGAGTCATCAAATACTGAGCTTCAAACTGAATTTAATCCTGAATTCACTGCCATTTCCTACATTAGAGGCCGTCACTAATGGGTTTAGTTTAATCGTTTTAATAAAGAAACCATTCAAATCTTTACATTGCTTTAGATTTGTTCTAAAAAGAAGTGCTCTTTTTGGTTGAGGATGCCATAATATAATGTTGCACCATCACAACAATCATTATGTAGTGAATTATTGAAATCAGAAAAGCATTAATAGTATATGGTTTTTTTTTTAGTTTTTTTATTTATCATTTTAATATTAACAGATATCAGCCTTTGTATTTGCGTTCTATCTTATATTTCTATAGGACATTTCTTCACGTACAATGATTGAAGATGAAAGCTTTTTTTTTCTTTGTGCATTAAAAAAAAAAAATCATTGAGAAAATGATCAATACATCATGAGAAACAATTTCACACTTAATAAAATTGACTCAAAGGTTTTTTTATAGGAAATTAACCTGAATAATTCCTATTTCCAAAATGTGAAAAAGGTCACTCGTTCACCGTACAAAGGTCGCTGCTGTTAACTTCTGTTTCGAACGTGACTTTTTTGATCAGTCATCTCAAATTTTAGCCAAACAGACACTTAATTGTGCTTAATTAATTGAGGGTGCCAACATTTATAATCATGAATCAATCCAGAATAATTCTTCAGGCTTAGTTTATAACAGTACTTGATCCTTGGACATGCAGCTCCGTTTACAGAGCACTTGAGGCAAAGTGATGCTTTTTATAGCCGTTATCTGAACCGTCTGTCTGTTCCATTACCTGCGTCTCATAGACGCCCTCTATGTCTGGGGCAGAAAGGTCTGCATTGATCTCGTTGATGTGTTCCTGATACATGTCCTCAGGCACAGAGTACTGGTACAAGTAATACGCCATGTTGGAGCGCGGCAAGATCCGGTTCACCTGGATATTTAAAATAAATAAATAAATAAAATGCATTAAAATCAGATTTGTTCCCCCATCAGTGACCATCCTATATTATGGAGGTCTTGAATAAATGAGAGGTGTATCTCAGTGTGGACGAACCTTCTTGTATGTGGCCCCGTCTTCCTGCTTGGGCACTCTTTGGTTGACGTAAAACACCCGTGGGATATTAAGCTTCATGCAGTGCAGGTCAGTACCGATCACCGCCCACAGCTTATACAGGCCTGGGTGACTGGTTTCTGCAATCTAGTGCAAAGGGGGACTCGATTAGGAATAGGATGCGCAACAGACACACGGGCTTGCCACTCAGGTGTCCACATACTTTTGGCCACATAGTGTATAAATACACTTCAAATGCTCAGATTATGTAACTCTGTATAACACATTCTACTGTGAATTCTCCATATAGGTAGCCCCATTACTAGAACAACCATTTGCAATGTCGATTCTCGGATTTGACAGATTTACGCTGTCACACCTGTACTATTTGCCAGGGCATGTCCAGAATGCTCCGGGCTGTCCTGCGGAGGAAGTTCCCTAGCCCAGTGGTCGGCCCGTCCCTGATCACTCCGCCTCCGGTTGGCTGAGCCTCTCCGTCAAGCATGCGGCGCCTCTTCCTGCGCTCTTTCCTCTGCCGGATCTGCAGCTCCCACTTCTTCTTATGGTAGCGCAGCCACACCAGCCTCTCCTCCTGAATACAGATTATTATTATAATTATAGATCAGAATATGTAAAAAAAATAATAATAATCTTGAGTGCATGCGATCCGGTTAGAAGATTTTACTTAAAAAGCAAAAAAAAAAAGCATCGAGTACTACTTAATATTATATAATTCTTTGATTAAAAGTACTTTAAAAAATGGTGTAATTTGTCCTGACAGCTGGGGTGCCTTTTTTGCTGGGTATTGTGTCTTTTTGTTGAAATACCACATCTTAACTTTGTGCTTAGCTCATTTTACGATACTGTGCTGTGTGCAGTACCCGTGTTGCACCCATAGGTGGCGGAGGACCCAGTATCTCTCTCCAGGATTGTGTGAGCTCCAGCTCCTGAGACTGTCCCTGGCTGTCCTCAGCCTGAGACGCTCGCTTCCTCTTAGTACTAATGAGGATGGCAGGCTGTAGGGGGCGCTGTGGAGCCCCAAAATCCTCCATATCAGGAGTCTCACCTGGCACTGCCTGATTGGCCACCTGAGAGAGAGAGAGAGAGATTACGCATGTCGACAGTAAAAATCTAGCTGAGTGCATGTATAGGACGCTGCACACCTGTCTCTTTCCTTCACTCGTGAACATCTCGCTGATTTTTTTCTGTTTGTAGATGTCGTTCTTTTCCAGAAGCTTCTTATGCAGCCAGTCTGGATGGCGCACTCGCGGCACTGGGTTTTTCACCTTAGCAAAAAAACAAACAAACCATACAATACAGTTGCAGTTAGAAGTTTACATTAAAGTCATCATGGACATGAATGTCAAGGCAATATTGGGCTTTCAATGCATCCGAAGAACTGTCCAAGAATGTTTATGAACATCATCAGGATTGTACTGCATCTTTAATGGAAAAAAGAAAAGATTTGCTGCACAAGTTTAAATTTATTTCTGAAATCAATGCAGGGTTGAAAATATACACTACCAGTCAAAAGCATGGACACACCTAATTCAATTTTTGTCTTTATTTTTTTGACTTTAAAAGAGACTGGATAATGATGTTTTTGATAATGTTTTACACCGTAGAAAGCAAAAAAAAAAAGAAAAAAGAAAAACCTATGAAAAAGAGTAGGTGTGTCCAAACTTTTGACTGGCAGTGTATACACACCCACTGAGATTATTAATTCTGTGGTGGGAAAATATATTTGTTTTCCCTGACCTATGATGCTAGCCTCAGCTAGAGCGAGTCGAAAAAAAACACATCAGTGACGAACAAATATGGACTGTTCGGGGGAAAAAACAAATGCTGTGAAATTAACGTCGCTCCTGCTGTTGTTTTTTTTAAGCAGAACCACTCGGAGTGCAATTTCACCTGCTGTAGTGCTGCTGGAATGGTGATGATCTTCTGTATAGCACTGCCCAATCTCTCAATGTAGTAACCCCAGTCCAGGATCTGAAACGCAAACACAAATATCACCAAGGTAACTGTTTACTCATGATGAAAATCCAGGAAACAACAATCGAGGTAATTAGAGATAAACATATATCTAGACGAATTCAAGACATACTAATCTGATGTCCATGTCATGGAGGCTGGGCATCTTCAGCCATTTGCGCAGGAAGTGCTTCTTAACGCTAGCTTCAGCCTGGAATATGGCCAGAGGAATCGCCCTTTAAAGAGAAATGAGGAAATGTCATGATAAGTAACGTGGATTTTATTTCAATATCCCTGCACACCACCTACTCTTTTTTTTTTTTATGTTCATTTTGTAAATCTGATATTGATCATTTCTGTATCTTAATGATCTTTAGCTGTTTATAATGTTTTTCTCTCTCTCATTTTATCAAATTTGGGTATAAAAGTAATTGTGATTGGCTAAGCATAAGCAAAAGTAAACAACAGAATGAAAAGGCGGGGCTTTCATGACCGTGCGCTGAGTGAAACTAATTTTCTTTCAGCACCGCCTGCGAGTCGGTCTTAAATATTTTTCAAAAAATAAATTGATTACATAAGTGCTTGTGTGTGAAAGCTCAGGACAGAAGGAAAGCGTCTCGATCTGGCTCTTCCTCACCTCTCAGTAACCGGAGAGCCCTCGGGTTTGCGAGATATGACGTAGCGACAGCTCAGCCCTGCGTCCTTCACCATCTGATCGCCGAGAAACTCCGCCAGGCGTTTGGCTGTGCTGATTGAAGTGGACTTCTGCTGGCCGTAGTCTTCCAACTTCCGGGACATGGAGCGATTTTCCGAAATCAACTCGAAGAGCTCTGCGTCCGGCATGTTAGCTGCCTGGAGAGCGAGACACACGGGTCAGTCAAGGTTTGAAAATATACACATCTGGAAAAGAAAATGTGCTTCAACTGAAATATGTAAAGGGGCATGCTGGTACAGGAAAATAATCAACGACGAGGTGATGTGAAGCAGAGTTACTGTTACCGCCTCGGAGTTCACCGTTTGAACTGTTTTATTCCTCTTACACCACAATTTCGAAAGTTGCTAAAAGAAGGATGTACTTTATACAGGCTATACTTCTTATTTGTTTATAGTTATATTTAATGTTGTGAAGTGTCCAGAAAACAAGTAACTTTCTGTTATCACTAACATTACAGCAGCTATAAAGAGTCACTAATTCAACATCCTCACTTTTTCTCTCTCTGAAGGTTAATTTAAAAAACAAATTGCAGCTTGTCTTGACAAGAAGAAACTGTAAAGTGCAGATTCCTGTCTCCCGAAGACTTTGGAAAACGGTTACAAAGCGCCGACACTGGAGACTGTAATCGTTTGCTAATCGTCTGCTCGCATTGTTACTATAGACACGATAACATATTAGAACTAGCGCATTAGTACAAACCTGCCATCATTACCATCATCAGATTCAAGAACTCAACAGCGCTGTGGTTAGGGTTGGGAACCGAAACTCCAAATTAGAACTGAATCCAAAATCCCAAGTACAAGTTACCCATGAAAAAATAATTTTTGGTTTTACTTATGGGTTCCTAAACACAATAACCCTTTATTATTGCAAACAAATGCCACATATCTACATGGACATACACTACCAGTCAAAAGTTTGGACACACCTTCTAATTCAATGTTTTTTTCTTTATTTTTATCACTTAAAAGACGCT
>JAQQZR010000014.1:13144330-13161909 GCA_030068235.1 Notoglanidium macrostoma
AGCTGGGTAAGATAATGCCCACAATATCATCAAGCTCAATGGGGGCCACTTTGAAGAATCTAAAATATGAAACATATATATTTTTTTACACTTTTATGTTTACTACATACTTCAGTATATGTGTTGCTTCATAGTTTGAGGTATTCAGTATAAAACGTAGAAAACGAACAAAAAAAGAAAAACCTATGAAAGAGAAGGTGTGTCCGAACTCTTTTTTTTTTTCCTTTTTTTCTTTTTGGAACGGGGAATCGGTAATCGATACCCAACCCTACTCTGCGGTGGACGTGTTCCTTGATATGATGTGGTAAGCTGCAGTAGCACCATCGTATCCCACGCTACCTTGCTGTAGAGCACATCCAGCCAGTAGTCGGCCACTTTGGCGACCGAGGCGTAGACTTCGTCCAGAGTGGTGCCTTTGAGGAAAGCCTCGAACACGGACGACTGGAAGATCTTAATGAGCTGGAGCTCTCCTCTCCTCTTTACCTCGAAGCCCTTCAGCTCAGCCAGAGAGCCGTCCTCGTTAAACACAGCATATCTGACAGCACACACACACACACACACACACACACACACAAGAACTAAATCAGACTGTACACAAACCAACAGCAGATCTGACTGTGAGTCAAATCCCAAGTTTTTATTTGTGTGCTCTTTCGAATACGTTACTGTTTCTACAGCAACAACAACCAACTAGTACAAGCGACGTTCAAGGCGCCACGTAAACGCATTAAAAACTATATATATATTTTTTTTATTGTCTTTGGGAAAGACTTCAGGAACGAGCGATCCGTGTCTTCTCTGTAACATGACAAGCTGTATTTCTTTTCGTCCCGTTATACCTAGGGATGCAGTACTGAGCTCGTTTACTCGTGTTCACAAAAGATGAACGGATGGCACAGAAAGACAGCAACCTGGAGGTAGTTCATCCAACACACTACAACACACACAACCTGAGAAAACATCTTAAAACATAAAACTTAGCTTGTAGCAGAACTGCACAAGCGGTGCACGCTAGGTGAGATACAACGTCTATAGACAACGCTAGGTGAGGAGAAACAACAGCTTGATGATCAGTAACTCTAGGTTACGGACAACAAGGGTTTCTGACATAAGGAAGACGATGCATTCCTTACAGCGGTACAGAAACGCCGTTTCTGAAGCGAAACAAAAGCCGCTCTTCTTCACTGCAACCCTACTCCATCTAAGCTGTGCACTATGCTCGCTAATGCACTTTTCATTTATCATCAACTCGATAACGTTATGAAGAGCAAGTTTAGAAGTCCTGTATTGTGCGCATTTAATCGCCACTAGATACGCATCTGGGATCAAATTCACGATGTGCTGTTATAGGAAAATAATCAACTTCGGAGCGTTAAGAGTAACTCCGTTTCTGCATCACACCATCAGATCATTGATTATTTTCCTATAATGGAACACTCCGAACTGTTTCGTTAATTATTTACGAAGCAATTACGTGACGATTTACGAATATTTTCATGGAAAAACATTAACATTTACATTTATGTCATTTGGCAGACGCCCTTATCCAGAGCGACTTACATATATCTCATTTATACAACTGAGCAGTTGAGGGTTAAGGGCCGTTGCTCAAGGGCCCATCAGCGATAGCTTGACAGTGCTGGGATTTGAACTCACGACCTTCCATTCACTAGTCCAATGTCTTAACCAATGAAGCTACCACTGCCTAAAAACATTTAGAGTGACGTGTCTAGGTGGATAAATGATCAAGATAAAAGCACCTCTTCTTCAGCTTCTTGCCCTCTTCTTTAGACGCAGGCAGGATCATGGCCAGGTACGGTCCATCCACCTCAAAGAAGATGCTGTTCTCTGACCTTGTCTCGTACGTGAGCGAGGCCGGGTCCACCAGCTCCTGGTACTGATCGTTGGTAAAGCCTTCCTGTAGACAACACATAAGTAAAGCAATAAAATACCACTAAGTCATCGGATAAACTTCAAATGATGTTTATTCGTCAGGAAGGAAATAAACCTGCCTTGACCATGATGTTCAGCATGGCCCCGGGGTAACTTATGGTCACTTTGGGTTTCTTCTCGTTGCTGGACTTGATGACAAAGTTCTCAGGGAAGGAGTTAGGCAGGACACACCAGATACCGTCCGTGTCCAGCTCTAAAGGCCGCCTACACAAACACACACATGGAAATGAATGTTTAGTTACAGACACATGGCTTGTGGATCAATTTATGCAATTTTAGCAACGTTTGTAGACAGCAGAGTGTTTGGGTGAATAGGACTGATTAGTAATTTAGTACTCAATACTGAAACCACAATTATTAAAGAAAATAAAGGAACGTGTCATTTTGTCGCATGTTAATGTGAATATCTGAATTCAAATGAAATTCATGTTTACTCATGTAAACGTAGCCGCCTTTTTAAATTTTAAATGGGAACAATAAGGATCGCCGTCCATCGAACCTACCTCATCTCATGATCTTTAGCTTTGCCTGTAAAGCTCAAGGACACATTATGAACTCATGAAGTTAATATATAAGGGGAAATGTACAGCGAGCTTGTCATTATTGCGAAATAAACCAATCAGAATCGAGTATTCAAATGACAACGACCCGTAACTTTATCCAAGCTCTTCAAGGAAATTGAAGAGCTCGATGCGCAGCTCTATGCTTTAATTGTGAAAATGGAAAGCTCACCCAATCTGTTCGATCAGCTCTCTGGCCTGTGTGATGATGTTGGCTCCTGTGTGACACACAATGCCGGCCATTTCCATGGAATACCATCTCGCTCTACAGACGTACAACACAGCGTATACAGTTGTGAACAATGCAACAAAACACCCTCCCTGTACTGTTCAAAATGTTTTTGGTTCGGAATAAGGTTGAATACGATTTAAGAGTTTGAAGACGCATATCTATGAGCAGCAATAACGTTTCGCGCACCCTTTTCTCATGACGTAACCGTAGAAGGAATTGAGGATGCACTTATGTGCGAGCTGCAGGGAATCGTAAAGAATCTCCATATTTTTACAGCGCTTCACTTCAGCTGCGTCACTGTTCTCCTGAGCCACAGACAGCTTCTTCTTCCACACCTATCGAAACAGAGAAACCTGGTTAGGGAAAATCTACTTTATAAAGTAAAAAGAGACTGAAAGTATAAACCCAATACCATAAATACACCAACTCTAAATGCTTCCAAACCAATATGTCCTGCTTTTTTCTCCCCATATACTGGTGTTGCATGGTCTGTATTTGCATATCGTAAACTGATGGACGAGCACTATCGCAGCAGAAAACTAGAACGGCACTCGGAGAGAGCAGATCTCCGCCAAGGACAATATTTGACTCTGCTATAATGCGCAAATCAGCAACTGCGACCAATTTATGTCTCTGGATCTATTTCTGAAACATCGTATTTCTACACTGGCAATGTTTCCAGTGAACTTGACTGCCATCTACGGGATTTTAAGACGTATGGCATCGTTGAACGCAGACTTGTGCCAAGGCCAAATGTGACATGGATCCGCTCTAAAATTACATAGGTTCTTCCTTGGCCCATGCTACACGTGACGACGACTTCTTTTTTTTTATTTTATTTTTTTATAAAGTAAACAGCAAGGACATTTTTTTTTGCACCTCAACCAATCAGTGCACTTAAACAGATTCCCAAAGAAACAATTTAACTATAAAAAATATGCAATATAAGGATGAGGGTGACTTTAAAGGACAGCCTTGTTGACAGTGAATTAAAACTAAAGACTGGAAATATCCAAAGCGCAATAAACCAAAAGCGGAGGCATAATGCAAGCCCATACAAACTCGAATAAAAGTACCTAGTTACACTTTATTAAAGCATCTGCTTCCATTATAATGTGTACTCAGTAGCAGGAAAAAAACAATGGCCATTAGTGTCGTCCAGCACTGAACCCAGCACCTTATGCAGTCCTTTAAACTCATAGCGGCGATCTCGGAACGCTCGGACCGTGTCCACGTAGAAGGAATTCTCTCTCTGACATATCGTAGTGACTCTCTCTTCCAGCCTCGTCAAGTGCACCTTCTTATAGGCCTTTCGGCAGTAGTCTGGTTAAGAACACACAAAACACGATCCGGCTAAACAAATAGTCTGTTGTGACATCATTTATTACAATATCGATATCATATCACTCAGTGCTGTGCAAAAGTATTCACCCCCAAATCCCACAAAACATACAGCTGTAATTGTAGCCAAGTATTTGAACGGGGTAAATTCTTATGTTTATGCAATCAATATATTTCTGTTTTTTGTGGTTTTTTTCCGGATTAACACACAATACAGTATTTTGCATCACTAAATGTTGTGTAACTCAAACGGTAAGACCATTCCCAGGTTCTTACTCAACAAAATATGGAAACGCTCCAGGGGGTAAATACTTATGCAAGGCGCTATTCCAAAGTGGCGTCAATGATTACAATGAATTCATTCCAAAGTTCTGGTTTCATTGCTATAGAAATGAGCAGGTTGGTCAAGGAGGTTATCAGCATTTGTATCGACGCACCTCCCAGACGTTTCTTTTCGTGCCGAGCCTGTTCCTCTCTGTTAAGCTCGTGGAAGGCACGTGGTTTCCCGTTAGGAAACAGAGGAGGGAACTTCTCAGACTCCAGCTGCTGCTGTATACGGTGGAACTCACTACGACTGGCTGGCACTGACGGGAGCGAGAAAAGAGGTCAGAAATTGTCCCTCGTAGAAAATACAATCCAGACTCTTTTTTGCAAAGCACAAGACATTTGTGAAAGAAAAAAAAAAAAAAAAAAAAGTTTATTCTTCAGATCAGCATCAACTGGTTTAGGTGTAGATAAAGTCTTATAAGTTACAAAAGTCTGAGACCTCTAGCGGAATTTTCAGACAATTCAATAATTAGCTAATTCATTTTAATTGTATTACCAGCAGTGACCTAATTATTATTTATGAAAGAAATAATATTCATATGAAATTAAGTTAAGAATTAAATTTCAAAAGTCAAGATACTGAACCTTAAATTTCTTGCGTTAAAAATATTTCAACGCTATGTTTATTTCCAATGAAGAATAATTAAAAAACATACAGATTTCCTCAGACTTTTCCTCTGACTGCATATTTTGTTCCGCTTGAGCTCTGCCACATTATTATGAATGTAGGCAGATATTATCTGACCTTCAATATACATATATTTTTTAAATATTGTTCAATATAACTGGAAGAAATATATTTTTCCTCCAACAACAGATGGAGAGAAAGCAGCCGACGACAAACTCACTGATTTCTCCTCTCCACTGCCACGCCATCCTCCTCTGGCAGGTAGCTCCAGGTTTATTAAAATCACACGCAGCACACGTCGCCTCATCGACCATGGCGGACGGCTGAATGGGGGAAAACGGGAAGTACAACAAGGAAGACTTTAAATATGAACTCAGAGATTGAACATTATTGCGTTGAACATGGCTGACCTGCAATCTGTTGGTAAGGATGATGTTGGGGTACATGGCGCCTACGTCGAGATGGTAAATAAGAGGACACTCGATTCTGTTTGGCACTTCCTTCAAAGACATCAGTTTCTTCTTGATGTCATCACAAACCTGGGAGAAAAAAAAAAAAGAAGTCTTGTCTAATATCAATGCTGAAAAAGTGTAGTTTCTCCTGCCTCAGAGCTGCCTCCGTACAATATTAACAACCTGTACTATATGCGATGGATGACACGTTCATTCATTCTGACCTCGTTAAAGTTTGTGACGTGCTCCAGCGGGATCTTCTCCTCTTCCTCAACAGCGTGACGCAGAGTCCGCTCCACCCTCTGAAGCAGGAAGTCAAATGCTGCCGGATTCTGGACACGAACAGTACGAGAGGTGTTAGAGGAAACGCAAGACACGGAGACAGATTCGTTAGCAGAAGCTCATCTGTACCATTTTGAAGCGGCACGGGATGTCACTGCGGAACACTCCAGACTCCAGCGCCTCGACGTGGCCGCCCACGTAGGTCTCCGAGTCCAGGACGTGACCGTCGTCTGTGAGCTTATTGAACACTTGCTCCTGCTTGTTCGGGAAAACGATGTTGACGTGGAAAGCCTGCACCATCAACAACGCCTCGCACAGAGTCCCGGATCCTTTACGCAACACCTGAGACACACACGCTTTTTAAACATCTAAACGATGCATGATAATTTGTGTATTATATAATGACAGGGCATCCAAACGGGGAGTTTCAGACGTGCACTTTTCACGGAGAAACCCGCAGAAATCGACAGACCTCGTCAGGCTCCATGGGAATGATGGTGCACAGGGCGAAGATGAAAGGATGAACATATTTCATGTAGAGATAGTAGGTAGCCACAGCGTCAGACACCGAGTAGGTGGCCAGAGTCTGAAAGATACAAAGAAATGTAGTCCACGATTACATACTGGATTGGAGGCTAGCCCATTACAGGACACCCTGCACTTCTAGAGTACTCACTCTACCTGACATATGGGAGGAAACAAGGAAAACCCATGGATACATGAAGAACCCTTTTGTCAATACGGTTTTCAAAATTTTCAAATCTATTATCATTTGTCTTTGGTCTGTCCCCAACTAAATTCCTATAAATCCTATGAGTAAGTAAGCAAAGCGTGATTAGAGAGCTACACAGGCGTAATGCAGTGAGGTAACGGTTCTACCTGCGGCTCCTCTGTGGCCATGCGGCACATCTCTTCCGGGTCCAGCTCCACCGGGTCATAACCCAGCTTCGCCTTCGCTGCTGCTTTCAGGTTGTGGCTTCCGACAGGCAGGTAGCTGTCTCTCTTTACCCACCTGACAGACAGCAATCAGAGAACGCAAGGGGTCAAACGTAGGTGAAGAGACAAGACAGGATTTCTCCAGAACATTGCAAATATCAATAAGTAAGAATTAACACAGGACACCGTGCGGTTATACGAAATAATCCACACCAGGTTGGTGTGAAATGGCATGATTATTATTAAACACAACACGCCTTACATTTTAATTGTTTAATTGAGGAACATCCAAGTTCCTTTCCAGCAGCAATAGATATCTGTAACTCCATTTCTCTCTCAAGACTCTCTCGAGACACAGCAACCCAAAGCACCGTGAATATTACAGGGCACTGGCACCTGAGACTTCTTCCATTTACAGGGCGTCAGCACAAAATGAATCCAGTGTCGCAAAAGCTCATTCCAAAATTATAGCGATTTTAAACGAGAGTGCATCAGAAATGACACATGCTGGAAATACATTCCTTAATCTATAACATATACTGTAAAACAACCTATAAATATGACTAACTATGACGACTATCTTTACACATTAAAGTTTACAGCTAAGTTGAATTTTCTCCGAATTTGATTTTCTGTTATGAAGCAATTCCGTTAACGTCTCTGGATTAGCTTATTAATATTTCGAAGATAATTAACTGTAGGTTTAGAATATCCAATAAAACAACTTTTTATTTCAGTCAATGGTTTTTTAAAAAGCTGTATATTAAGCAGGTTAACGGAAATAACGGCCGATGTGGTATAAACCGTGATAAAGCAAACTTTGTGTCCATTCAGCAGTAATCGTCCCTTTGGCTCCTACCTGAGGCAGTCCATGTGAATAGACTGGCTGGCCTTGTACTCGCCCTGGCTGTCCTTCTGGAAACCGATCTCTTGATACATGTTGAGGTTGTGGTGAGCTGCACGCGCCTCTATAAAAGGCCTGATGAGGAGCAACATATTTCTCATTAAGTGTGGTCACGGCTTTAGGGTAGCTTCACAAGGACATTTGGGAATCGGTCAAATATTTTCACCTAGCCACTGATTTCAGTATGAAAACGGTTCAGCGGAGGAACAACCTGACTTTCTGTAAGACCATGTGTCAATTTAATAAGCTTTTGATTAAAGAATGCACAAGCTAATCAGAGACAGGATGAGGTGAGGCAGATGTGTTTCCTGATCACGCAAATCAGTGAATTTTTGAAATTAATACCAAAAATGTCCTTGTGATTTATTGATCACGAACATTGTGATTTTTTTCCCTCCTTTGGGCTCACCAGTCAAAGAAGTCCCCGTTATAGGTGACAAAAATGTTGGGTTTGGTCTCATGAACATGCTCGAACCACCTCTGGATAAGAGCGGCCTGCGGGCGGACAATTCAAAACCTGTTAATAAAAAAAACTTCTTAAGGCTTAATGGTGCAGTCATCGATTCTGGAGAAGTTCCCCAAAATTCATGGATGTACATTGCCGAGGCAACGACCCCAACAATACACCCCCCTCCCCTTCCCCTGTCCTGTGATTGGCTGGAATATGCCCCATGTTGCTGATTGGCTAGAATAGTGTTGTGCAGATCGGACCGAGACCGAGCTGTGATAATTTTTTCAGCACACACACAGAACGGACAGCTAGCTTACCACTAGAACATGTTCGATGAATTTAACAAAAAAAAAAGTGTATTGGATTATAATCGATGACTGCACCTTTAACGCCAGACAGAACCAGAGAAGGCTTTATTTTTAGTAATGCAGCTGTAACCAAACACTGTGCTGTCTCACTCGCCTCGTCAGGCTCGTTAAACACAGTGAAAGGCCCCTCGTACTCCGGCTTAGGAGTGAACTCAAAATCCTCGATGTCCTCGGAGACGATCTCTCGGTTGGTGATGAGGAAACCCTGCGCATGCACAGAGAGCGAGAAACGCAGCACGCTGACACACCGACACCTCGAAAACAAGGACATGTTATACATTCTGCATTGCGTTAATATCAGCGACAGCACCGACCTGCCCATCAATCATGTACGAGATCATCATGATCTGGTCCGTTTCTGCATCTGGGAACTTCAGAGGGAGTTTGGTGGTCTCGATATCAAACGCCAAGACGACAGGATCCTTGACGTGAACGCACGCAGCACAAACACGTGGAGGCACGGTGCATTAGGTACAGCTTTAAACACGGCAGTGTGAATGACTACGTTTAAAAAAAGCTAATTAAGGTAGAAAAGTTCTGCCATGCTGATGCTTACCGGTCGTTCCACAAGGTCATCCCGACGCACGATCTCCGGAGGATACGCACTTCCTCTGTACCGCACGTTGTACCAGTGAGCCTGTAATCGAGATATTAAAAGATAGAAAAGATATTAAAGACAAACGTGTGTTTTAAATCGTGTTTGTGATACCATAATGCTGAATCTGATTGGTCCGAGGGTGTTCATTCAAGTCACATCACATGTTTACATATATTAATGTGCTGGTCCTGATACGTTAGCGTTTCTATAGCGACGGCTCGTTCGCATGGACATGTAGAGGAGATGCTCCATATACACAGATTTTTAAGTGTATAATCATTGAGCTTCATGGAAAAAGAGCAACGAGAGGCATTTTTTTACCTCTGAACATCTCAGTGATGTCACCGTGAATGTAATGTTTGTTTCCCAGGGCAGACGGACGTGCGTACGCGGACGTGTTTATGGCTAAACGAGATTATAACCAGCAGGATTCGGATAATTAAGACTGGCTAAACGTACGCGCTACATCACAGCGTGTGGGCGGAGCCTCTGCGGCTGAGACTAGATTTCAGAAAATCCCCTACCACGTGGATCTTGAGGTCGATGGACAGTCTAACGTGATAAGGCACGTCGTACTCCCTCATGTCCACGATGTTGTCCAGCTGGTCGGCCATTTTCTTAGACGTGCCATCTTCGTCGGCCGTCATCACGCTTCCACCTACAAGCGCACTACACACACACACACACACACACACGCAAGAACCAAGCAATTACTTTACGAGTAAGGCAGGTGACGGCGACGCAAATGCCGAACATGGCGTTATGATAATACAATATACAATTCTACAATTCAGATCAGCTGTGTGGATCGCAAGCGCAATTTTGAGGACGAATAATATTCAGAATAATTCAATGAAACGCGTTATAAAAAGTAAGAACTGCGCAGGACCCCGTGGGGCTCTGCAGCACCTGGACAGCATGCTGGTGTAGGCATCGTTGGATTTCTCCCTCTCTCTGTTCTTCTTCACAGCAGGCGAGATCTCCCGCTTCACCTTCACCAGATCGTCCACCGTGTTAAAGGACAGCTTAATGTAGTTCCTCTTCAGTCCCACCAGGTGATTATGCTGAAAAGAATAGAAGGAAAATATCCATTCACACGACGCAAAGACGCAGCAACGAACACGCACCTTACATCTAAACACGCGCTTACTTAGCACGGAAAAACATGACACGGAATCGGCAGTTCATGAATAGACCGGATAACACAAAAAGAAAACAAAGGAAGATTAAGAAAGGACGAATGGGGGGGGAAAAAAAAAAAAAAAGAAAATATATAAAACAGAGATATTATATAAAAGAAAGAAAGAAAAAGAACAAAAGGATGAACAGACAAAGGAATATATGAAGGAATAACCTGATGTAAGAATGAAAAAGAATGAGCGAAAGAAGGAATGAAGGGAAGAACAAGCAAGCAAAAGTAAAAAGGAATGAAAGAACAAAAAAAAAAAAAAAATGAAAGAACAAAAGAAAGAAAGAAAAAAAGAAAGACAAAGCGAATGAGCGAATGAGGGACGCGGAATCCCCACCAGGTCCAGATCCTCTTTGGGGATCGTCTCTAACTTTGTGATCTTTCCTTGGAACTTCCTTGATAAGAAGGAACTGACTTCTCTCTCACAGTTCTGAAAGAAAAACCAGGAAACTTATCATCTCTCTGGATCACAGAACACACACACACACACACACACACACACACACACACACACACACTGTGTGATTATAATAAGAGTTACGGCCTTACCTTTTTAGTTGCTATGTAGAAATATGGCTTATATGGCAGTGCCACCTGTTCAAGAAACACACACACACACACACACACACACACACACACACATACACACATACACACATACACACACCCTGTTAGAGGTTGTAGGTGCGAGATTAAACCCATCAGTAAGGATGGGATTCTTACCTTAAACCTGCTGCCGTCCTCCTGAATGAAATAATAATCCACTGCGCTGATCATCCGCTTATCATCATCCAGAATCTCCGTCTGAAAGGAGCGAGAGAGCGAGAGAGCGAGAGAGAGAGAGAGAGAGCGAGAGCGAGAGAGATTGCACATGATCACAGGTAACACCTCATCTGGTCAACATCACCGGGTTCCTTTCATAAGCTTCAGCTTTTCTTTATACAATTTAAATGAATAAATACACACAGAGTCGGCCAAAAATAAAAAGTACACACACTTCAGGAACACGTCTACACATAAATGTCTGGAAGCGAACGGCCACCACTTTGAGCTCCTCTTGGACCTGTAGCGGCCAAAGGCAACTTGTATTAATCTCCTGATGTCTGAATAAACTTAGTATTAAAATATTTATACAATTCTTTATACAAAGTGTGTATACATTTTTGCTAGACGACTCTGTGTGTATATATAAAAAGAAAGAAAGACATTTATAAGTGGAAAGAAACATAGGAACAGGAAAAAAGAAAGAAAGAAAAATGAACAGGTCAGGGCTGATCTGGAGAACGTGACGTGCTTCCCACAGCAGGTCAGTCGTGACGCGGTGTGTGAAATGCACTCTGGCGTCACGTCTGTACTCCGTGCACGTGTAAACACAGCACGCGTCCTCACCGGATGCATGTTGATCAGCCAGCCGGTTTTCTCTCCCGGCTCCTTCGTGCGCTCGAAGCCGTAGCGGGCGTCCATTTCATCGGTGAATTGACTGCGCTCAAGCCGCTTGACGGCGGACAAACTGGACACGTCATCCCTACGTACAAAATAATAAGAATAAGAAGAGGAACAGGAATAAATCACTTCTTACTAAACCAAAACAGTGATGAGGTGTGAAGCAGACCAACATGAGACTGAGTTTATTTTATTTATATCTTTTGACAAACGCTCTTATCCCAAGCAACTTACATTTACCTCATTATATTTATACAAGTTAGGTTAAGGGCCTTGAACCAGGACCCAGCAGTGGCACTACTGGGATTTGAACTCACAACCTTCCAATCAGTACCGCAACATCTTAACCACTGAGCTACAGTCCAAACTGATTGTGATTATTTTCCGAATACAGGACATCCTGACAAGACATGTCAGTTTGCCAGCAATCACATACAAATGAAAGTCGTACTTTTTATCCGTTTATAGTTACATCATTTGCACTTCACTGTACATAAGCACCAAAAGTAAAGTGATGATGCTTTCTTTTGTAGTTGTCTATACATAGAGAGTTTATAGGTTCTATAAGAAGGTGACAATGTAATCATGTATTTAGTGTCAATACTCTGAACAGGTTGTTTTGTGAGTGAGTAAATGGTTTAAGCTCTGTAACTCACTGCTGCTTGTCCTGATCTGCTCCTCCACTCCGGTCTGCTTTATATTTACCACTGTTTTGTAAAACCATTGCAGATTTTTTTTTTAAATCAAGATGTTGTTCCTAATGATGTCCAATAACAACTCCAGCTCTCCAGCTAACCGCCCTTATTCCTAGCTTAGCTGCCCGGTGCACTGTGTTTACTTCTTTACTTGGCAAAAACTGAGCCTTCTTATTCTAACTTAACAAACGTAATCCGTAGACGTAGCTCGGGCAAGCTGTTTATTTTATCATCTAATATTAATTTATGGCTAGGTTACTGTTTTCAATCATTCCTGCCTCTAGCACGCAGTCAGAATTTGGCGCGTTCTGAAAGCTGCAAGCACTTCCGCCTGCATAACCCCGCCCACCACAGACGACAGCCAATCCAAAAATGAGAACGCACAATAAACTCCCGCCTCTCCATGATATTTGACCAATCAGAGGCCTGAATAAACGTTTCTTTCAGGCGTTTTAATATTGCAACAAAACACAGATACTTAACATATATAGCTTCAAATCGGTTATTGTATTTTAACTATTTAAATTAGGAAAAAAATTTTTTTAGGAAAACAAAAAACAAAACACGATGCCGCGGACCAATCACAAGCGTCGACGGTTTCGTCAGCGCTTGCTTCCACCCGTATTCCGACACATTGACAAACCAGACTGTAATTGGTGTAGTGGGCGGAGCCTGTCGGAATACAGGTAGGCAAAGATAACTCCGCCCGTAGGGCAGGAAGTAGCTAGCTAGATATCAGACTAACGGTTTGGGGGGTTTTAATAGTAGAATTAAGTAGCACTGGCGCAGTTAACATTTAACATTTTTTTTACATTAAACATTTTTTGGTGCTCTATTAGCATTTTAAAGGTGTCAGATAGTACAGGAGGCGTTTATGTTAGCAAAGCGTGTAAGCTAGCTACCTGCAAAGGTGTTGATTAGCTAGTTAGCAGTATGTTATGATGACAACTTGATAATCGCCATGACACTGATTTCAGCTGTATAATCTGTCTGAGATAAAGGATTATTGACGCTCCAGGCTGAAAGTGGTCAGAGTGAGTGAGTTTACAGAGGTTGGTAGGTTTTGTGGTTAGTGTTTGTGTTCAGACTGGATGTCATGGTTTATTCCCGGAGCCATGTCCTGTAAATCCAAAGTAGCTCCCAGTGTGGATTTTGACCACAGCTGCTCGGACAGTGTGGAATATCTCACCCTTAACTTCGGGCCGTTTGAGACCGTCCATCGCTGGAGGAGACTTCCGCCCTGTGATGAGTTTGTGGGCGCGAGGTAAAGACCTGAACAAACCTGTTGTATCAGTGTTGCATTGCTGGTTTCTGCATGTTTGACTGTTCTTCCCCTTTTCTTTTCCCAGGCGCAGCAAGCACACTGTTGTAGCCTACAGGGATGCCATCTACGTGTTCGGAGGGGATAATGGGTGAGAAGAAATCACACACCAAAAGTATGTGAACACCTGACCATCACACCCATATAGGCAGATTGGTGCACTTTCACTCCATCCTTGGCAGGCCATGTCTTCATGGAGCTTGCTTTGTTCACGGGGCTGAAACCGCGTTTGATCCTCTTCGTTTAGGTGACGTTACAGCATGCAAAGACATCCTATATATTATACAACGCTGTGCTTCAAAACCTGTAGCAGTAGTTTGGGAAAGAAGAACCACGTCCGGGTGTGATGGTGAAGGGTGCACAAACTTTTGGCCATAGTAGTGTATAGCGGCTTAACAATATCTTCTTAACGTGAAGTCTGTATGTTTTTTTTTTGTTTTTTTTAATGCGTTACAGTCATAGATACACGATTAAAACACTTCTGCGTGTGTATATATAACCCAAATAATATAGATTTCTACGTTTATATTCAGGATTTATATACATCTGATGCTGCTTTGTGACAATGTCGGTTGTTAAAAGCCATTAGTTTACTATTTAACATTAGTCATATGTTATGTAAAACCACCCAGCCTGTGAAGTAGCGGTTACTATAGAAACAATAATGTATTCATGTGTAATGTATTATAAAGAGATCCATTTTCAGCTAAAACTCCTGCAATACAGAGGCTAATACTTGACTATATTACTTTAACACTTTATTTTTTTTTCTTTTACACTTCTAAGTATGATAATATGCTATATATTAACCACACAGCCTGGACGGATGCTGTAATCAGCGTACGAAATCCTTAACACTAGGTTTATAGGAAGCTGCAGCTGTGCCCAGATGTGAACACGAATGGCTGGCGGGACAAACGAGTGTTTAAAGCGTTCTGGATTTGACTTTCCAAAGTAATTTGAATAAAAAGTGTCCTCATTCTTACAGGAAGAACATGCTTAATGACCTGCTGCGCTTCGACGTGAAGGACTGCTCGTGGTGCCGGTGAGAACAGGCATCTGTCTTTTCCGTACATTTGTGACCGGGTGATCTGATGATCTCATATTGCTGTCGTGACAATATGCATGTCAGAGATTTTCATGGATAAATTTATTTAGTTGCAAACTGGAAGCAGCACCATTTTTGGACAGCCAGAATTTATTTATTTATTTATTTAATGCAATTTGGCCAGATTTTGGGTGACTATTACTTGTTAACTTCATGAGCTTCTGCTTCAGTGCAGAACCAAAGATGAAGCTCAGACTGCATGCAATCGACAAAAAGTCTGCTTATTTAACCTGATATGATGTGGCTTTGTGCACTAAGACTGATGTCTGTAAATGAACAGGGCGTTTACCACCGGGACTCCACCCGCCCCGCGATATCACCACTCCGCTGTAGTGTACGGAAGCAGCATGTTTGTGTTTGGTAGGTCATTTTATTCTCAGTTTTTTTCTTGAACACTGATACACAGTGCACACGTACAGTACGTCCTACTCTACTCTTCATACAGCGATAGAAACATGTATAATCAGTTTAAACACTTAGATGATTATGAACAGGTGTGACGCACTAACCTGTCCCATCATGCACCGTTGAGTAAAGGGGAGGAGCGAACCGACATCTACTAATGAGGCTGTAGCCGGTTTAGGAAGTGTCATTAATTTTTAACCTCATTTATCTTCCTTTAAGCACGAGATAGACCTAAAGTGTCTAAACATCTAAAAACGACACAGAAGTAGGTTTTCATGTGCTAATATTCTAGATCCATGGTCCAGGAAGTCAACATTATCAAAGTTCTTATAGTTATCAGTCTGTTATACTCAACACTTTAGCTGGAGGGGTTTCATCCAGACTTCACTAACTCATAAACAAGTAGCTGATGAATAATGTCAGCGGGAATCTAATGACCATTTTAATAATGGGTTTGAAAAATCATAAAAATGATTTTCCTGTAAAACCTTTGTGAACTCCTGTTCTTGATCGCTGCATAATGAACACTTAAAAAAATATATTAGTAAGTGAGACGCATCTATTTCGAAAACTGTAGTTGTCGTGTTTTTTTTTTGTCCAGCAGGTGGCACCAGTGCCCTAGTGTAACGCTGCTGAATACCTCATGATGTATTTATTTATTTATTTTCATACTTGATGGAGAAATTTTACATAAATATTTTTTTTGTCCATTTACATAGAGAACTGCAGAATGGTTTCTTCCTCCCTGTGTAATGCGCTATAGGTGACCGTATACCGTACCAAACGATGAGTCTTGTACGATAGGCCTTTTATAGGCTCCGTTTACACTCGGTTTTAAAATGCGCCTCGGCCGATCAGGTCACAAGTGGACGCACGTGCCTGTGTCTATCCTGTGTCTCCAAGGTGTCCAGCTGACCGCTTGTCCAGATTTCATTACTGCCTACGTCACTTTTCCTGTTACGTCCTTGTCAGGACTACAAAAGATATGTGGCCAAATGCATCCCAGACCACCTCGACAAGCGGTTTGAGTGAATGCATCTCGGCGGACGTTTACGCTTACGTCTACGCGCCGTCCGCTCGTGATCTGATCCTCCAAGACGCATTTTAACACCAAGTGTAAACGGTCACAGTTTTGTTGTATTTCTTTTCTTTATAATAAATGTGTTTGTGTTTGTATATTCTAGGTGGCTATACAGGAGACATCTACTCCAACTCCAACCTGAAAAACAAAAACGATCTGTTCGAGTACAAGTTTGCCACGGGGCAGTGGACGGAGTGGAAGGTGGAAGGAAGGTAAAACTGTCTGAATGTACAATTCTTGGAGTTGTCGAGTTTTGCACAGCTTCTTTCAGCTTTCTTTTCTCGATGTTTCAGGTTAGTGGCGCGCTCCGCCCACGGGGCCACGGTGTACAACGATAAGCTGTGGATCTTTGCTGGTTATGACGGAAATGCGAGGTACATGCAAGGATCTCTGACAATAAAGACTGAGCTTTATGAAAAACAGAGAAGATTATTGTTGAAGACATTGTTCTGGAGGTTACTACAGTGTAAATCTGGTGTTTTTCTCCCTCAGGCTGAACGACATGTGGACTATCGGGCTTCAGGATCGGGAGCAGGCTTGCTGGGAGGAGGTGTGTAAGGCTTTCAAGGCTGTGAATTTCGAACATTACTTAGCAAGATGAAGTGTTTAACACCGTTTAATCTGACGGTAATCTGTGCAGATTGAGCAGAGCGGCGAGATCCCTCCGTCCTGCTGTAACTTCCCCGTAGCTGTGTGCCGAGACAAGATGTTCGTCTTCTCTGGCCAGAGTGGGGCCAAAATCACCAACAACCTGTTCCAGTTTGAGTTCAAAGGTCACATGTGAGTGCGCTAAAGATGGATCTGTTACACACCGTGCCGATGCGCTTCATGAATCCGATACGATTCCTGAATCGGACGTGATTCTCGAATCAAATGCACGTCTCCTGAATCAGACGCATATTATGAATCTGATGCACCTCCTGAATCAAATGCGCTTCACGGTTCAGATATGCTTTCTGAATCAGATGGGTGTCCTGAATCAGATGCACTTCATAGATCAGATGAATCGTGTATGCTTCCCGAGTCGGATGATTTTTTTCATGACTCGAATGTATTTTCTTTCGTCAGATGTTTTTTTTTTTTACTTGATTCAGACGTAATTCCTAAATGAGATACACTTCCTGAATCTAATGCCCTTCCTGTCAGGAATCATGTTTTGCATGAATCAGATGTGCTTCCTGAATCAGATATTTCTTCTGAATCAGACACACTTCCTGAATCAGATATTTCTTCTGAATCAGACACACTTCCTGAATCAGATATATCTTCTGAATCAGACACACTTCCTGAATCAGACACACTTCC
>JAQQZR010000014.1:13178870-13195582 GCA_030068235.1 Notoglanidium macrostoma
TCTATCTATCTATCTATCTATCTATCTATCTATCTATCTATCTATCTATCTATCTATCTATCTCTCTATCTATCTATGTGTGTGTGTAGTACTGTAGTTTACAGCAATGTACTTCAGTAATAAATGTGGAAAGTAAGTACGCATAAACATCTACGTATAGAGAGAAAGAGAGCGAGAGATTTGACTCTTATGTAATTTGTTATATTGGCCAACATAATTTGAAGATAAAACAGCGAGCTGAGTGAGAGCGAGAGGGAGGGCGGTGGAGAGGGCAGGGAAAGAGAACAGAGTGGACTGGAGGGAAGGGGAGGGGAAAAAGTGGAGCTCTGGGAGAATTCATGCTGTGTTAGCATCCCCCGAGCAACTCCATCAATACCGCATACAGCTGAACTGCTGGCAAGAGACCTGCAAGAGACTCTGCAGAGAGAGCGCACGCGAGAGAGAGAGCAATAGAGAGAGTGAGAGAGAGAGAGAGAGAGAGAGAGGAAGAAAGGAGTGAGAAGGTGTGAGTGTGTGTGCTTTGTGCGAGAGTGTGTGTGTTTTGTGTTTGAAGCTTGAAGAAATAATAACCAGGAGAAGAGAATAAAGAATAGGACAGAGCAAGCGAGCATTTCTTACTCCACTTTCTTCCTACTGCTTTGTGAGTGTGTGTGTGTGTGTGTGTGTGTGAGGGAGAGAGAGAGAGAGAGAGAGAGAGAGAGAGGCTTGCTGTGGGACTGTGTGTGTGGATCCTGGGTTACTGCAGTAAAAGCAGTGCAGCACTCCAGAAGACTTCTCAGGAGCTCGAGGAGAAGCAGGAGCCTGAAGAAGAGCTTGGTTTGGGTGCTAGAATGTTCTCCTGCTCCTCAGAAACGTCTGTGCAGTGAGTGTGTGGACGCTGATCTGACGGCACCTGCTTCCTCCGGGCTTTAGGTGAGTCCTGCTCACGCCTTCCTGTCTGGGGAAGCTGGGGAGGGATTGATTCGATCCACGGGTGGATGATGTGGTTAGAGTGGGTTCACGGGGAGCAGGTGAAGTTTGAGGAGTGCATGTCCTGTATAGGTGTGTGAGGAGTGTGTGAGGAGTGTGCTGTCACTCTGGGAACTTGGAGGTTCTTTCAGGTGCTGTTCAATAAGAGAATATTGTTGTGTGCTTAATTTTTTTTGTAGTTGAAGAATATCATAACCTGATGCAGTGAGAATGATACAGACTCTCTTTCTCTCTTACCTAATGTCTTTCATCCATTTCTGATTTCACTTCTTTTGTGTCACTTTTGTGTCTTTTTCTCTCTCATGGAACATGTAATTAAAAATATTAATATTAATTCATACATTTTTATTCTTTTAACACTCTCTCTCTCTCACACACACACACACCAATATTTTGTAACTGTTAGATCAAACAAAATTTTATTGTTTTATTATTTTGTCTCCTGTAATCGCAGCAGTGGGATTTTCTCAGAACCAGCAGGACACAGAGAAAATGTGTTTTATTGCAGCGTAATGACACGTGTTCTGTATGTGTGTGTGTGTGTGTGTGCTTGCTAGTGTGCTATAACCCTGCAGTGTACTACAGCTTAAACTCCGAATTCCACAACAAGATCAGCTCTGAACTCTAGTGCCCTTTTTTCAACGACACTGACGTGCAGGAACACATACGTGTGCGCTCAGTTACCGCTAACACTTTACTCAGGAGTGATTAGTGTTTATAAGTCCTCCAAGGCAACTGATAGAAATCTACAGAAACATTTATTAATGAAAGAATACAGTTTTGAAACCCTATCTAAAAGCAAACACTCTGTTGTAGGGGCCTCCATGAGATCGCAGAGAGACAAATCCTATATGGTGCTTTGTTGAAACTTTGCCAACAATCGGACTGATAAAAATGGCTTTTGTTGTGAAAAGCAAAATGACATTGGTTGATTTGTACGCAGTAATCTTTCAGAATTTCATACATGGAAAAAATTTTGAGTATAAATCGACCAGTGGCTCAAACATTTAGTTTGACTGTCTAAAACTCACTGAAAGCTAAAGTTAGTTTTAGTCAATTTAGTCTCATATTAAAGAATAACAAGGTTTATTTTGCATACAGTAAAATCCCCAGTGCTGAATTAACACCTAGAGTGTCTTTCAGAGTTAATTTGAGTCCAATTGGAATTAAGTCAACATGGGGGGATTTAACCAAGTGCAGCGACGCACTTTCCTTACGCACGACTGCACCTCACTTTCATCACACACACCTTCAGGAAGATTGATTTTCAATTAGACTGTGTGTCGGTTTTCCCATGCGCTCCTCAGAGAAGCTCTTGCAGGACATCCTGTTAAGAAACCTTTTGAGACAACTCCTTCAAGAACAGATTATTCTGTATCTGGTCAAACTGTTTCGTTACAGAAAGCACTGACTGTGCCTGAGTCAGTGTTTGAAAATCAAACACTGATTAATTTTTAATAAAAAAAAAAGCACAAGGTGTCCTACTACTGGTATTTCACTGGTTAAAACAGCTACAAGAGATGCTGGTGTAACATCTCACACTTTTATGGGACAGGTAAAGAACCTGCAACATTTTTCAATTTAACCATTTTTCCCAAGAGCATACACTGCAAAAAAATTCTATTTTAGCAAGACTAAACACATTGAATAGTGGTAAAAGCATCTAATATGTACGATATAAAACAAGAGGGGACATACAGTTATAGGAAAATGATCAGTGACGATGTGGTGTGATGTGTCCCGATACGAATCGGACTTACTGTTATCACACTGAAGTTGATTATTTTCCTATAACAGCATGTCGCAAATTGTTTTATTCCTTGCATAGCTCAGCAATTTGTCAAGTAGTACAAATTTTGTTTATTCAGCAAAGAACCATCACACTCAACAAAACAATTTGCTGTTATCACTTGATCTGTATCTACATGTTTTTCCTGACGGTCACGATATCAAAGACTACACATGTTTTTAGTCCATTTATGTAAGTTGGATTATCATAAAATGATTATGAGATTGTTTAACACATTTATAGATTTGTATAGTTATCTGTTTTGGCAGAACATACAGAACGTAATTATCACAAGAGCCAAGTTGTGTAATAAGCCAATGCAATTTCAAAGAACTTCTTTTTACCTAAAACGTGTCTAGAGAACGGTGGAATCTAATCAGTTGTAGTAATTTCAGGTCAGATAGACATTAGATATGTTGACTAAATCCAATATGTTTCCCTTTGCTGAGATAACAACACTTAGTCGCGTCGTTATACTGTCATTCGTCAAGCTTCCGGGGAGCAGGTCAAAGCAAGCCGCCTTTCAAAGATCAATACAGCGTTAATAAACTGCCTGCAGTAAAGCATCACTATCAGTGTTGATGGCATTAGTGCCTGGAAGATTAACACTCTTTTAGGTCCTTGTATGCAGACGTTCCAGTTACAGTGCTGTGTGTAATATCTTTGACACGCAGATGGTACACATATTGACAGAGCCATGTATGAGTGTGAAAGGTCGTGGAAGTCAATGCTCTGTGAGTTTCTGTGGGGTAAACACACTCCAGGCATTCTGTAGCTCGACCCATATCCCTGCTCCGTGTTTTGCCAGCAATGAAGATGCAGTCTTAAGAAAGGCCTTTATTGTGAGTGTCTTCTCCAAATCTCTGTGACAGAGCTAATGATTAAACAGAGACCATTTGTACCTGAACGGAATTGTACGGGTGAAGTTCCAATGATCAACATGTCACTTCGACAGTTCAACCAAGGAATAGGGGAAAATTGCAGGAATGTGAGCTCCTCACAACAATGATCTGGAAAATTCCAGCATATCTCATCCCTAACCAAGCAAAACTTCATATGTATGCTTGGATAAAGGCACTTTTGGACAGATACTTGGTTACACCATGTCCTATTGCAGCTCTGATCCAATCCCTGTATGTACTGAGGACCTGAGGAAGCACACCTGTGACAGGATTTCATCTAGCCTTTGAACTCGGGTCAGTTGTCTCCAGCTGATTAGCTAAAACTGTGTATACACAAGTGTCTGAGAACGTGAGCACGTCAGGTCTTGTGAGTCCAAAAGAGTACTCTGGGAAAAGTTCAAAGGTCCTTGAAGGCACTTCAGGAGGAAGGAGTTTGGCTGGAGGGTTGAGGAATCGGAACCTAATGTAGGTGACGCTTGTATTTCTTGCCATTTGTGCTCTGGGTTAGCCTCAGAAAAGTGGGTTCCTCAAGGGTTCTCTGAATGATTACTGAGTCCTTTAATGAGTCCCAAAGACTTTAGAAGAGTTTAGAAGAAAATGCAACAGGAAAATGTTGTTCCAGTTCTGCCTGGATGGGCTGGAGTCCAGAAAGGGATAGAAATGATAAGATAGGTTTGTCGGCTGTGCTGAGCTCAAGACCTTGCTTTTATCTAAATTGGTTTGGATAGAAGAACAGACAGATGTCCTCTCTCTCTGTCCTGAGATCAGATGCCATTCTTTAAATGTACTTAAAAATGTTTTTCAAATAAATCTCTCAAATAAGTCATTTACTGCAGAAGGCTCATTATTTGATCCTAACTGATTTCGTCTAGTACTAATAAAATAAGGTGACTGGAATCTCAGCCATTCGTCAAGCTCATGAAGCCAGTTAAAAGACAGTGAAGAAAATCGGACATATTATACTCCAAATTCATGCCATGAAAACGTTACAAAACATAGGCCTTACTTGTCACGCATTTGGACACGCATAGAACAGATTTTTTAAAACTGCTCTTCAATGGCTGAAGCCAATTATATAGATTAATGCTTAGGTCACATTTGTTACTACAGAGTTACATTTTACTATCTAAAACACAGACTGTACTAAAGCCCTGAATCAAAAGTAAAAAAATGGGGAAAATATTGTACTATGTTACTATAGTACTAAGTACTATGTTGTTATTTTGAATTAATAACTCATGATTTCAAGATAGTTTGTTATTTTTGTGACTCAACATAACTCATTTCATCAAGATGCTATATCATTATAACAACTTAATAACTCATTATTTCACAATATGTCGTTATTTACAACTAAATATCTTAATGTACAGATTTCAAGTCAACACAACAGGATTATATGGAAATATTATTGGAATTTGTTGCAAATATCAAGGTAATAATTTGGAAGAACAAGCTATTAAGTTGAAATGACAAGATATTTAGTCAAAATAATGCCAACGCACTTCCTTAACGGGCTTCCAGAAGAAGGAGCACGTCTGAGTTTGCCATTGTGGAGATACAGTATATTCAGCTAATATCCAGTTATAAAAGTGCAAAAGCGTAACTCTTATATAGACTTAAAGTATGATATTAAAAGCAGAATAAAGTTTCACAAAAGAATAAGATATCTGCCTCAAATCACACTGATTTTAGTTCCTGGTGTTAAATTTGTGCCCCTTTCACTAAGGAACCACGTTGGAAAACAAGGTTAACTAACAACAGCTTCATTGCTAATCTCTGAAATGTTAGCTAGCATCTTAATAACTCTGATAATACAAACAAACTGAATGCTAATAACTGGTTAAAATTGACAAAGACTAACCAACAGTAGCTTCAGTGTTATTCTCATAAATAAATGTTAGCTAGCATGATGATAACTCTGACAACAAAAACTGAAATGCTAATAGTTCTCACATTAATGGATTTAAGTTTCATTATGATTGTAATATTTGTTTTTTTTTTTTTGTTTTTTTAGCTGCGATGCTAAAAACTCACTCTCTCTGATACAAATGATAAATGTATGAGGTAAAAAACTAGGTGAAAAAGTAGAGCTACTTACATCCAGCAGGGTTAGCACACATTCGTAAGCGCTTGGCCTTTTCTGTTCTTAAAACATTAGTACTTTCTTGGACATTACAAAACATTCAAAACAATTTTAGTCAATTAGGATTATTTTATTGATTTGTTTAGTGAGGTTTAGTGCTATACTGTACACTGCTCTGGCCACGGTTTTGTTCACATGATGCAATGTACTACTGCTAACTATTTAGCCCTGTTCTTGGATTTATACTGTAGACCATATCTCTCTTGAGCTAAGCTCCTAGGAACTGTGTACTTGCAATATTTGTTACAAAAAAAAGCATTTATTTGCTTTTTTTCTTATGTAGTGACGGTAAATTCAGAGCCTTAGGCTCTGAAATGTAAAGCAGAGGTTAAGCATAGATAACGCCGGTGATTGAGTTCAGTGCTGTCACTGATCACCCAAGAACATTCCAGCACAATGCCAATGTGCAGTAAGGGTGACGTGGTGATGCTGATAAACGTTATTAGCCCTGTTTGTGGGCGGGGCCTCCTGGTGAGCAAGCCAACAAAATCTGCGTCACATGCTCTGAACACTGGAAATCTCCTTAACCTACAGTTTAGGAGTGTAGAAGTGAAATAATAGGATACGTGCAGATGGATTGGCCAATATGTGTTAAAAATATAGTATAACACTTGAAGACATTGCTATGGTACTATTGCTATGGCCATGATATGTATCAAGCAGGTGACCAAATATGAATATTTTATCGTGTATTATATTATTATTATGCAAACAGGAAGTACAGGCATCTGGATTGTGCATTAGGCATGGAATACCATGGGATGCAGCAACATAGTCACGTGAACAACAGGTTTTTACAATTTTAATGTAAAAGGTTTTAAGCAGTGCTAAATTTTAACATCAGATAAGTTGCTTTCTATCAGCAATTATAATTACTATTATTCAACTTTTTTTAAACATATAGCAGCACACAAGACATTTTATGCATAATTTATCACAATATAAATATTAAAGTTACATGTCGCCCAGCTCTAAATGATTAAAACCACAACACAGGAATATGTTTACTTACATTGGTAATTTTTTACCAATTCATTATGACCCAGAAAGTACTGCGGTGCGACGATGATGAGCATACAGACTCACAGTTGCTATGGTGATTGTTATAAATCGTGCTGTCTTAACAGTGGAAGCCTCATTCTCTCAAAACCACAACCTACGCTCAGGGATTTCTTTTAGCTCTTTATAGTAGACGCCCGATTTTGGCAGCCACGACAGGGACATCTTAGAATATGCAAATGATCTCTAATAGAGATAACCATCAATAAAGACAAGAACCATAAAACAAAACAAAAAAAATAAGGAATGTCCGATGACCTTTAAAACAAGTCGCTAAATGCGTAATATTTCTCAAAACCACTTTTGACATCTTTTGTATCACAAAAAACTGTAGGCCAAATGGGAATTTTTATTTATAGGCAACGTTACATTTTCAGATGCCTCCAAACTTTTGCCGTGGGCTTGTTTCCGCTCCTGTGTGCTTCACGCTGCCTCATTAAGGAGCACTATTGTTCTTTCCACTCGCCATTTCCAGGACCTTTGGGTGTGATGTGAATATCAAGTGGTCCTCTAAGGCAGAGTCCCTGGAAAGCTGTTTTAACATTTAAAATCTGTGCTTTGCGCTCCAATAACTGCTGGACCTGTGCGTGTTTTATGGAGTGCGGACAAAAGTGCAGTCAAGTTTATTATACTATGATCGTATATTATCTGGGATATTATATGAATCATTACTCTTACACACTTGCAAAGAGACATTTTAGTTTGAGAACCAAATTTGATAAAAATAGGGGATCGTACATGTAACTTAGCATGGAAAAAGCACGAGGGTGTGAATGTAAGTACTTGGAAGTACGCTACGGGCACCTGACGGCCACCGTATGTTCTAATACACGCTTAGAAAGGGAGGGGTAAGGGAGGGCCAATCAGGTGGTTGCAATCAACTGAATCCTACACAGTGGACCTTTAACATAACTACAAACAGATAAGAAGCATGACATGTCGTTCTTTAACAAATGAAAGAAATGTAACCTCTGGTAAGTTGATGTGGTGTAAGAGGAATAAAACACAATAAAATACTGTAATAGGAAAATACTACTAATAACTTATATCTTCACTACCTCATTGATAAAAAGTATGATGGTGGTGTAAAGAGTATAATTCATCACTCTAAAACCTCACATAGACATATAATTTACATCCTCATTGCACCTTTTAGTGCTGTCAATGGGGCGGAGTCATCCTGGAAGAGGTCACACCCACTACAGATAAAGGTCATCAGTGACAGGAACTTTGGATTGATTTGTAATTCTCTCTAAGGGGACAAGTGAACTCAAACCATGACAGTAAAATAAATAAGTGCCCCCCACAGTATAACAGAGACACTAGGTTTCAATTTGTCCCCTGCCTGTTTGTTTCCCTAGTCTCTTCACTAGCGGGTTTTTTCCCTCATCCTTCTGCTCATTAATCCATGGTTAAAAGAAGAAAGGACTTCAGGTGACTGGGGTATTACTTTCAGTGACATTTTATCGATATTAAATTGATAAAATAGTAATTACTTCCTATATAAATTAGTCTATGCTTTTCATTATTTTTCACCAATTTGCATAGTTTATCCAAAGTGCATAAGTGTTTAAGTCTGCAATCTCGGTTTTACTGCTCCTTGTCACATTTTATTGAACTTTTTGAAATGAGCCCGAGTCCTACTACACCCATTACACAATAAGCTCGATCCTATTACCCAATACCATTTTTCATGGAAAAGCTTTAAGGTACTTAATACGTTTTAGCACGCTGTTTTACTTTACTTTTCCCAGCTGTATTTCCGAGCAACCAGCGGTGCCATGAATTTCGCTCTCTCTGAGCTGAAATTTGCTCTTGTGTCAGTTTAATAAATTTTTTTTCTGGTCTAGTCCTGTCATTGGTCTGTTATCTGACTGTGTTCACCTATTCTGTGTTAACTCATTGATTAATTTGTCTGTTCGTTCTACGTCTCTTCCAAAAGTCTTATCATGCTCCTGTATCGCTGAGCCTTGTATACTGTGTTCTGTGTAGCATTATAACACCTGCTTGTAACCTTCACCCATTTTTTCTGTTTTGATTATGGATTGCTCTTGTTTAATACTGCCTATTTAATGCTCTGACCCCTGATTGGAACATTCGTTGTCTCTAATAAATACAACGCTCGGTTTACATACTTGACCTGATTCTGTTTTTATGTTTTAGTCTGGACAAAAACATTTCGATCGATGAAAACAGTGTTGAATCTTTACACAAGGTGCTCTGTCCTCACATTTCTACAATTCATTCAGAATCCCAGCATCGTCTTGTTCTCTTGTGGTACCCTAATTAAAATAATTTGCAGTCTGATTAACAACAGAGATATATCAGCCCTGGGTTTGCTGTATTTGCATTCACAACTGACACCACCGCCACAGGGGAGAGAGTGTGATTAATAATTCCGCTGTAGCTGCAGTGTATTGTGCATTTTTGAGAGTATGGCGCTGTATAGGATTATAGGAGACCAATTTTCCTCCTATCAGATCACACCCTGCACCAGCATTTTTATTTTACTGTGACTGTCTGATTATTTTCTTCATTTCTAGCAGTCTCACAACTTGTTTAACATGAGCTTGACTGTCCCAATTTTCATGCCTGTCATACATCTTTAATTTTTAATAACTCATATCCAAATGCCTCTAATGAAACCTCAGATTGTCCTGCACAAAATTCATAGAACATTGTAAAAGTACTGTATTAACATCAGGAGATATTAGAGACAACAAACTCTGTTGCAAAAACAGAGTAGCATTCTTTTAAAAGAGCAAATGACAGGAAAACATGCAGGAAAATAATCCATGCCAGGCTGGTATGATACAATCCTGAATTGGATTATTTTCAAATATGCATGAGTTTTATTCCACTTATACCACAGCAATTTGCCAACAATTACAGTGTTGAATTTATTAATGAACGACAAGTTGCGCTATCAAAGCATTTACAGTTATATGAATGTAGTTCAAATTATCACATACATTATAACAGTCACCTTTTCACCAGCCTCTATATTTTTCTCTCTTGAAGTTACAAAACAATGACAACTTGTCAGTTTCTGAGAAACTGGAAAGCTCAAGTTCCATAACCTTCTGCTTTGAGGATCTAATAGCGCTGTGGTAAAAAAATACAATAATGCATAAAATAAAAGAGTGTAGACATAAGCATGTTCAAATCATAAGAAAAACAGACTAGATCCTTTTTAGTAGCTCTGTTTAAGGTGTAACCATGCTGATCTCGAATATGAAACCAACTTTATGTTAATGAATTAGAAATTAGAAACATCCTGATTGTAATAACTGTTAATATGAGGGTGAATTAGGGTGAATGATTATATCACAGCAAGAAGGCTCTGGGTTCGAACCTATCAGCTGACTGGGGCCTCCTGTGCTCAGTTTGCATGCTCATGTCCCTGTGCCTGTGTGGGTTTCCTCTGGGTGCTCCAGTTTCCTCCCACAGCCCAAAGACATGCAGACAGGGTCAACTGGCTACTCTAAATTGCCCATAGGTGTTAACACGAGTGTGAATGGTTGTTAGCCCTGTGATATATTGTCGAAGGTGTACCCTGCCTCTCACCTGAAGTCAGCTGGGATTGGCTCCGGCTTCCTCATGACCCTGACAGGTATAGTCAACCAAGTCAATATAGCAACCATGTTGCTTTTCCCCTTACAGGCTATGTGCAGTGGCTGAGCTGTGATATGGCTGAGCGGGCCCAGATTTCCCTGCTGCAGCGCTGTGTCCACCTCCACCTCCGCTCCCTGTGGCCCACTGTGAGCGTCTGATCCTGCCTGGCCCCACCCCGTGCCCTCCCTGGGCTTCCCAATCACCAGGCCTCCTGGCTTCACTGCGGGCCCACCATGGGAGGATGCCTCTCCAAACCCAAACCAGGTGACACACTTTCTCTCTCTCTCTCTCTCGCTCTCCTGTACGCCCCCACCTACCCCCACCCTCAAATCCTGTAATAATTGGCACTTGTTTCTCCGCCTATATATAGGTCAGTCTAACCTGCCCCCCGACCCCCGTGTGGCGTAGCTTTCTTTTGGTGCTGCAGGAATTTTAATGCTCTCAATTGCTCTCTGTGTTTCATGGGGATTAGACAGAAATATGAGTGGCAAGTGTTTGAATGTTACACAATGTATCGCTGTTCTGGTTTTTCACATCTTGAGTTGCTAAGAGCCAGAAATATGGTTTCATCTGTCAATAGTCTCGCTTTTTTTTAACTGTAGGAGTGTAGGCGCAGGGTTTTTAGAAAGCAGTGAGATCAAACAGAGAGATCCTACGCGACGACGCCGCATGCCTTTTATCGTGCTAAAAAACAATTCGATATTTCAGTAAAAAGTATTCTCGTAGTTCCCACTTGGGCCAAATCAGATCAGGAGATGTGTTTGGTGTCAGATTGTTTGCTTCTTTATTTTTACAGCTATAAAACTCATGTAGCTACCATGTAATGGAAATGTAAAAAAATTTGGTAAATACATGCCCATTTCTTTATATATGCTTACACCAAACAACATCAGCAGGCTATGAAGCAAAAAAAAATTTCAAAGTAATTATCATCCACAGCACTTCCAGAATTCTGGCCAAATTTTACTCTCAAATGTTGGGGAATTTCGCCCCGGAACCTAGAGGAAGGAATGATACCACTTAAAGTTCACTTAAAGAACACTATAGCATTCTACTATGTTGTAAAGTTTTCTCGTTTTTTTTTTTTTTAAATAGATGACAATACTGTAAGCCAAACTTTCCTTAACCACATCATCATTGTATTTTCATGTTTACGACCTAACAGGAGGGAAATTGCGTACATTTGATTATTTCTTACTGTACAACCATATCTTCGTTTCTTACTTAGAAAGATATCTAAAAAGTCCCTGGACGATGTTATTCAGTATTTTAATAGAGAGACAGAGATTTCAAGGGCAGGGAAAAAGTGAGTGATTAAGTCTAACAGAAAGTAGGAGCTTAGTAAGGCATGGATAATTATTTAGAAGTGGTATCCATATGTTACCTCATTGCATAACCTACACTGTACATACATTTATCATTCTATACCTGCATGTTCACTTCCTCTGTAACTCAACACAGCTTCCTGCATTCTTCCTCACATTTTACACTCTAAGCAAATTACAAACACACTCTGTATAACGTGTACTGAAGAGCCAGGTCTTGTTTAGTTGCCACAGTGTCACTAATTATAAAGCATTCGTTCTTCTCCACCGCCGACTCGGTCGTCTCTTATGATTTTCCATTGACTTTAATTAAGCTTCAGCTCAGCAGGTGAGAATTCTCTCTGAGATTAAAGCGTAAGACCTGGGTTCTCAGCACATTTTTCCAGCCAGCTGGTGAGAGAGAGGGCAGGTTCCTGCACTGGCTGTGGTGGAACCATGTTACACAATCGTTTTTCATGTTATAGAAATGATTCATATAATTATTGGAATAGAATCATTATAGGAACAGAATCAATGTCATTAAATGTTTTGTTTATTCCTCTTATCCCACCGTGTCATCATTTAAAAAAAATAGAACAACAGCCTATTTTTGATCGGTTTCATGGTTGCGTTTAATATCGGCGAAACAAGTTGTCACTTATGTCATAAACAGTCATTATTATGGAAAATATCAAGATCCGTGCTACAGTCTCTATACCTTGTCACATACTGTATTATTTTAAATGGAACATGAAAATGTTCTGATTTGCTTTTGTATTTGTGATGCCTTGGCAGTAGAGGTCAAAGTTGAGCTCACTCTCCTGGAGAAGGAGAAGGAAGCGGACCTGATGTCTCCGAACGGTAAAGCCAGTCCGTTCTCGGAGTGTCGTCCGAACGGCTCTCTGGGTCACTGCTCGGATGAGGACTCGACCGTCCTGCGTCCCTCACACAAACACCGAGACTACATCGAGGCCACAGTGTGCCACGTCAAAGACCTGGAGAACGGACAGTAAGACGCACGTTTTGTTTACAACTCTGCGTGCTTCCAGTGTGGTGTGGAAATGTTATGTTCTGTGCACAGTGTGGGTGTGTGAGGGTACGTGCGTCGGGTGTGATGATGTTTGTGCTTGACGTAAACATCAGCTTGTATCAGTGTGTGAAAATGGTTTCCTGTTTCCTGTGGGAAATTAGTTATGTTGCAGGAATATGTTACAGGAATAGGCCAGGGATTTTCAATCAAATGTGTCTTAAAAATACAATTCCTTGTATTAAGAATAGAAAAGTATTTTAAACATTTTTGAGGTCATGTTTGTCAGTAAACGATTATTCAAAATGTATTTTTTGGAGAATGTTTAGTTATTTTTCAAGTTACTAACCTCTGAATTTCTGTAGTTTGTGATTTCAGAGATTTTTTCAAGAGGTAGAATTTGTCATTTTGATGTCATTGTGAAATATAACAATATAACACCAAACAAAATGGTGATACGTTTGGTTTTTATTGTTATAACATTACTATTATAGTAGTTTTTCATTTATCTTTTATAGTTGCATATTTTAAATGATATACATTTACGAACTAAAAAGTTCCCTTAGACTTCTATATCTATTATAAGTGAAGTTTGAGAACACATGTTTTTTGGTTGGTTTTTTTTTACAGTGTCTTGCATAAGTTTTAACCCCCCATTGAAGCGCTAAAAGAAATGAATTATCTATACAAAATAGCTCATAATAATGAAATGACCTGAAAAAAAACAATATAGTTTGAAAAATTATACAAAATATACAAAAGTTAGGATTACATACGTATTCACCCCTATTGCTCTTAATTACTTTTGGTGAAACCAGTAGCCATCAGAAATCATATAATTGTTGAACGAAGTCTGGAAAAGCATCAATCAGGGTTCAATTGCATTCTTTATAAAAACATGCCTTAAAAAATCACCAAAAAGTCAGTGGCTGAACAAGGACATCATTATAAAAATACAGAAAGGTTCAAGGGGGTGAATATTTATGCAAAGCCCTGCAGTACAAGGAAATATGCTGAGATTCCTTTGTCCATGGTAACCAGACAGGTTAGAGTGTTAGAGATGGAATGGACAGAGATTAGGTTGAAAGTGCTAGAGTATTTCTTTAACGGTGTGTGTGATGGATCTTGCAGGATGCGTGAGGTGGACTTGGGGCCGGGCAGAGCTCTGCTCATTAAGGAACATGGGGAATTCTCTGCCATGGGGCACAAATGCCCCCACTACGGGGCACCACTGGTTAAGGGTGAGGAAGCTCGTAGTTTTTGCTTAGCAATGGTGCAGAAAGAACTCTGAACAGGAAACTGACTATACAGAGAGTTTATGAATTGGGTTGTAAATCACTGCATTGTATTAATAGTGTTTAATAGAGCTGAACATTTATTGTACCCTGTGGCAGGAGTTTTATCTAAAGGACATGTTCGCTGTCCGTGGCACGGAGCCTGTTTCAACATTGCAACCGGAGACATCGAGGACTTCCCAGGTCTGGACAGCCTTCCCACTTTTCAGGTGAGGTTTATCATCCAAAGCTGCTGCTCATATACTATTCTTATGCAATATTGATTTCCATTTAAAGGAATACTTTGACTAAAGAAGCAAAACAACATAACAGAAATGTATATAATTTTGCATCAGCTAGTCTGTTGCTGTCGAGTGTATGAAAGCTTAGACTAACACTTTGCACAGTGCAAAACTGGTACCTATAAGTCTCCATAATAGATTAGCTGCTTGTTTTGTGTTCGAGTCCTTACTTGTGAGAGCAATACAGAACTGAGGCCACACATTCAATGAGAGAGAAAAGAGAAATGTAACACTGACAAGTCAGTAAAATTTAACCTCTTTTTTCCACAGGTCAGAGTTGAAAAGGAGAAGGTGATCATACGGGCAAACAAACAGGTAAAACACTCTTTTAGTCAGACGTGTGAGGTGTAAGTGTGAAGCAGAGATGTGACAAACATCAGTTATTGTTATAAATGTGTGGTGTGACAGGCTCTACAGACGCAGAGGAGGACAAAGGCCATGGCCAAGTGCTCAGCCGTCATCAACTCCAGTACAAGCTTCAGCCACGTTCTCATCATCGGATCAGGTTAGAACCCCACACACCTGCTCGAACAAAAATAATACCTTAGCTGCGAAAAGTCAGCGTATCAAACTGTTGGAGGACGTAATGGATGTGTAATAGAAATGTATCCAAATATATCAAATGGTTCATGTAGAGATGTCATTTTTCTCTTTTCCACCCAACACTGACCTTCAGAAGGTTAAAAGACAAGAAGCATACGTCTTTGCTCATCATAGATGTCTACCAAGCATGGGCAATCAGGGGCTTATGCTCAACATGGGACATCCACCAGAAGGAGACTTTAGCCCAACCAGGGGCTTCTGCCCAACAAGAAACTTCTGCCCAGCACTGGGGCCTTGCCTAGCTGGAAGCATTTGCTCAACCAGGGGCTTTGACCAGCAGGAAGTCTCTGCTCTACACAGGGCTTTGACCAGCAGGAGGCTTCTTCTCAACCAGGGTCCACAATCCAACATGAGGCTTTGCCCTGCTGGAGATATCTGCCTAACCAGGGGCTTCTGCCCAATATAGGGCTTTGACCAAAAGGAGGCTTCTGCCTAACCAGGAGCTTCTGCCCACTATGTGGCTTCACCCAACATGAGGCATCTACCCAAACAGGGGCTTCTGCTCAACAAGCAGCTTTGATCAGCAGGTGTCTGCCTAACCAGGGGCTGATTAATTGATTTGCCAGAAGAAGGCTTCTGCCCAGCCAGGGGGCATCGTAATACGGGAGACTTCTGCCAAAAATAGGGCTTTGCCTAGTTGGAAATTTGGATCCAACATGAAGCTTTCCTGGAAGCAGACTTCTTTCCAGTTAAATGATTTGTCCAGCAGGAGGCTTCTGTCCGACATCATCAGACATAATTTCACACATGAGAGTCCAAAAAAAACATGATTTTTTTTTTGTAAGAATTCTCACTTGACTAGTATTAGTTCAGCACCTGAGTGACACACGCTCACTATCTCATGTTTCCTGCACTCACTGCTATTGAATGATCTCTCTCAGGTCCTGCCGCGTTGGTGTGTGCAGAGACGCTGAGGCAGGAAGGCTTCACTGACCGCATTGTAATGTGCAGCATGGACAAACACCCTCCGTATGACAGGCCTAAACTGAGTAAGGTTTGTACAGAGTCACTGCAACACACAGCGCAGTGGAGGAGAGCCGTGTTCTCCTCAGGGTCTGATTAACCTGACCCAACCAAATCTGTGTTTCAAATGTTCTTACTCCAAGACTTTACTCTATAACCTGCATTTAGACCAGACTGTTTTCTCTTCAATTCACTTCCATGTTACAATAGTCTCTTGTATGGACTTGGAATTAATTCACAACATTTTTTCCAATTTGTAATTGATCAGAAAAGACATTTTTGGTTGCCAAAGTATAGGTTTTGGTTCCCTAGCCCCCTTTGATGCTTTTTTTTCAGCCTAGTTGATATATATTTATATTTATTGAATAAAATAATTTGCCTTCATACAATAAGCAAACATTTGTTTTGTTAATCACAGTGTGATTGTGCTTCTTTGCTTCTTTTACAGTCATTAGAAAGCACAGCTGAGCAGCTACAACTGCGCTCGACCGAGTTCTTCCAGAGCCATGACATCGAACTGCTGTTGGAGAAAGAGGTGCAGTTTATCAATCATCGCTTCTTCAGAAACTTCAAAATCTCAGTTTATAATACTCAATAATTAAGCAATGTTGCTTTTTTATTTAATACTGCTTTTATACAACAGTTCTATAAAGAAAAAAATTATATTGAATGAGTGACGGGCCGGCACGGTGGTGCGGTGGTTAGCACTGTCGCCTCACAGCAAGAAGGTCCTGGGTTCGATCCCCGGCTCACCCAGGG
>JAQQZR010000014.1:13202753-13227312 GCA_030068235.1 Notoglanidium macrostoma
ATATAAAACATAAGTAACAAAACAGTAACATGACTTCTGGACATTTCATTCTTCTGCCAAAATCAGGCCTCTCACAACATCAAGGAGCGACAACTTTTTAGGTGTAAAATTTCCCAATAAACCCCTTTTTCTGAGATTACAATAGATTTAAAGGCACTTTAACACATTTCAGACTCCACCTTTTAAGCTTTAAGTGTCCCAATCGCAGCTGAATCAAACTGACTCAAATGTAAGTTGAGTTTGAACACTGTTATTTATTATATGTCATCACATATTGAATCGCATTTCCTAGCTGTGACTAAGGCTCTTTAATAAATGGGCAATAAGAACAAATGGACAGCAATATTCATTCATGTTGCCTACAAATCAATGACCGCTGTCTTCCCTTTAAGCAAATTTCTCCAGTCTGGACGAGACAGACAATTTCTCTAGAATTAAAGAACACACAGTGCACCAGAAAAACTATGCTGAAAACCCATTATTGTTTTTTCCCCCAATGCATAAACATTATTAAACTGTTCCGATAATCAAGTTGAAATCATCTGTAACACTGTCTGTGCTCCAACAGTGATATTTATGCAATTGACCATCTAATATACTAATTGTCTTACATCTAATATTGTGTCAGTCCCCAACATCACCTCGTCACTGATTATATTTCTATAACGCCGCATCCCCTGGTGTTCCATTCCTTACTAAAACACTATACATTAAAGTATATTTGAGTATAAATACATATGCAATACAACAATAACCTATCACAAAATTAAAAGACATGCATGATATAAATACAGGTCTATGTTTATCATCTCGGAAAGATGAAATGTGACGTGATGGAGACTAATAAACTCTCTCTCTCTCTTTCTTAATCGAAGACCCAAGTCCATAAACTACAAAGGTAAAGACGTAAGCAACGTGTTTCACCTGAGAACTCCTGAGGACGCCAACAGCATAGCCAGACTGGCCAGCAGCAAGAACGCCGTCATCGTCGGGACCTCATTTATTGGTGAGCTATCATGACAAATGTTGCAGTGTATCCATTAACATGGAGCTTAATAATTCATCTGTTAGGTAATATTCTCAAAAGTGCTGAAGTACGTAGCTTTATTTATAGCTCAGGGACAAAGCAATCTAGCTACAGATGAGTGGAATATTCTTACTGGTGTAAATACAGACATTTTTCTCCACCCAAGTCACGTTGGGTTGTTTGGATGGCAAGCGTTCCTCATTGGCCACACAAGCATCAGTACAAAAACTAACAAAAGAACAAACATAGCTTGGACGCAAAATGGGACAATTTTATATTTCAGGCAGATCTTTTTTTGCTCTAATAAGTGCTTACCTGTGTTCAGGTATGGAGGTCGCAGCTGCTCTTACAGATAAAGCTCACTCCGTCTCCGTGATCAGCGTCGACGCGGTGCCTTTCCGTAAAGCTCTGGGAGAGAAAGTAGGGAAAGTGCTGATGAAGGTGAGAACACCATCACTATTACTTATTTACCAATGTTCACAAACTGTACTACTATTACTTGTTAGCTACATCAGCCACGTAGCTCCTGTACGTAAGTAAAGAACTAAAACCTAGACGGATTGTTTTAAGGGCTCCGAAAACTCACCACCATTTAAAAGCACACATACAGAAGATGTTCTCTGATATCAAACATCCGCATAACGCCATATCAGGACCCTGAGATCTAACCTACATTTTCAGACTGGATGTACTGTAACTTTGAAAACAGATCGTTCGCCTGCAGCAGAAGTCTGAGAGCGTCTGCGTCAGCGTTTCTGACAGCCTGCGAGCGTATCATAAAGCAGGACGTAAATGCTGAGGGGGTTTATCGGGGCATTTCCAACACTCATAGAACAGTCAATCACTGGAGAACATGAGGAGCGAGAGTTAACAGAGCGAAATCTGTAGAAACAGCACAAAAAGACAGGATGGAACAAAAAAAAAAAAAAAGGAAAGTAGCTGTGTGTCTGCCTCAGTTCACTATGTAGACTGATCTGTAATCTGTTCTTTAATCTGATTGGTCAGAGGGGTTTATTAATTAATTAATGAGCTACATTTGCCTTGCAGCCTCCAATATTGTCAAAGATAATTAAATCAACAGCTTGTGACCAATCAGATTTGAGAATTCATCAAATCTGGTCTAAAAGCCTTTAATACTCGTTTGCGACTTCCTGAATGAAACAAAACATCTTAGGGTGATAATAACTTTAGGTTTTGCGTACGATGTGTAGAGGTTCATTACTTGGGGTTTTGTGTTGAGTAATCGATCCCGTACGCTCTGTCCTCCTGCAGCTGTTCGAGATGAACAGGGTGAAGTTCTACATGCTGAACGAGGTGTCCGAGATGAGAGGCCATCATGGACAGGTATCCAGAAAGTGAGAGAAACTCTGCTGCAGAAGGGCTCTGCTAGATGGATCTGTCTCTGTTTCCACTCCTTCCTCATTTTCTACCTTTCTATTTGTCTCTTTAGCTTGTATTCCTTCATTCTTCCTGCTGTGTGTCTGCGTCTGGGCCTGGACGTGTGTAAATACTGCATAGGAATGTCTAACGCTTTCTCAGACGCAGAGTGCAAACGAGAGCCCTGAAGCAAAAACACAGCAGAAACTGAATAATATTTAAATCCTCTTGAGGGTAAATGTAGGTGTTTTAGGAAGAATAGAAAAAGCACTGTAAATGATGTGTTAATACATTATTTGCATTTTAAATATTGGTTGGAATCAGCTGACTTTCTACTGTATAGTACTGATATATAATTATTTGCAATGATTTATTTAATTTCTGTCTCTCTTCTCTCTTCTCTTTTTCTTCTCCCTCTTTCCTCTCTCTCTTCTCTCTCTTCTCGCTCGTTCTTCTCTCTCTTCTCTCTCATTCTTCTCTCACTTCTCTCTCTTTTCTCTTTTTTCTCCCTCTTTTCTTTCTCTCTCTTCTCCCTCTTTCCTCTCTCTCTTCTCTCTCTTTCTTCTCTCTCTTCTCTCTCTCCTCTCTCTCTCTTCTCTCTCTTTTCTCTTTCTTCTCCCTCTTTCCTCTCTCTTTCTTCTCTCTCTTCTTTCTCTCTTTCTTCTCCCTCTTTCCTCTCTCTTCTCTCTCTCCTCTCTCATTCTTCTCTCTCTTCTCTCTCTTTTCTCTTTCTTCTCTCTCTTCTCTCTTTCTCTTTCTTCTCTCTCGTTCTTCTCTCTTCTCTCTCTTTCTTCTCTCTCTTCTCCCTCTTTCCTCTCTCTTTCTTCTCTCTCTCTTCTCTCTCTTCTCTCTCTTTTCTCTTTCTTCTCTCTTTCCTCTCCCTCTTTCTTCTCTCTCGTTCTTCTCTCTCTTCTCTCTTTCTTCTCACTCTTCTCTCTTTCTTCTCCCTCTTTCCTCTCTCTTTCTTCTCTCTTCTCTCTCTTCTTTCTCTTTCTTCTCTCTCTTTTCTCTTTCTTCTCCCTCTTTCCTCTCTCTTTCTTCTCTCTCTTCTTTCTCTCTTTCTTCTCCCTCTTTCCTCTCTCTTCTCTCTCTCCTCTCTCATTCTTCTCTCTCTTCTCTCTCTTTTCTCTTTCTTCTCTCTCTTCTCTCTTTCTCTTTCTTCTCTCTCGTTCTTCTCTCTTCTCTCTCTTTCTTCTCTCTCTTCTCCCTCTTTCCTCTCTCTTTCTTCTCTCTCTCTTCTCTCTCTTCTCTCTCTTTTCTCTTTCTTCTCTCTTTCCTCTCCCTCTTTCTTCTCTCTCGTTCTTCTCTCTCTTCTCTCTTTCTTCTCACTCTTCTCTCTTTCTTCTCCCTCTTTCCTCTCTCTTTCTTCTCTCTTCTCTCTCTTCTTTCTCTTTCTTCTCTCTCTTCTCTCTTTCTTCTCCCTCGTTCTTCTCTCTCGTTCTTCTCTCTCTTCTCCCTCTTTCCTCTCTCTCTTCTCGCTCTTCTTTCTCTTTCTTCTCTCTCTTCTCTCTTTCTTCTCCCTCTTTCCTCTCTCTCTCTTGCTTCTCTCTCTTCTCTCTCTCCTCTCTCTCTTCTCCCTCTTTCCTCTCTCTTTCTTCTCTCTCTCTTCTCTCTCTTGTTTCTCATCAGTTAAAAGAAGTGGTGCTGAAAAGCGGCAAGGTCTTAAGAGCAGACGTGTGTGTTATCGGCACAGGCGAGTCTCACTCTGACATGCGTACACATTACTGCACTGCCGCTCACCTGGATATTTTTGCTTTAAATCCATAAAAAGTAAGACCTGCTGTGATGTGAATCCTCAGGTGCAACTCCTGCTACTGCATTTCTCAAACAAAGTGGCGTGAACATGGACTCCAAGGGATTCATCACTGTGAACAAGGTACAAATATCATTTATGTCTTGTGTTGTTAGTAGCACTTTATTTTACACTACAGTGTGTAAAATTGCTTTAATTAATAGGTACGTCATTGTTAGAAGTGAATCTGGAACATACTTCTGTTACATATTAGCTCCACGAGTAGCGTATGTCATGTCGAGGTTACACTGCAAATTCTATTTATTTATTTTTTAAATAACTTTGATAACTGAAAGAGACGTCTGCCGTGTTAATAAGTGTCAGCTATAAATGGTTAATTATGGTTGTAAAGATTACTTTATTGCTGAATTTGCTTAATAGTTTTTCTTGTTTGCTTTCTTTCTGTAATACTTGGATTCTAAATAAAACATCTAAAAATGACTTTTGTTGTCAGGTTTATATCTAGATTTTTAGTAAATTAGGTATGAATACATTGTTCAGATTGAACTGATCATTTCTTCTAAGCAGATACAAACACAGAAACGAATAGTAGATGCAGCATTTGGGTTTAGTTGTCTTTAGAAAGGCCCACAGTGAATCACGACTGAATCTAATGCAAAAAAAATATTCACATGAGTGAATAAGGGCAAGTGTGAAGCTTGTAGCACAAGAGCAGCATTCATTTACGAATACAAGGAACAGACCTTTTATTCATTTATTCCTTTTTTTTTTTCTTTGGTTTGCTCCAAAATATGGGCATTGTTCCAAAATAAAACAATATCACTACCATATTTCTGTACAAACTGGCCCAAATTTTGATTAAAAAGCAAAACGAATCTAAAACATACCCACTTCCAGTTCAATTCCAACCAGATCATTTCAATTTCGATTTTATTTGTGTAGCACTGGACAGTGTTACAAAGCAGCTTCACAGACAAATATAAATACCAGATATAACTTTTACGCATGCATTTTTTCTAGCCAGTGGCAAAGAAAAACTCCCTGAGATGACATGAGGAAGAAACATTGAGAGGAACCAGACTCATCTTCATCTGGGTGACACTGGAAAGTGTAATTATAAATGACGGCCTTCTATAACTGTTTCTTACATGGCCAAAAAAAAGCAATTATGTAGCCAGGGAATTCACTATAGCTTTAACATGAAGTCTTCATGGTTTCTAAGTGTATATTTAGGCTGTCCTTCCTCAGCAGGAACCATCTAACCAGAGATAAATATTTTAGGCACTGAACAGATACAAATAAAGGTAATAGCACTGCGTTACAGCCTCGCAGTAAATATACTAAAGAGTGACGGATAAAACGTGACCAGGAATTCAAAAACAGTAGTTTCCGCACCAACAGTAGCATATGTACATTGCGTACCTCTGGATTACACAGTAAACATGATCTCAACACCTCTCTCTTTTTCTCAGATGATGCAGACTAACGTGGATGGAGTGTTTGCTGGTGGGGATGTAGTCACGTTCCCGCTGGCTCTCCGCGGCAATAAGAAGGTGAACATCCCTCACTGGCAGATGGCTCACGTCCACGGTAAGCAGCAGGAACAAAACTAATGTCTCTTTTGCTCTATATACACGTTCACTGGACAGATTTAGTGCATATTTTTAATGATGTATATAATTAATTCAGCAACACTTTGTTCACATCAGGGAGGGTAGCTGCTCTGGGAATGATGGGAAAAGCTTCAGATATTCGAACAGTGCCTTACTTCTGGACTGCTATGTTTGGAAAAAGCATACGCTATGCAGGTAAAGTGTACCCGTGTAATGTGTACATAAATCAACATACTGCTATTCTTTAAGCAGCTTTTCTCTATTTTTAACCGACTTCTATAAAAATACATTCATTCCCAACACACTCGTTTTAAACAAAGAGGTTTCTTGGTAAAGGTTACGGGGATGGGTTTGATGATGTCATCATCCAGGGAGACTTGGACGAGCTGAAATTTGTGGCGTTTTACACAAAGTAAGTAAATAACCATGATATCACACCATTTTACAATGTATAAGTCTCCCGAAACTGTCGTATATATCATCATGTGTTTCTTCAGAATACACAAAAAAGAAAAGAAAAAATTTTTTTCTGGCATTGTACCACTAAATCATCATAATGGAGTGACTGGGTTATTTTTTTTATTTGCGTAGTTGCGTATACACGTCTTTATCCAAAGCAAGCTCTTGATTACTTGAATCCGATCGGTCAGGAAATGATGATCCGTCTTCTATAACTGCAGCTCACAGCGAATCACAGGACGAATACGGTTTATCGCTGCTTTAACATAATACTGACAGGAACCGGTTTTGAGCCCGTAACTACAAATGGACAAAAAGTATTTTCTTTCATAAATAAACATTGCTGTAGTATAAGACTCTGTAGTAGTAACGAGTTGATTGTTGATTATTTCCTATAACGACACCCCCCCAAAATGATTTAATGTTTACACGAGACCATGCTTCAACATATTAATACAGTTTAGGACTAAATAATATTTGTTGTTTTATATACAATAAACTGCGTACAAATACAGAAACTACACTGCTTAAACGGAGCTGTTTCCGGTGCTTTCTTTGACTCTGCCGTCTCTGTAGGAGCGAGGAGGTGATCGCCGTGGCCAGTATGAACTATGACCCCATTGTGTCTCGGGTCGCGGAAGTCTTCGGTTCTGGAAAGACGATTAAGAAGCGTGATGTGGAGTGAGTATACTTTTCATTAATATCTATACAGTATGCATGCACTGTAAGATGCTATGCTTTATAATGTAAAGAATTAAGATGAATATCCAAATTATTAGCAGAGAGTTTAGAGTTGATGACGTGCACAACGCTATGGCAGCCAATTGTGTACACGTACTGCATACGTATCCTTAAATACCAAAGGCAGACCTGCCAGCCTGGAAGAGAAGTAATATTCACTTTCTACTAAAACAGTAAACCAGCCAGAAAAGGATCAAACTAGGTCTACTGCATGGTATCATGGGAATCTACTAGAAATGGGTAGTTTAGGTTTACTACAAAGTAGTTAAGTCTTAGTAAGGCAGTAAAAGCTTCCTTTGTTGTACCTAAACTACGAAATCAACCAAACAAATGATTTTGTCCTGCTTTCTGTTGTGCTTTCATAAAATCAAGGATGTTCACCCACGGCAAGTACGGATGCATACACCTGTGTCAGTTATATAATGATATACAGTATTTACTGTGATTATACCACAGCGCTGTTGAATTCTCGATTCTGATTGGTTGATTAATCGTTTTCACTAACAGCAACACAGGTTGATATCAATGCACTCGTTCTAATTTGAGATCTTTTCTATAGTCGCATCTCATGGCGGACGCTGTACATAATTATAAATGGGTTAAAATGCGGTTTCATTTTTACCAAGAGAAAAAATTGTTGATACGGGGACATTTTCTGTTGGGAAAATGATGTTTATGTAACACTTATGAAAGCAGTCTGTCGTGTCAGTGCTTTGTAACGGTCAATACGTATTGAAAGATGGGAAAGATCTTCACGGACAGATGACTTTGGACTTTCTGCTTTTTTTTTTTTTGTCTATTTGACTTCAAGACTGGGAAATAAAAGAGGATAGTGACAGAATGGCTGTTTGTAGCTGTTATAATGGAAGCGATAGCAGGAATGACAATTTTGCAGGTGTTCCATATCATTAAATGTAGCGACGATTTGTTGAAATGCACACATAATGTTGCTGTGGTATAAAAATAATAAAACACTCTGGGAACATGCAGATATGGGAAATTAATCAATTTGGCTGTAACTTGGCTTTGCCTTTGGGCTTCATTTTCCTTGAACGGCATGTTTTGTTCCTTACTTATCTTTGTTAAATCATGCACTAGTCAATATCGAACCCATGCTGATTGTGATTAATGTATGTTTTCGCAGGACAGGAGATATCTCTTGGTTGATAGATAAAGGTTTGCAGTGAGAATTCACCAGCGGTTATTTTGGAGCTGTTTAATGTCAGTGCTGCTGATTTGGGACGCTGCATGCGGGATGAGTAGCTGAAGAATCTCCTGCACATTTCCGTGGAGTAAATGCCAAACCTGGGCTCACGTGTGGCTTGAAGCTGTTTCCCGAAACCCCAAGACTCCGCACAGAGCTGTGAACACACCTACACTCGACACTAACCTTAAAATAAACCAGAGCTGCTTTGTAACGAGAGAACGGTCGGGTCTTGGAAGCTGACGTGACGCTGAGCTTGGCTTTTTCTGCTTGCGCATGAAGCAACTACCTGTACACAGTGTTTATAAAGGGGCAGTGAAAGGGGAACAGTTTTTTGTTGTTGTTTTGTACATGCAGCATTGTAAATAGTTCTTACCTGGGAAAGCATTGTAACATTATGTGATGGTTTTGTTTCTACTAAAACCTTTGCAAGTTTGCTACCGATTAGCTATGGCAGTAAAGATCACATACCTGGCCTTGTACAGATCTGCAGCTTTCATGTTTGTAAGCCCACTTTGGTACGACGTTTGCTATGACACCTTTGAGAAATCACGCTGAATATTTAGAAATATAGGCTAATCAACTGTGACCGTTAGCACACAAACATCTTGCTTGAAGTTGGACTGGGACTGAGGCCAGGTTTCAGGCTGTTTAGTGGACATTTGAACGTCCCACGGGTCTTTAATGTAAGTGAGTCTGTATTTAAGGAGTTTGAAACCTGGCCTGGTATAACAGCAGACTAGTAGAAATATCTAATACAGTCAAATCAGTAGCTTGAATGGCCCTTTTAATGAAGAAAAGCATGTTCCCTTGGCATCAGGCCCTTAATGCTGACTAACAGCTCTTTACTATCATGTACAATGTACCTCTTAACGGTAACTTTGGTTGCCTTGCTGGTTAATTGCACAAAAGAAAAGTAATATAAGTATATATTTAAAGCTATACCTCTATAATAATAATAATGCTAGCGATGTAAAATTATAAGCTTGTATTTGCTGTTATCTTTTATTGATTGCCGGATTGATTGATCGACTGATGAATAATTCTATTTTTAGATAGTATGCAATATTTCTGAATGCTGAACTGGTAGTTTTGGCCTCCTGACGCTCCTTTTTGTTACTAACTCAGGGATAGGAGGCTCATGTAAAAGGGGTTTGTGCTGTCGAAAACAAAAACAATAAATTTAACTTCTTTCTTTCTGTCTTTCTTTCTTTTTGTCTCCATGTTTAACATGCGAGGACGAAAATATCTATTCAACATTGCACCACTGCTGTTGAACCAGAACAACAACAGCATGATTCAACTAGTTCTAACACTGATTTACCTCCATTAAATGATTAAAATCAGCAGTAGGGGCTGTCAAGCAGGGGTGGCTCAGTGATTAACGCTTCATGTCACAGGTTAGATGGTTGTGTGTTCAAATCCCAGCACCACCAAACTACCTTGATTGGTTCCTTGAGTAAGACACTTCAGCTCGGTTGTAACCTGCAAATACAATGTCATATTAAATTATGGAACAGCACTTACTGTAAATATATTATAGTCTCTTTTACAACCCAAGTTGCCAATAAATGACAGGAAATCTTTTTACAGTGTATGGCCAGGTTTCAGATTAATAATTCAAACCATACAACCTAACATAAAACCTACAGCACTAAAAAATGGCCAAGCTCAAATACAGTAAGTAAAATGTTTAAAAATGATATCATTTTTTTTTTTTTGCATTAAACAGGGAATCCATTTAACGTCTCATGCTTAAACACTTTCACTGCATTTTAATGATTTAGGCTACTTCTGCTGTACAGATCTATATCCTGTCAACATCTCTCTCTCTCTCTCTCTCGCTCTCTCTCACACACACACACACACACATTCAGAAAGAGAGAGAGAGAGAGAGAGAGAGAGAGAGAGACTCAAAGCTGGCAGTATTAGCAACAAACCCATTAGCTCATTAGCGTTAGCCTATAGGAGAATAAACAAGAGGCTAAATAAACAGACTCTCACTGCTAGCTGTAGTCTCTCTGCTCCAGTGCTTAGTTCAGTCTCATAAGCAACTTCTGTTACGTTTACCCATGTCCTTGATTTATGTTAGTATTTGTGTCATTCCTTTTAGATTTCTTTGTAATATTAGTTGTGGGGAAAACGATCCAACATCTGACTGCTTGATTAGCAAGCGTCCTTGATCGGCTGTGGTTCTGTTGTTCAAATTACACGTTCCCTCAACAAATTTACTCAATACATCATTTAAAAAAAATCATTAAAGCACCCAGCAATCATCAACAGCACTGTTTAAACCAGTATTAAACCAAGCATTGTTTTCTAACTTAATTCATGTTTAATTAAAATGTTGTGTTTTTACTGCTGAGGCTACAATGCTATGCACGCCACTAGGGGGCGCTGCAGCCCAGGCCTTATACGTTGTAACAGTTATATTTAACCGCTACTTGTACAGCGTTCACACAATCAGACTACACAAATTCAGCCGGATTATTATGCGATTTTGTTGTGGTTGAACCGGTTTGTGGCTCAGAGGTTTTTGTATTTTCTTGCCTAGTTTGCAACACCTACGACGTTCCTCGATGTTCCTTCTGCAGCCCTGACTGACGATTTCTCGACCCTCGTCCCAAACAACATGCAAGGATGATTGGTCAGAGCCAAACTTGTTGTGTTGCAAGTCTCCTAACCAAGACAAGAATTGCCTAATCTGACATGCTGGCTATCGTGAAAGATAAAAATATTGTGTAGTCTGATCCTGGCATTATGGACAGTCAATTTAGATTTTCAATAGTTGATTAGCTTTCTTAATAATAATATGAATAATTTGGAAACATATGTAGAACGTAATAAAAGATCCACGGTTTAAGGCATGACCTCAAGTAAAAAGTATTACATATGTGGAAAAAAACCCTTTGGGAAAACTGCGTCATGTTCCGCAATGAATGTTTATGCTTTTATCCGTCGATCTTTTTATTGACACTGTCTCACACTCCTTCACGCCGCATCCTGCTAACATGCTAACACTGCTTTTCTAATGACCATTCCCATAAATCATCATAAACCAGATTTTGGATGTTTATAGTGTTAGACATTGCGGTTACAGGTGATGTCATGACAATCCTTGTTTATGTTAACTACAGTTGAACCGCCGCTTTGTGTTCATGGGTGGGAACTCAAAGAATTTTAAAAATCATTCAAATCTTATTCAATTCCACCTACTTAATCAATAGAGACTGAATCTTGACCAGTTTTGCAAAATCTATCGCACTTTTAAGGATGTTTTTATGAAAACATTAAGATGAACATCACCTATATATCAGGTGATATTACTGTGATTTAACATAAATCACTCTCTGGACTATTTGTGATTCAGGGTGTAAAACAAATTTTCCGAAATTAATTTAAAGACTGCAACTTAGCTTTTTTAAAACTAAAACTGAAGGTACTGAATATAAGTTTTTATCTTATGAAATCAACTGCAATCGTAAATTTTGTAGCTGTATTTTGTTCAAAAATTATATTTTATATAATTTAGGCATCAATATTAAATATTTACAGTTTATATTTACATTTACTTTATATTTAAAAAGTAATTTTTTTACTTTTTAAGTTTCATTTCGCAAAGCATTCAATTTTAAGTAATAAAAACCTCTTAATATCTGGGTATGTTTTTTAATTATTTATGAATGAAAGATTATACATTTTAACAAAAAATTACAAATTTTAAGTCTCCAGGAGTTTGATCACAATGAGTTGGCAACCCTAACAGTCGGAGCTTATATTACTTATTTCTATAACCAAGACACAACTTCAAACAGTCTTGAATTATTTATTCCACGTATAATTCTTGTTACTCATATTTCATCTCCATATTTTATACCCCAGAAAAGAAAATCAGTGGTATCACTCATCTCCAAATCAAGAGAGAGGCAGAAAAAGAGAAAGGCTAGGGAGAGATCTTAGTGATTATAGCGGCTGTAATCTGATGGCTCGTTTCACAGATGTTCCACTCTGTTAAATATAACTATAAACGGATAAAAATGATGTGTGGTTCGTTAACAAAGAAAAGTCTCTAAATGTCAGCAAGCCGCCATGGTGTGATGATACAAATGATACAGGAAACGTTCTTATTTAGCATCAACTTGATCGATAAATCAATTATTTAATTAAGCCAAAAGATTGAACAACACAACCAGGGTGATCTTATATAAATGATTTATTCATGAGTAGATACAATACAAAAGACAAAAGAGTCCCAATAGTAGAGCAGAGCTTTGTTAGTTCAGTATGGAAGACACTTTTCATCAAATATAAGGTTTGAATTATTTTAAAATGAAGCAAGTACTTACAAAACACATACAAAAAAACAAAACAAAAAACAGAAACAATGAGTCGCCTCTAGGAGACATAAATTAATACATTAGACAGCACCGCTATAATAGGACTGAGGATTTGAAAATGCATTTAGAAAACCTTCAGTCAGGAAAGCTGATTTAATACCTTACAAAAACTGGCAAGCAATAACAAACAGTACGTTTCACAGTTTTTGGTAAAGATGTTATTTTAGCTGTACACCTATCAAACCAGCAACTCAGTTCCGTCAGTAAAGTAGAGTTCATAATGAAGGCAGTCTCGCTTTGCTTTTTCTTTATTATTGATCAAATAGTGAAAGCAGTGATATTTCCCAGTTCCGCTGGTTTAGTCCCGTTGCACTGCGTGTTTTTTGCTTTCAGAAACCTGTCTGGAATAGGAATGTCCAAATTTGATACCGAGTATCAGGATTGTTAGATTCGATCCACTGGTGAGAAGACGCGTCATGCATGCCGATGTGCAAGGCTACAGTAAGCTAGGCCAAGCGCAGATCTAATCTAATCTCCGTGTAATCACCTGATACAGACGTCACTGATAGACGGCATGAATCTACTGTCTGGGATAGAAAGAAATCAACCCCAGCCTCACTTCTCGCTGCTTCTTATCATTACCTGAACAGGTCTCATGTTGTCTGATATGTAAAGACATATAACGCTAATGTGATGAATAAATAACACCCCACCGTCAACCTGGTAGTCCTTAAAAGTGACTTAAAAATCAGTCCTACTTCACATTTAAGGAAACTGACCCAGAAGGATCAATTACTCCTCACCACACCAAACCTGCACAAACAAACAGAATTATATCACTATTACATTACATTCACTATTACATTCACTACCGTACACCATCATTAAAGCCACTCACGCAAGCGAGAAAAGGACAAAAATAAGTTTGACGTACTATTACTGAGCAACCTTTCTTAATTTATTCGAAGCAGTCTCTTTAATCATTTATTCTGGAGAAACATTGATATTTCAAATCAACAGCCAAACAAATACACACCTCCTTCAGAAGCTCCGCCCCCAAATTCATGGACATGGATCGCCAAGGCAACGACACCAACAATGGCACCAATTGGCAAAAAGTATATTGTATTAGAATCGATGACAGCACCTTTAAATGACTTTCCGTATGTACATACTGTATATTTTTTATTTGAGTCTCAGTCTCTAATTTCCTGATGCTCGGAACACAATTTGTTAAACTACAAAATAGCTAGGCTACAGTTAGCTAAGATGAGCAAACGTATTGTGTACAGTTCATTCAGTTATTCACTTATGAGTACTGATAATCTCTAGTGCTTAAAGTCTACTCTAGTGCTTGTAGTCAAGCTTGTTTATGTTTTCCATCATCTCATATTTTCTTCATTCATGGCTGATGTTAAGCTGTTACGCACTGGCCCAGCCCTGGAGGGGGCGTGGCTCTGTGTTACAGTCCTGGCAACCTACTGGCTCAATGCGTCGCTGTGATACAATACTGATACGGCACAAACACATACACGATCAGGTTAACTAAAAAGTCACACCACGAAGGTTTCTCTTAACTCGCCTGCTAACTTACTAACAGGAAGTCAGTATTGGATTGGTATCAGTGTGGGCTGACCCTGAGTTCTGATATATAAATATATATATATATATACATAAAAGATGGTAGAACGGGACATCCTTAAACGTAATGAGAAGGAAAGGCTAAAATCAGCAGTGCAAGAGGACTAAAAATCCCCAAATCCATAATTTATAAATCAGGAAGCAAGGATTAATACAATAACTATACACAAAAATGGTGTTTCTTTTTACACATTGTGCTTCCAACGGCTTGGCAGTTGTGACTAAAACCACATCAGCATCCTAACCTGGTTTCAGGTGTTTAAATCCTAAAACGGGCTTCATGTTCTTTAGTCATGACCTAAACCTGATTTACACATCGTAAAAATAATTCTTTGCTCATGAGTTGAGATCTGGTGGTTGATTTCATGCCATTAGGACCAAAAGCATTCAAAGTCCTGACCAAGCAGTATCAGAAACCTTCTATTAAAGTCTCTGTAAGTGCTGTCATGACGCTCATCTAAAAGCCATCAATAATCCTAAGAGTCAACTTCGGATTAACTCGACTCACAGGATGGCACGAATACACTAGTGGCAATGTCGAAGCGCAAATGAAGCACGCTAATAAACTCGGACAAATGGGTCTATTTATGCGAGTCCATTTTCTGCATGAGCCAGGGTCACACTGACTGATGAGCAGAACACGGTCATTTTCTCAGTCGCTGTTCTATCATTAGACGATCTTCGTCGTATAATCTTACATGGAAGACGTGTTATCGCACAGGCTGTTACAGAATTCGGCCAAGATCGTTTCATGCTGTCGAACAGCAGTAATGTGAATTATCTGTATATCATTTGGACTATAAAACGTGTATAGATGCCAAAATTAAGTGCATTGTAGAGTGAATTGGGTGCAGTTTTGAGTAGTATTATAGAAATTCCTAGAGTATTCTTATACAAGCAAAGTCAAATGACTACAATTTCCTTTTACAGTTCCCTAATTACTACGTATTTACCCAGGAAATATACAGTGAATTATAGCATATTATTGGGTAATTATCACAGGTAGTTACACAGAAACTACAGCTTCGATACTAAGACAAATCTCCACTAGTACTTCATCTGTACTTTCCGGTATTTACCGGTGATTATTAACCAGTGATGTACTACTATAATATATAATATTATATAATATACCAAATACTTTCCAGGTAATGGCAACCCTTCCTTTTACATCCCCTAATGTGTTCGGGTAACAGAGGAAATTTTTCTTAAAATTTCAGCTGTGGTAATTACACTATACAATAATTTACCCTATATCTACCTTAGTACTTAGGGAACTGTAAAACGAAAATGATTTTGCTTTAAGATCAAGATCACAGCATCATATAGAAATGCAAAGCACCAAATCCCTGACACACAATGTTCACAATTTCTAAATAGTGACAGTTGCAAGTCTGACTGAAGGAAAAAAAGAGAAGGCAGCTTCATTTGATCAGAAGTCACAGTCTATTATTTACGTGGCTGAAGACGCACATCCTGTCTTCAGGAACATGTTCACATTCACACGTTGCTTTTCACGCCTACTTACTTTAGATCTGGCTCCAAATATGCACTAAAAACTTTGAGTCAGTGCAGCTTATTGACTTGTAAACAATACTATTCTGCTGGCTGAATTATAAATAAATGCAGGAATAATACATACAGACTGGTGTCTGGTTCTCGAGATCATTCATTCACGTTAAACAAAGAAAAAAAAAAAAAAGGCACTGAGTATTTTCGTCATTTATGAACATGGAGTGCATACAACTGACCCCATTATGTGTATACATTGATTGTTTAGACACATAATAAATATGCGTTAAGAATGAAGAGTCATAACTGTTTAACCTAAAACCTTGTGCTTGCTAGATTTTCCTTCCATGAAATTCCCGTTGTTCAGGAGTCGCATGCGGGACGTGTTCAGTTGAAGTCGTATTCGGCTGCACACTGCTTCAGATATTCTTCATAGAGCTTCTTCTGTTCACAAGAGATACGCACATTTATATACGTTACTTCGGTGTCACTATAATTTGTTCAGCTGAATCCTCTGATCTGATTGGTCAGCAGGTAAATCACAGATTTATATTAACGTGTTCGTTTCAATGTTATCGTTTCTATAGTAACGGCCAACTCATAGTGACTTCTATGACGAATTTTTCACATCTAAATATAACAGCGAACAGATTTGAAAGATTACCGTTGTTATTTAACAAAGAAATATGCCTCATTGTTTTCTGTAAGGAGACGTTTTTTTTGTTTTAATCTATGGAAGTCTCCAGTGTCAGTGCGCCGTAGGTTTTCCACTACATGGAAGTCTTCAGGATGGACAGATTTCTGGTTGCTCGGTAACAAGAGAATTTTTTTATTTTTTTTACTTTGAGGGAATGATTGTTTGTAGCTGCTACGGCTTGACTTGATCTGCAGATTTTTTTTTTTTTAAACAGATAAAACAGCAGGTACGTGTTGTGCTTTAGTAAATAATACATCATTGCAGGCAAATTGCAATTGTTTAGGAGGAATAAAACGCTTCAGGATGTGCTGTTATAGAGAAATAATAAATTTCACAGTAACAGTAAATCTGCCTCACAGTGCAGTGTCTCTGATTACTTTCCTCAAGCGTTTTCTTCATTGCCAGATTTTACCTTTTTGGCTTTGAGGACATCCTTAATATAGTCACTGCACTCCATCAGATTCCTCTTCTCTTTCTTGGTGAGAGTTTTACTTCTCTGGCTGGAGCAGGAGGAGGAGGAGGAGTCAGAGCACATAAATACATGTCAATCAAATGCTGAAGCGGCATTTAAAGATACGACAAGGTCGTATACAGTATGTACGTCTTTTTTATTCAGTCACCGCTTCCGCTGCCCTGGAATCATTTCAATCTCTATTACTTGAGTGAGAAACTCCTGAGCACAAACATTTGAAATGACACATAAATCAGACAAATCAACAAGGAGAAAGAACGTGAAATAAAACAGAACAGGCAACCGATCATCACTAATAATAGATCCTATAGTAGTAAATGAATAACTTGAATTATTCAAAATTGTTTTAATGATCGGTGTGTGTTAATCCTTAATAAGCTTTATTTACTTCCGTAGTGTTACACTCTTTTGTCCAAAATAGCTTTACTTCAGTATCTGGTATAATCCGTTGCGATAAAATCGTTTTCTTTGTTGCTGTGAAGCTCTATAAGAATCCTGAAGTAATTTATTACAAATATAAGCATCTACACCTTTGTGAATGTGTTATTTAAGCTGAGTATATACTTTACTAGAAAACTTGACTAGAACGGTGCGTAGTATTTTAAGAAGACGTCCTCAGATATTTAGACATTTTAATTTCTACTTCTTCTTTAATCAATATTTATATTGCTATTGAATGCAATTGTGCATCACATGGAGGTGTGGAAGGTGTACTGAATTCTTCTGGCTAAACACATGGCAAATTTGCAACGAAACGTGATATATTTCATTGAACCGTATCCCATTATATGTCACTGTATGGAAAAACAACATATAGAGTGATATTAATGAAAGGGAGTTTATATTTATGACACAAACGCAAGTGTAGTGGACAAACGGATGGACTGCAGGAGTTCAGCTTTATGGTTAGACTGCCCTCTTGTGTTTCTAAATCTTCCGCACCGCAGCGCTGAAGTGAATTCACTTACCGTGCAAAATACCTGGCGAGGAAAAGGAAAAAGTAACACGTCGCACCGAAGACTATCACGGCCACCACCTGCCCGTCTTCAGGGATCCACTCCCACAGATACAGCACTATTTCCTTTAAAAGCACACACACACACACACACACATATACAGTATGCCCTCATATATTTTCTACACTGCACGGTGGTATTTTACTATATAGTATATACTTTTCGTGATTTTCGTGCGTGTAAGTGGATACCATAGTTAGGTAGAGCGTTCTGGCAAGCCCCTCCCCCACCAGGGCTCCCAGCTCCTCCGGGACAAATGTACTGATGAGAAAGCTGACGATGAAGACAGCGGGAAGGAAGATGGCCAGAAACCCGCACAGGAAGGAGTTAAAGCGGCTGCTCTTATTATAACTCGCGTTATTCCTGCGAGAGCCGAGAGGAAATATGCTGCGTTTCACAGCTCGCATGGAGAACATCACAGGTTTAAAGGTGCAATCAGAATTTTTTCCCAAACCTATAATAATTATATTAATATAATTATATATCTGAAAGGACCGTCTTGCAGCAATGGCATACAAGGGATTTTCAATTGAAGTCTTTGTGTATATTTTATTCTGGAAATTAGACAGAGCAGCGCTGTTTGGCCCCACCCCTCAGCGGGAAAAGGGGTGGGGCCAAGTCGCTCTGTTCTTATTTCTTGTAACAAGAAACTAGCAAACCGTCCCTTCAACTAGGAATTCCTACTTGGAAAGTATTTTCGACGCCGAGTTCTGCATGACATCGTGAACACACTTCCGACAGAAAATAAAATTTCACTTCGCTACTTTGGAGCAGTTTACTGTAATAGCATTTACTTTACATCAATCAACACAGATATATTAGTAGCAAATGGTTAACGGTAAATGTTAAACGCTCATGATCATTCATGTTAGCTGGCTAGCTTGCTGCTAACAAACACCCTTTCACAGAGGCATCCAAGTTTTTTCTCACTTTGTAGGTCGAACACAAAAATGACGTAATTTCCAGTTTAGATGCTGCCTTTAGTTTAGATGAAGTCCTATCGGAAATATCGTAATTGTAAGGCGAGTACACTTGAATGCGTAAATTGGGGCGTGTCAATAACAAAGAGCCATAGAGGGTGCCAATATAAATTCAACATCTAATGCAAATAATAAGATTTACGTGGCAGTTACATATTAACTGTTCAGTTCTTCACTTTCTATCAGTTAATAAACTTTTTGTCATTGATGATGCAAAAAAAAAAAAAGAGACAAAAGAACCAAATAAGTTCTCACGCCCACGTCATTTCTTCCCTGACAAAACCACCGCACCGCACCGCACCGTAAGCTCAACCTCCGAACTCATGCGTACGAACGTCCGAGGTTGACTTGAAGGCGGCCAGACTTTTTAACGAAGGGGCGGAGTTTAATGACAGAAAAGTGACGGATTGTCCGGTGTAATTCACTTCACAGGCAGCAGGGGGCTCTAAAGATTGCAAACTGCCCCTTTAAAGATCATATTGAAGATGTCAAGCGATCCAAAATGAAAAAGACCCTTCCGGATGAACGGCAGAATAAAAATGAAACATATTATCTGTGGAGGTGAGAAGTGGAGGCTGAAAAAAAGAACGAACCTGTCCTGCTCCAGCTTATTTCTGATGGAGGCGGCGATGAGGTCGCAATCTTTCTCCAGCTGGTCCAAGGTCTTCTGCACCGCCTGGTTAATGCTCTTCTCTATTGTTTCGCACACCTCGTCGATCTGATTCACGCATCTGCTTGGCTATTCACACGCACACACAGAAAAATAAGACCAGACAAAGCATTGTATAAATTTTCCAGCAGAAAAATGACATCTAGGTTTCTACACTCCTCTGATGATCCATGTGGCTTATTACTAGCACTTCTGACCACATGAAGCATTATTCAGATTAATTCTGAGGGAACAAGTGAACAAACTGACCTCATCTCAGGCTAAGTAGATTTTTTTTTTAATTAGATTAGCCGAGCTGCGCATTGATCTACAGGGTGAGCCTCAAACGCGCAGGCTGGTGCTTGTGCTTTAATCTCGAAGCCGGCTTTTGAGCCATCCTGCTTCATTTTAAGCATCAGTGACGCAGTACACTTATTGAAGATATGTATAACGACCTGTTCTTAACATGCTCCATCCTGTGTGTATAAAGCTTTTTCCACATAATTATAATTACTTAATGAAGTTTTCTTAGGTTATAATGGCTTTTGGTTATAATTGTGAATTATTTACAGAATGCATATCGCCTATATCGAAGTCTCGGTTTGCATATGCATTATTTAACACCACCACTGAGACCTGACCTGATTTTTAACCGTAACTGTAAAGTAACAGGATGTTCCATAAGTCCAGCAGCTTAGGATAGGAATATATATATATATATATATATTCATTTTTTGGACTAGCCCAATTTCTCTATAAACATCAGCTAGCGATATTATCTCACTAGATCCGTTTATTCAGAATTGCACATCAATCAAGCAAGCAGAGCGACTTGGAGCGGATACAAACTACAGGGAAGCTTTTTATATAATGAGCCTTTTTTTCTTAAGTGAAGTTTTACTTAGTAAATATTACTAATCTTATACTTTATTACTATTAAGTATTACTGACCTAGTATTAGTATTACAATATCTCTAGCCAAAACTAAAAATACATTTAAAAGACAAAAACAATATCTGTGCAAATCTACGAATTTAGAGGGACATTAGAGTCAACTATCTAGGTTTCTAATTTATAAACGTACGTATACGTATCATAAAAAAACACCGTGGGGCAGGAAGCAATAATACGAACCTCATCCCATAAACCTCCGGAATATTACATTCGTATCTGCCGAGCGATAATAAAAGCACTAAAGTGTCTATGCTTTCAAAGCGAAAGGCTTTTAGCTGTGAAAGGCTACGGTGAGGACGAGCTCAAAGAGAGACAGAGACAAGGAGAGAGAGAAAGAGACCAGTCCACATTTGCTCTGAGGCAGCAGTTGTGATTTCTCAGCATACAGAGGCAGTGTTCTCAAACTGATACACACCTCAGCCTCTCGACTCTTAATTACGATCTGTTAAGTAATATTACACTGGTTTCAACCTTAGCTTCTATCCAGTGTGTCAGGTGATTACCACAGACGAGAAATTTAATACACCTCCGAATGCCTTTATTGTTAAAGTGTAATGGTTATCGTTTACAATACACATCATTAAACTTAAATCTGATTGGCTGAGTGCGTGTCCGAAGTCTTCAATACACACATGTATCTAATAAAACCGTTTTAATACAGTAATTGTCCAGCCCATAGACTACCTTTATCTTTATCTTTGTCTGTTACGTTGCTTAGCAGCCAACGCAAGCTACCTTGACTTATATGGCGCGGCTGAAGAATTGTTTACTGCGAAAAATTATTAATAATAAATGATATTGTTTATTGAACTGTGGATTTTATCATATTGTTTTTGTCGACGTTTTATTAAAGCGGTAAGAACGCCGATACGCCGTGATAAAATCGCTTCCTCTCGTGGCTTAGTCATTTATTATAGGACAGGGTTCTGGGTTTCTCAGAACAGAGAAAGATGGAAATTAATATCCGTAATTTCATTCTATATATCAGACTAGGATTCAGTATTAGGTCTGACTCACAAGCAATCTGTTAAATGGACAAGAAGGCAGATAAGTCAGATTGTGGGGGGAAAAAAATAAACATACGTTTTCAGTATTTGTTGGTATACGGGAGTTACTTCGGTTGCTATAGTAACATGATCTAAACCATCAGCTGTTCAATAGGGATCTAAATCTGCTGTGTGGTGATATCTGTTGTTAAAAGTGCTATACAAATCAAATAAAATTGAGTTTAATGTTCCTCCTTGTTCTGTATCAAAAGCGGTTTTGTTATCATGCAGGTGAGGTTTTTCATTCTGCTCCACGTCTAGTATTCAGTGTAGGTGTGCGTCTTACTCTCTGAGGATTGGGGATGTATATGGTCGGCATTTCAAAGCCGCATTTGTTGAGTCCTGGTCTGCGGCACAGCTCTTGAACTATCTGCATCATTACTCTCTGTGAAGAGGAAAAAAGGGAACGATATGCAACCGATCAGGATTTTGTTCTGCATCGGACTGACTGGGAAACGGACAGAATGCTGATGCTCGACTTCCTGCAGCAAGACACGCACGCACGCACGAACGCACACACACACACACACACACACACAAAGCCACACCCACCTGTCTGTCTGTCTCACGTCCTGCCTCGTCAGCTTTACTGAGGTAGAAGCGTAATTTGTCTCCGCATTTCTCGCTCAGCTTCTCCACGATGCTGAGCGTTCGCTTACACAGCGCCTGGCCCATCGGGTCGAAAAAGACGAAGATCAGATCCGCCTGCTCGCCTGCTCAACACACACACACGTTATACCAACATCACATGATTTGTAACTTATTCATCATTTTCGGTCCTCACCAAAGGACGTGATGGCGTTGTTGACGTCGAAGGGATACACCATGTCCCCGTCCACCAGGCCGGGCGTGTCTACAAACGTCACCAGGCTGAACTTCTTCTGCTTTGAGGTGGAGATTTCGGCAGACAGGTAGTCCGTGAGTCCTAGAACATACAAACGGGTTACCAACATGCGTGCGTATATACGAGTGTCACTTGAACCAGGAACACCTGTACATCTGGTCATTCTTCCAATTATCCAATCAGCCAATCAGGTTTGAGGATTTCAGAAGCTGCTTTTTCACACACGAAATGTCTGTACATAGAGTCGCGTCAAAAACAAAAAACATCCAGCAGCAGTTTTGTGATCAGAGACAGACTGACGAGACAGGTCAAAGGAGAATGACTAGGTCAAGCTGACAGGAAGCAGCTATATTAACTCAAATAACCACTCTGTACAGCCGTGGTGAGCAGAAAAGCATCTCAGAACGCACAGCATGTTGAACCTTCAGGTGGTTGAGCTACAAGAGTAGAATATACCTCGTCAGGGTCCACGTCTGTCAGCCAAAAACATAAATCTGAGACTACCAAACTGGACAGTTGAAGACTGGAAAAAACGTTGCCTGGTGCCTGCTGTAGGTTTGGTGCCACATGAGTTGCTGATTAGATAATAATTACGTGAATGCGCAGGTGTACGGGTGTTCCTAATAAAGCGGACAGTGAGTGTATAGCATACATCTAAATATATCAATCTAAACTAAGCTGCTCGTTAGAGATATCTCTGTTAGAGATATAGTGAAAAGGAAAATGTATAATAATTAAACAGTAGAACTTTTCATATCAAACAGCATCACGTCAATCGACTATGTTGTTAACCCGTGACAGCTCTCTGTTCCCTGAGTGATATGTCGTCTCAGGATGTGGCCACACCCCCTTCTGTCCCCTACAGCAGGAGGTCTGTTGTCATGGTTACCCACAACAGCTCTTCAACTGGCAGCTTTAATGCCGAGCCACATAAAGCTAGCCAGTGAAGAACGACTGTGAAGCAACGCCAGGCCAGCTAGCGCCTGTCACTCAAACCCATCAGCAACTCTTCTTGGGCTAATAGACCTCCATCAACATCAAACTGTCTTACGTAGTCAGATTCATCCCCCTTTTCCAAATTACTTAAATCTAATATTAAATAATATTATCAGACTATTATAAAAATGTAACTTTTAAAGCTGCAATGTGTGATGTTTATAAATTTTCCTAGACCTGTAATAATCTTATCATTTCAAGGGTACATTATAAAAACTGTTATCACAGCATTGCCATAGAACAGATCTGGCTAGTTTCTTTATTTCGGACTTCTGATTACATTTTTCTGGCCCAGAAATAAGCTCCGCCCCGAACCAACACCTTTTCCTTAAAAGGCAATTCAGTCATAACGCAGGAAAATGCAGTCATTCGGATGGAAGGTAAAGGCTTGTCGATGTTTTTTATTCTTATCGCACCGAGTGATATACGGGCTCTAAAAATGACATGCTGCCACTTTAAGAATGATTCAGATCCCTCGATGAGCTTGAGAGGAACACTGAGGTTCTTTCAGTACAGCAGGAGCAGGTGGTCATGCTCTCATACAAATCACAGTCCTGTTCCGGCTCTAATCAACATTCCCCGAGGTTGCTGCTCTCCTTCCATTCTCACACACACAACATACACATTAACATACGCAATGCTTACAAAGCAACCCTCATACACTCTCTCTCTCTCTCTCTCTCGCTCTCTTTCAGGAACCGGTCACATCGAGCACCATCTATATTCCTCAGTCCACTTGCATTTCCCCAGGGCAGGGTGCAAGTGGCACAGCAAACTCCCTGAGCAAGCAGGACTTAAAATAGCCCCGGAAAATGGATTTAGAATCAAGAGGCACTCAGCTGCACGTGGCATTCTCCGAACTCTGCTCTTTAAGCTCACTGAGAGGTGGGAAGGTAATTCGCTGGCATCTTGGCTGACGTTTTGCACGTCCTGCACAGGATTTAATGTGCCTGGGGTAAGGTCAAAGGTCAGGAAAAAGCTGTGTCATCCTGACACAGCAGAGCAGCAGCAGGGCGCTGAAGACTGAGCAATGTCATAAATCACGGATGTTCACACTGTGCACCAATCAGATGTCTAATAACTGGACTAGGCCACACCCATTTGAGCAAAAAAGGGATGCAAGGAGGATAAAATGTGCAGGTTTTTTAAAAAAGAAAAGAAAAGATGTTTTCTTTTATTTTCCAACACAACTCTATTTCTGGTGCAGATATTTGTTGTTATTCGTGAAGAATTAATATATA
>JAQQZR010000014.1:13233684-13254200 GCA_030068235.1 Notoglanidium macrostoma
GTGTGTGTGTGTGTGTGTGTGTGTGTGTGTGTGTGTGTGTGTGTGTGTGTGTGTGTGTGTGTGTGTGTGTTTTAAATTCACTTTTATTTAAATCCAAAATGTTATTTCTGACTGATTGCTTTGAGAATGATGCAATGCGACTCCACCATCTACTGTAAACGTTATGTGGGTTTTCTTTGCAGCGGGTGCATGTCCTTCATTTTTCTGAATAAATAATTAATCCCATAAGATGGAACAGAAGGTGTGAGAATATTGCCACAATGAGTAGTTTTCTTTCTTTTTTAAAAAGAAATTCGTCTGGAAAAACACAAGCTCTGGTTTATATACTGTAGTTTAGGAATCATTTTTCAGGGTCTAGATGATCAATGTGGGTCAGTGCAGTACTGTAAACTGCTGTGGATTGTTATGTACAACTCGTTTCTTGTTGAGTGAGTTAGGAAACTTGATTGATAATCCTGAATGAATGGAAGATTTTGAAAAAGGTAGAACTTTCATTTATGAATTTTTTTACTCTTTTGGTAGGGAAAATCATGGCAACCTGTATAGCCAACTATATAAATTATCATTATTTTATAATAATATATATATATTTTTAAATATATGAAATGTTGCAAAAGGTCATCGTGTAAATGTTGTAAGGAAAATTACTGCAATTATATGAGGCGTCATGTGACAGGATGTTCATCACACACCTCTGACAGGAATTACAATTCTTTTCAGTGAGTCAGTTCATTTAGCCCGACTCACCAATAAGAGCCGACTCTTTTGGCTCCCAAACGGTTCAGTGCCACTTCATCCTGCGCTGGACGAAGTTTATATTGTTTTGTATGGGTTTTTTTCTGTGTAAATGATTACATAGAGGTTTCAGTTACACTTCAAGAGTGTCTGCGTTACCCACATCTACAACAAAAGAATGGCACATTTACATTACAGCACAGTGAAATTCTGTTCTTCGCTTATCCCAGCTTGTTTGAAGTTGGGGTCAGAGTACAGGGTCAGTCCACTGGAACAGAGAGGGTTAAAAGCCTTGCTTAAGGGTCCAACAGGGGCAGATTGGCAGCACTGTGGCGTGACCTTGACCCTGACCTTCTGATCAGTAACCCAGAATCTTAACCATTGATATTTATACAGTTGTTATTTGATGGGAAGATTATCTGCTTTGAAGACATTTATATGAGGGCAAATGTCTGCATTTTGATGAAGGATTACAGAAAATTAACGGTCAGTATTGTTTTTGGCTTGTGTTCTTTTGAATAGTTAAATGCTCTATTTTTGCATCATTACTGTATTTGGATGTCTTTAAGAGTGGAGACTAGCTGGAACATTATTATGATATGATAATGAACTACTCAATACAACACTTAAGGGTGTGTTTTTATAGGAAAATGAGAAATGGCAGGGTGGGGTGATGTGGCTGATTTACAGTAGAATTAATGTGCCCAGAAGTAATAATGTTTTATTCCTCTTACCCCACATCAACGATTAAATATTGTTTAATTAACAAGTGACATTTTAATGTTTATCGTTACATTTAGCGTAACAAACATACACTTACAATTATCAATAACAGCACATCCTGAAGTGTTTTATTTCTCTTATGTCACGGTAATTTGCCAATGCATTTTTTTTTATGTATGAAACAGCCCGTTGTGATTTTTTTTCCTTATATTTGCATTTAAAATCCTCAAACAAGTTAGTTCCTGTTATCTTACATTATCATCACTTAAAAATTATGGCCAAAATTATATATAAAAGTATAATAAAAAACACACACACACAGCTTGGTATGTTACAAAGAACCAACAAAGCAGAAAGTCCTCTGTCCTAAAAATAAATAAATAAATAAATAAATAAAAATCTCCCATCTTTTGACTATTACAAAGTGCTGACACTGGAGACTCCTTCCATAATGTCAAACTGTCAAATGTCTCCTCATAGTAAACATCACTTATTGACAATTACACATTGTTTCTGTTTATGTGTAGCATCCACTACACAAGTTCCTGTGTAAGTTGTTATTATAAAAGAGATAACAAATTAGAATGAGTGCTTTAATATAAACCTGTTATTTGCTTTGTAGCCAGTTCTACTGTCAGTGCAGCCATTATAGATAATTAAAGTCATCGATTGTAATCTAATACACTTCTAATACACTTTTTGTCTAATTCAGCGAATATCTCTTTACGGTCTACTGGCTATCCCTTCTGTGTGTGCTGAAAAAAATCTGGTGTTCGTACACTGCCCTCCCAGTGTACATGCGAAACAAACAAAGTGGCTTGGACAGAGGATGCAACACTATTCCAACCAATCAGCAACAGGGCATGTTCGTTAGCATCCTTGTTAGTGTTGTTGCCTTGGCAATGCACATCCATGAATTTGGGGGCGGAGCTTCTGAAGGACCACTGAAGGGAGGTGTGTATTTGTTCGGCTGTTGAGGTCAAATATTAACAATATTTGTCCAGTATCGAAGACTGCACCTGTAATCAACATGTTCCTGACTTTGAGAATTCAACTCCGCTGTAAGGTTCATTTCAAGTCGGATGCTTGGAGGGTTGTTTGTATGTCAACATAGAAAGCTAAATACCATGAGGTTCAAAGGCTTAGGCCGAATTATGTTCATCAGCCTACTGATTACAAAAAATAAAAACGAATTATATATATGTTTACAGGTAAATCTGAAGGTAAATGAAACTTTCTCATTTAATTAAGGAAATTGCAGCCATTTATGTAATAACCAAATGGGGAAAAAAAATTCCTCACACATGAATACATTTTTATTTGATTTTATTTCAGGATATTATTTTGGCAGGCGATGAGCTCATGCCCCCTCTCTTAAGTCTCGGAGGTAATTCAAACGAATCGAGTTACTCAAACGGGTTTGTTCAAAAGAATCGATTCAGTGTGCCATCTCAAGGATATCTGGCAACCCGGGCGGTGGCGCGTCGTGGGAGAGAAACAGCGCGCTGTGTTTATCCAGTGATTGTAATAATGCGTTTTAGATGGAGGCACAGACCCAGCTTCCTCATGCTCTCCCCGACACACTCACCAGCCACGAGGGTAAGTCCCGAGCTTTTAACATGAACCTCCTGTGTTTCATATCATGGCGATGTGTCCTCCAGCTACCTGCGAGAATGATACACTGTGACGTCATTAATTAAATAATCAGTCGCTTTAACTGTGATGGTCGCAATGTGCACGAGGAGATGATATGATTGTGCCAAACACTGATTTAATTTGTAGCCCATAATAACACACTATCGCTTCTTGACTGTAAGCTTAATATAAACACACACACACACACACACACACACACACACACACACACACACACACACACCAAGGCGACCTCAGTACCCTGTACCTATTAGATAATGATTAAACAGCAGGCTGAGTGAAATACAAGTCTAATATAACACATCTTTATTAATGCTCTGCTTATGTCTGGAACAGGATTTACAGTGATGCTACATAATCTTTTTCCACACAATTTGCTGCCAAAAATCTTCAAATGGTAGCTCTGTAAATTTCAGATCTTAACACAATTATATGAGGACATTATCTTTATTATCAATATTGTCTGATAGTAGAGGTGTAAAACCTCAGGCTTTCATACAACACAATATTGCGCTCAATATTTAACAATACTGCTGAATCCGGGACGATGCGATATAATACAATACATGAAATGATTAAGGTCCAATTGGTTAAAAAATATGGCTTATTCTTTTCACACAAGTTGTCAGTCCTTTTTCGATAACAGTCATTGTATTATTGATAGTAATCTTTTTATGATTGTTGCCTCAATTCAATTAAATCCTTGCGCAGGTAGAATTCATCTGTTCGTTACACACTTATCTAATACATGTTCTTTTAGACATGTTGGAAGTCAGTGTTTTTTGGTACAGCTGTGCCCTTCCTTATATATATATATGGAGATAATGATAATGATCTTGATCTGTCGCTATCCGTTCATCAAAATCTTTCGGTGTTTGTGAAAAGGGAGGAAATCTGCTTCATCATGCCTGCATAGTGTTGCAGTGATCAAGTCAGAGTCTTTCAAAATTGTTAGTACATCATTTGTAAGGGTAAACTCGGTCACATCCTGTTCAGTTCTCCAGAACTACATCGAAAATAGCAATGTTCATAATGTGTGACTTGAAAATGTGTCTTTTTGTATTAATCCTGATCATTGTTTAAAAAATGTGAACTGAGAAACCGGTTCATCTGAAACAGAAGAGTGATAGTACCGAACTTTTTAGAGCAATTTCCAAAATACTTGTTTTGGTGTACGTGTATGATGTTGTTGTAGATTTATCCTAATATTATTAACACGGCTTATGAATATCATATAAAGTATTAAACAGTAAAACGTAATTACATGTTGTGTATCCGTGTCAGAATATAGATTGCTCTGTGAACTGTTCTTGTAGTATTATAGCTAGATAGACAGATATAGTATAGAACACGAGTATGGAATTCAAATCACATCTAACTTTATTTATATAGAACCTATTGTGCAAAATAGCAATATAAGGTGCTTAACAATATAACAAAAATGCAACATTAAAAGAAAATATATAAGGAAATGATAATAATAGACAGACCAGTGGAGCGTTGTAGCGTTTAATAAAATAAATTAAGTAAATGAAAATAAAAAGTTATCATCACACTACATACAAAATAACATCGTACTACATACAACATATAAAAATAAAAACGGATTATAAATACCAAGGCTTTAGAAACAAGGAGTTTTATTTTATTTATACAACAGAAAGTGCTGATTAATTTTCTATAACAGCAGCCCTGACAGTAGTCTGGCCTTAATTCAAACAACATGAGATTTAAAAAAATGTGAAATTGTTGATATGGTGAAATTTACAGTAAGGAAATGTTTATTTAACATTTTTGGAAGGAGTCTCCAGTGTCAGAGCTTTCTAACAGTCAGCGGTAAAGTTGATATTAAGTTTCCCTGATGCTGGAAAGTACGGCTTTACACTGAGGCTTCTCATTTTTCTGTATTTTGTTTGTCTTGTTAACTTCAAGACAGAGGGGGAAAAAAAAGCAACAGTGAATGAGGTAAAAACTTTACAGCGTACAGTTAACAGCTGCTATAAATAATATCAGGAATTCATTTATTTTGCAGACATTTGGCAAATTGCTGTGGGAAAATCACATTATACCACATGCCAGCGACTGAAAGTGCTGTTCTATTTATAAAAATGTTATTTTGCAAATATTAGCAATTTTATTATGGAGGCTACAGAAGGACAAATAATGAAACATTTTCATCTCTATGGTAATTTGTTTATTATTAATAAACAACCGTACTGACACTTCTCACATATCAGGAAATATTGCTAAGAGCTAGGACAGCCAAATCTTGTCTTGCCTTCTCACTATGATATTTATTATTACTACTACAACATTGGCATAATTAGGCATGGGATGAGACATGAGATGAGATGATTGAGTCACTTTTCATGTGTGCTCATTAAGTCCAGATAGGTAACTTTTCACCTCCACTTAGTAAGTTACCTATATATAATAATAGTTATATATAAAAATAGTTATTATATATAATATAATGTATATTATAGGCTATAATAAGTTACGTCCTGTCTTTCAGATGGGGATAAACTGATCTCAGAGCTGAAGCCTGTTTTCCAACCCCGGTTATATGGATCACCCGGCTGCGAGACATGGAGTGTGTGTTTCTCTCCAGATGGTGCACGCTTCGCCTGGTCTGCGGGTTACGGATTGGTGCGGGTGCTGCCGTGGCCTCTGCCTTCCAACCTGTATGTAAAAACCAGACCAAAATTTCAAATTAGTGCTGAATTGTGAGTTGAATAACGACTTCGTAGTGCCGATTTATTGCCGAAACCTTTTTACCAATCTGGAAAATTTCGTTGTGACAGTGTGTTCTGGACAACCTCAATTGCTCTAGACGAGTTTGTGTTTGGGTTCTGTGGATGAATATTAATGGTCACTAGTTTAACTATACTGTCAGAAAAGTTATTATACAGCTACATTTAAGTTCTGCAAGCGGTAATCAATGCAGATATGTTTAGAAAGATACAGTAATGGTCTAAGTGCAACTGACGCACCACTACAAGTGTGACCCTTCAACCATAATTGAGAAATCTTCATTAAGAGCATCATCACCAGTGACAAGCATTTGGTGATCTAAAAGCATTACTGTTTTGTACATCTGTTCACCATTGTGATCTTCTATAATATGAGAAATGATATAATACCAATAGTAATAGTATTTCAATATGTCGATTTGTCCATATTAATCAGCCCTAGAATAATTCATAGTTAGGAAACTGCATCTAAAAAATGCACTATGTGGAAATACCTTTCGCGCTCTAGGCTTCTGGTCACCAGCTAGGTTCTTGGAGATCTTGTTTCCTGTTGGACATTTAGTGAGCAACACCTATGACACAAACCATGTTCTGTGAGATTAGTTCGAAACCTAAGCAAATACATTTAATCCAGATAAACTGTAATGTATAGGCTTGGGGTCAGAAATTAAATCCAAATTAAGCTAAATCTCTAGGCTATTGGCATAACGTTCTGTTTAGCACCCTAAACAATTCATCAGTTTTTCTCTTTAGGGATCCATTAAAGCTATTTTGTATAACCCTACTATAGAGGCTAGCCCTACAGAGGCTAGCCAAAGAACCCTTGAGGAACCTTTTTAATTTAAGTTGAATAAGAAACTATTTGGGTTTCAGTTTGCACCAAAAACATCCAATTCTTGGTCATTTTTTGTAGTCATGCTGCGGAATCTAGGAATGAAGAGAAAATACTGGACTGTGGGGACACCGTGTGGGGCATGGCGTTCGGGCCACGTGTCTCAAACCGGGCGAAATCTGGCCAACAACGTGTACAAGGCCAAGAGCTACTGCTAGCAACAGGCCTCATTAACGGGACGATCAAGGTGTGGGTCATCTCCACTGGTAAGAGTTTTTGCAGTCTTGTTTTTGGAGATCAGCTCACCCGCAAAAGATCTAAGAGCTTACCATATAATCAGCCTGTGTGTTGAGCTGGATCATGTGTATTAGATTTGAGCTGCAGAAACAGGGTTGGTCCTCACTGGGTGTGAAAGAACTTTGTACTCAATCACACTTTACATAGCAGTGACGATTATATAAGCTTGATCGCCCTAGCAAACACGTTGTTATCCGGCCACTACTTCTTCTAACACTCTTTTCACTTTTAGGAAAGTTATTGTTCAGTCTGACTGGCCACCAGTCAGTTGTGAGAGATTTGGCCTTCACTCCAAATGGGAGTCTCACGCTTGTGTCAGCCTCCAGGGACAAAACTTTGAGAGTCTGGGACTTGGCAAAGAAAGGTGACTTTATCAGTCTTAATAAAACAAACCATGAATGACATACAATGCTGTGTAGCTTAGTGTATAGTGAGCGGCTAGTTTATTATTTACTACATGAATACCTACCAAGCTAGAGACTCAATAACATAGGCCTGTTGAGTTTGCTTACAGTCTGTGCCATGTTAGAAATCGGTTATCGTTGTGTTGGCTTGATGTACATTTTGATAATTGAATTTTTTATCATGTACATACAGAACACAAAGTGGTGAAACATTGCTTATTATCTTGGAGGAATTAAAACAAGCTAGGCTGTTGACTTAGCTTGCTAGCTAGGTAATATGTAATTAATAATATATAATATATATATATGCATCTCAGTATAACACTGGCTTATTTTCTTCTTCTTCTTCAATAACTAATTTTATTGAGTGATAGTCGTAGGTGTAACTTATTCCGGGGCCACATCTAAAAAAAATTCTTCACAGAATAGCACAAATCTTTTTTTAGCTCTCTTCCCTGTGTTTCTCAGGGTGACTGTAATAAAATGTCCCTCTATGAGAAAACTCTTCATATTTATGTAACATCCATGCTTATTTATTATTTAATTAATACAGCACAAGTGTGTGTCTGCTAACTCTAGGTATCTACTAAGTGAGCCAGCTATTTAGCTGTTTGTGTTTAGCTATTTCAAAGACAAACCCTTGGCTTAACACCAGCTAGCTAGCTAGCTTTATCATGCTATTAGCAAGCTAGCAATTTATCTTTAGCTAAATTATATAATCATTATAACAGTAGCAAGCTTGCTTAATGCTAGGAAGCTAGCTGAAACACCTTTTCAGTTTATTTCAGTGAGATACATTGTGTGAAAACCGTCACTAACTAGCTACTCTAGTCTACAGAGGGTTGTTGGCTAATTTAACATTTCCTCATCTATCCTTCATCCAATAAGGATTAAAAGCAGATATTGCATGCTAGTTCAGATATTGCTATACAGCATGCTAGCTGCATTGACGTGACGAGCATTCGACTGTGAGAATGTCCCAGTTTGACCTTTTTTCTCCGCGGTCATCTTACCACAGGCAAATGTGTCCGTGTATACAGACATGTCAGTGACCCTTGTGAACCCTGGGACTTTTTTTTTTGTTGATTCAGTCATCTAATTTCAATAACTGCTCACATTTTCATTGGTTTGACATTTCCAGGTCCACCGTCCCGTGTGTTGACTGGTCCAAACTACTGGGTGTTCAAATGTTCTGTTTCTCCTGATAGCAGTCTGATTGCTTCAGTCTGTAACCTAGACACAGTAAGTATATTTACTGATTTTGTTTAATAAGATACTGAAATACACTTGTGCAAGGTAAAGTCTGGCTTCTAGCTATAGGAGGAAGTCTAAACGTTAGGAGGAACTTTGTAGGAGGAACTCTAAATGTTTCATCAAAGAACATGTACATGTGGGAACAAAACCTTTGTTTTTTTTTTTTATCATTGAACTTATGTAATATCTGCAACAGTCCATTAGCGGTACATGAACATTACCACATGAAAAGAACTAAGAGTCAATGTATGTCTAATAAAACCTCACACTGAAGTTACCTGCAATATAAACACAGACACACCCCAGTTTAAAGCTGTGTCAGCGTTATATTTCGACCAATAGTTAAAGCACAGTGTCACTAACGCTAGAATAAATACTTTTATGACTTTGTTAGATGCCAACTCAAATATGTCAATTCATAACATCTTTATAAATGCGAATTAGCTGCAAACTTGTGTTCTAATGGGTAGGTAATGTTTCCTATTGAATCATTTTATTATATATTATACAACACATTTCCAGTAAGTGAATCAACAAAGCTAAGATCCCTTAAAGAAAGGCACATGTTTCTGATTGGACGATGTCCTTCGCCCTAACAGAAAGTTTATCTCTGGAGTCTTCGATCCTTCACCTTTGTCAGGAACCTTAAATATGATCACGAGCGGTCCATGGTGTCCTGTGATTTCTCTGCCGACGGGGCGCTGCTTGCGGTTGGGTCTTATCGTGCTGCGACAGGATGGTGGCTGGACCTTTGGGATCCCTACACTGCAGATCACCTGATTAAAGTGGAGTGAGTGAGCGAGTCTTAAAGGAGTGGCTTGTCATTTTTAGGGCTTATGAACTGAATCACACCCGCAACGCAAACTTGATTAGCATTTACTTTAATCCCGCTTAAGCCACTCAAGTTCTCTGTTTGTTTAAACTGTGTGTGTGTCAAGAGGTGCCTTTAAACGAAAAAGCGTAGCGCTGAGCTGGGGGTGGAGCTTATTTCAGGGTCAGAAAAATGTCATCAAAAGCCGGTAACAAAGAAATTAGCCAGATACATTGCAATGAAACATTGTGAATCAGTTGGATTTCTTATGTATCTTTGAAATTATGTGATTAGGACAACTCTAAAAGTATTTGAAAAAAATCCAAACCACACCTTTAACATGCCCTAGCCAGACTCAGGAACAAAGATGGTTACATATACTTTAAAGTGATCCTACCATTGGTCATGTCTACACATTCATCATAACGTTAGCTTAAAGAGCTTTTTTTTTTCCCCTCCCCAGGGATTGTGATCTATGTGTATACAGAAATGACAACCTGCTGACGGCTTTGACGTTTTCTCCTGTATTCCCTCATCTGGCTTTCAAAGACTACAGGTGACATCTTTATTAATAGCCTTTACATCATTATATATTAATATACACAACCAGTCAAAACTGCTTAAAACGAAGTGTTCTAACAAACACCTAAAATGTAAAGACTCTCAGATTTAAATTGAAATTGTAATTTTCCTGCAGAGCTTTTCTTACCTAGGGTTTCTAATTCTAGAGTATTATCTAGGACCCAGTTATTGAACCATAGTACAGGATGTTCAGGTGTGTGTGTGTATACATAGTGTGTACACATGGGATAGAAATGTGGTGTGGCATGCTCAGACATGTCTTCGGTGTGACCTAAGAACACTTGTCAAGCACTGTCTCTTTTGTCTTTAAGAAAAACTTCCTGGTATTGTTTGACAGGGCGTTACAGATATGGGACATGGAACAAGACAAACTGGTCTTGGTGTCGGATCGTAACCGAGTCAGCGGACTGTGCTGCGCATTCCACCCACGTGGCAGCGTCATCGCTACAGGGTAACTGGTCAACTCAATAACACGTGACTCGGGGGAACCCAGAACACGCTCCGCACGTCGTTACATAGCATGAATAATTACTCCGTATTTACATCCTGAGGAGTCGGGATTTACAGTGATTCATTTGAATGGCAGCTGCAGAAAATAACTGGAGGTTGAGTCAGCAAAAAATGTTACCTCATTTCTCTTTAAAGTCTTGTGTAACCAAATCATTCGAATTCTGATGAGTCATGTTCCTGAACTTTCACCTCGAGCCTTGAATTGAACAAAAATGATGGGATTATAAATATCCCAACACTGTTAACATATAAAACAATATTAGAGTCTTACATATTAAAATGTATTCAAATCAAATCGTTTTGGCCAAATGTAGCCCTAATAATCTATTATTACAAATTATTTATATTAGATTTTTATGTTTTTAGCTTTATTTTAAATTTGTTCATTTTAATTTCCAGGCAGTGTTTGGTTATTCTTACTTCTATAGCTTTTCCATTCAGCTTTGGTTCATTTTTAGGAGGTGTATGCTTCATTTTAAATCAGTTGTCATCTCATCGTTCTTGTCATTTTCAGAAAGTCGTTCGGTTTCTGACGTGAACTCTCAAATTATTGGAGATTTCCCCTTGACTTTAGCTCTGTGTACTGTTATTAAACAAATCTGTTATTTATAATATTTAAAATACTCCCGTTCAGGCGTTATTTCTACCAATTAGACTCAATCAAAGAAGTTCAGGTCATGCCTTAATGTTGTTTTGGCAAGGAGGTGTGGCACAAAACCATGCTTTTAATGTAACGTCACTCTTTATACAAGCTTCTTTACTGTAAATCAGGTATTAAAATACACATTTAAAAAAATATATTTTAGTTCTAATTTCATACATCATTTTCAGCATTAATAAAAATTTTTTTTATTTTTTTTGGTTCCAGGTGTCGAGACGGTCATGTAAAGTTCTGGAGAGTTCCTTGCCTGGTTCCCAGCCTGCGCCATTTGTGTCGCACCACGCTCAGGTACTCGGTGTCCACCTTCCAGGTGCAGGCTTTACCGCTCCCGAAGAAAATCCTGGACTTCCTCACGTACAGGGACATGGCTAAGAAGAAGATCCTACGCTGCAGTAAACATTACAGCTGATGAAGAGGAGCTTTTGGTTTGTGGCTGCGACATGAGGCTGCTTTTATTTTCAAAGATTAAACGATGCGGCAAAAAAAAACAAAACAGGAAAAAGAAACTACACTGGTTGAGAAGTACAAATTTATTTAAACAACTTTACATTATATATACTGCTGCTGTAACACTGGCACATTTTAATAGATAGCGACAAACTTGATTTTATTCTACACATCTCATTGTGCGTGTGTGTGTGTGCGTGTGTGCGTTAGTGCGTGCGTGTTTGTGTGTGAGAGACAGTGTGTGATAACTGTACTAGCCATCACTGACCACTATATCTCTAACTGCCTGGAAAGCAGCCACCATTGAACTCAGCTGAATCTTCTCACTGGTTCCCGAGGCTAGGCGATACCTGAGATAGAGAGAAAGAAAAGGAAAGAGAGAGAGAGGGGGATGACCCAATAGAGCAAATTAGAAAAAAAGTGAGATCGCAATACGGCAAGAGTGAGTGTGAAAGAGAGAATGAGACAGAACAAGAGAGCGGGACGACAAAAGAGAGAGAATGAGAACGTGAGAGACCAACACAGATTGAGGGAAAAGAGACGGAATGAGTGTTAGAGAACAGAGAGAAAGAATGAGAAGGTGAGAAACCAAAATGGAGTGAGGGAATGAAGGGACGAGAGAGAGGACAAACAGAGATTGCACGAGAGCGCAAACGGGAGAATGAACGAAAGAAAGGAAGCGCTTTAAATCCTACTGTAGTTGGTTGATATACAGGAACAAATTATTCATATATAGTTTTGTTCTTTGCCAGTACATTGTGACATCTATTCAAATACTTATGTATGTGAAGATTTATATAGCATTCTATATAAAGCTCAGATTTTTTCTTTTCTTTTTTGAAGACATGTCAACCGAAGAAGGTGTAAAGGAGAGTAAACCGCTACTCACTCGATATCTGCGAGCTTAATCAGCAAGCCCATCCGAATCGCTGGAGGAAAATCCACTGGAGCAGAGCAACAAGAGAAAACGAATCAAAAATTATTTCACGCTCACCATAAATGTAATCGATCAGGACACTGTGAGCCTTCAGTCCCCTAAGTAATTAAGCTGAAGGTCTAAATCATCATACACGCTTAACTTCAGGTCGTATGGTGTGTGTGTGTGTGTGTGTGTGTGTGTGAGATTCAGAGCCCGTTTCTGGCCACAGACCTCACTTGAACACCTCAGAATTGTTTCTAGGTATAAGTTTTGTTTGTTTTGTTTGTTTGTTTTTTTTAAACTAAATATTTTAAATTGTAAACGTTCAACAGATTTCTTTTAATTTTTCCCCTTTTCAGTGTTACAATTTCATTTATGTAGGCTTCAATAGCCAATATTCTACTATTTAATACCTTAGTTAATGTGTAAAATTATTATGTACAGACGATTTAAAAATAAATAAATAAATAAATAAAATAAAATAAAATAAAAATAAAAAAAAGGTTTAAGCCATTACATATAGCTGTCTATATTAAACCTGCCTTCTGGTTCAGACTGTATGTCTGTTCTTGGTTTGGGCTCTTGTCAGTCATTTTATAGCCACGCCCACAATGCCGCTTCACATCCACATAAATCATTACGAGGAAGAGTTACATGTTCACAGATTTGTAACTCGGCTTGCTTTGTGAACTCTCTTACCTCTGTGTATGAGGAGATGCAGCTCGGTCAGAATGTCGTGCAGCGCTAAACCTTTCAGGGTTTTCAGCTGGAGGATTTCTGTTAGCGTTAGCTTTAAGGAAGAAGACATCTTTATGCATAATGTGCATGGATTTAAGGCCAAGTGGCGAGTGTAAAGGCTTTAGGGATACGGTTATATGCCGTGGTGAAGTCTTTGTTCAAGGCCCAGTCCAGGATGTTGGCGATGTCTGAACGCAGAGGATGTCCCGTACACGTGTAAACCATCTCCTCCGTCACCTTCCCATAGGCCATATGAGTGCTCTGTACAGACCACAACCACAATGCTTGTCTCTCGTTCATTAAATTGGCTTACGTTCAAGAGAGAGAAATAAAATGGAACAACAATAACAGGAAATAATGACATTGAACAGATCATACGACACGTCGTTTGTTAGGAAATGAAAGAAATTGTAACTGTGAAGAGTGAAACAGTTGTAGGCATGTGCACTTATAGGAAAATCAACACCTTCTGCGTCAAGCCTCGTCACCACTCAACCGTTGATTAGTGTGCTGTAACAGCATGCCCCCAAGTGTTCCATTCTTTATTCGCTGCGAACGCGCTCGCACCTGTAGGATGTTTAACGATCGCCTCATGTCGCCCGCTGACAGGGTCACAATAGCCTTCATGCCATCTGGAGTGATGTCGATGCTGAGAGACATAAAAACAGATCAGCTAAAATATTCATGAGCATGTCCACGTGTAGTGGAACGGAAAAGTTTTAGCAGCTGCCTTTTAGAGAAAAGGAAGCATGAAATGAAACGAGCCAGATTTATTTCATACCAACGTTGCAAATTAGTTGGCTCTGATGGGATCATTACAGATCTAGAAAGTTATATTACAGACTGCACCTTTTAAATCCAGGGTGCAATTCTGAAAGCATGAACTGTGCGAGGAAATACACTGCGAGTGTGAGCTTCACCTCTCCTGCTGGATGACGTGCTCGAGTCTGGGGATCATCTGGGCCTGGGACAGAGGCCCGAAACGGAACCGTGTGCATCGTGACTGCAGCGCAGGAATGATTTTAGACAGGTAGTTACAGATCAAACAGAAGCGAGTGTTCTCTGTGAACTTCTCAATCACTGTAGGGAGAGAGAGAGAGGGGGCGAGAGAAAGTATAGGGGACAGAAACAGAGAGAGGGAGAGAAAAAGAGGGGGTGTGTGTAGGGGAGAGTGGGAGAGAGAGAGGGAGAGACAGAGAACGAGATAGCGAGAGATAGAGACAGACAAAAAAGCAGGAGACCAACAGAGACATGTGGGAGTGTAGGGGACAGAGAGATAGAGAGAGATCGGAAACAAGACATACAGATGGATCGAGACAGACAGAAAGCAAAAGAGAGAGGAGAGAGAGAGCGTGTGTGTGTGTGTGTGTGTGACGGGAAACGTGAAGCCAGAGAGAGGGAGAGAGAGATGGAAAACCAGATACAGACAGCGAGACAGATAAAGGAAAAATACCAAGAGAGACAGAGTGAGAGAGACAGACGCAGACAGAAAGTGAGGGGGAAAGAAGACAGGAGAGAGAAATGAAAAGAGACCGAGGAGAAAGATGAAGGGTGAAAAAAGAGAAGGGGAGAAAGAGGGAGGCGGATGAGAAAGGTGGCAAGGCAGAGAGACGGTGAGGAACAGGAAGAGAGAGAGAGAGACACGCAGAGTGAGAGGAACACAATCAAAAAGTGAGAGACAGAGAGAGAAAAGAGAAGAGAGAAGGAGACATCACAAGGCAAAGAGGCAGTGAAGAACACACACACAGAGAGAGAGAGAAATTATTTAACAAAAGCAGCTATATTAAATCATTTTAAATGAAGACTCTAGTCGTCCTGTTCACAGGGCCGTGTGTTTGGTGAGTGAATTTAAAGGCAGGCACTTTGGTTTGGACACAGGGCCATGTGGAAGCCCAGCAGGTGAGCTGCTAGAGGGGCAGATGGTTCAGTACCTCTCCTTAAAGCGTTCTGTGCGTCCTGGGTCATGGCATCCGCCTCGTCCAGAATCACCAACTTAAAACCCTTCCTACACAAAACACAACACCACACACACACACACACACACACACACACACACACACACACGAACAATCAGAACAAAAACCAAGAGATGTTTCACTCGGGGGAAACAAGATGAGCTACACACACGCCAACACCGCACAGATACGTTGTTAAAAGTAATAACAGGAAAGAAAGGAAATAAAATGATGCAAAATTCAGCAGTGTGCAGCAAGTTAGGCTTTCATAGTCTGTTATTACGTTTGTACTAATTTGAAAGGGATAAACGTGAATCGAACATTGTCCACAATACTGAAACAAAAAACCCCACAAAAATTCTACCATTTCGGGAACAAAAGAATTCATTTCCACAGTGTACAGCACAAGTGTGTATTCCTTCTAATAAGGGCTGGGCAAGTCAATGTATATTTGTATATTATATAATTATAACCACCATTTTTAGCTTTGTTCATTTATTAACCATGATCAACTGTGAAACTGGTTTAGTTTAATTGTAGTCCGCTAACTGAAACCAGTTGTACGCATCTATGATTTATGTTTCTATTAATGATTTAAATTATCCATTCAACTAACCTGACTAAAAGATTTTATATTTGAGTGACTATAACATTATAATAGGTAGATGTATATAATATAGGTGTACAATAACTGAAAAAAAAAACCCAAACTGTATTATTTCACTGTTTAATTAAAAGAAAAGCGTAACTGAGGTTCAAGGTGATTTCAATACAAATGAACTTGTTAGCTCTTACTGTGCAGCACTGATTCATGAATAGAAAACTGAATAGAATAAGATCAGCTGCTCTTACTTGAAAATGGTCCTGGTGCTGGCGAAGCTGAGGATGGGGCCTCGAACCACGTCTATACCACGGTCGTCTGAAGCGTTGAGCTGCACGAACAGAAAAACGTGTTTAATTTAAAAACGCATATCCGCCGAGGAGATCTTGATCGCATGAAACAAAGGCCCGAATCTGTTAGAATGCTGATTCAACAGCCTTGAGGAAAATACGTTTATTTAATTTGTACGTCTTTTTATTTTTGAGGAAATAAATCCATTATTGAATCTCACTTATTATTTAAAAAAAAATCTATTTGGTATTTTATTTGTTGGCCTAAACATGCGTATGTACAACAAATGTAATACCTCCAGAACCATGGAGTTGAACTCTTTATCCTTATAGAGCTGCTTAGCGCAGGCTAAAATGGTGGAGGTCTTTCCTGTTCCCGGAGGCCCGTAAAACAGCAGGTGAGGCAGTCGGTCTTCTCTGATGAACTTCTGAACTGAAGAGGAGGAAGGACAGACATGGTGGAAGAGGTTGTGAAAAAGATGCCACAGTTCTACTTAAAGCATTTCAGTTTTAATACACGAGCACAGTTAGCTAAAAGAGGTCATTTGGATGCTTGAAAGTCAGGTTACAAAACTAAACACGCCAAATCCCAGTCACCAGCGACAAACTACTCCACCGTGGAAAAGCACAGAGGGATTTTACTTCTCACAGAATGATCTGGCTGTGCTGGGCGCGTTCCGATTTCACCAATGTTTTATCTTTCTGAGCAGACTGAGACAGGGTGGAGTGACGTGGTGTTAGGGAGCGTCAATAAAATGACTATTGAAATTGAAACGTGTTGGTAATTTAAGTTACATGATAGGAGCAAATGGAAATACTGTATTATTTTTCTGAAAAAAAAAAAGAAAGATAAGAGAGCTCTGGAAGAGCTATCATGAGAAGAGAAATCGCCTCTCAGTGGAAACAGACCATTCGCAATTAGTTGCCTTAAAAAAAAAACAACCCTTTTTTACTTTGGTCAAAATTGCAATGGAAACCCATGTACAGTTTTACAAACAAGTGTTCAGGCGATGGTTTAAACTTTTTTTTATAACCTCAATCTCAAATGTAATTTAACTGTCACTTGTCACCAGCATTGCAGTTCTTGCTTGTGTGGACTCCATAATCCATGTGAAAAGAACAGGGCCCGTATCATCCGTTACTCACTTGTACTCAGAATGTCCTGATGTGAGATCAAATCATCCAGCGTCTGTGGTCTGTACTTTTCAACCCTACAACACAGAAAGGACAATTCACTCTTATTTCTGCAAACAATTGGAAATCGTTTTTTATTGCATCACATCACACAACCATCAAGTTACATTCATAAATCTGTCAGTAAACACAAGATCACGTGAAAGAATCAGGAATTATAATGCTAATACTCTGTGAATCTCCTTTAATGAGTGGAAGCTGGACTTTTACAGAAGATTGCTTTTGGAGATACGTTTGATCCACATTAAATATCCTGATCTCCCTTCTTCAGTGGCGCTCCTGTCCGATGGTCTGTGATTTTTATTTATTTATTTATTTATCGTTACAGTAGTGGGAATATATTGATGCTACACGTGATGATATACGTGATTAGAAAATATTTCACAGATTTATCATACAATTCTGACTTGCAATTCAAATTAGCCACCTGCCACAATTGAATTAGGTTTAATCCAAAGCTTAAAAACAGAAAGACCTTGAACCTAATGTGGTTAATAAAAGATCATGAATAAAAAGCTCTATGGCTGTATTAAATATATTCAAATTATTATTACACACATTTAAATAAGGAGTCCAATAATTAAAAAGTTGGGGTCCATTTAATTTAATATGTACTTAAGGGGATCTTCAAAATATATTTATCCACATGATTGTTCATAAGCATAAACAGTAATAGGTGAAACTAAAAAAAAAAAAAAAACCGACATTTTGTAATATCGCGAGATTTGACAACTATATTCTCAAGCAGCGATTTGGGTTCCACGATCATGAACTTTAGGTCAGCAATTCAAATAAACTGTAGCTATTAGCATGAAAGTGTCCACGAAAAAAGCTTGCAGATTGATACAAAACAGTGCAGAATATACAAATATATTGAAACGCACGTTAGACATCATAAAAAGAGGGCTAAACTAAATAAAACGAGCTAATTTTTATTTCCAATCCGTATTCCTAAACAACTTCCGCGTTCGCGGTAAACTGTCCAATCAGAAGACTTCAAGGATGATATCCCAGCCAATCATAACACAGAGCTGGGCAGTACTAGCCAGTCAAAAAGCAGGAGGTGCACTTTATCCGGAATTAAAGCGGATATAAGGAAATAAAACGAAGCAAAACAAATCGCAGAAAGGAACAGTTACAGCAAAACTAACATTCAGGTCGCTTGGAAGTATGCTAACACAATGGCTCCTTGTAGGTTAAACCGGAGCTTCTCTTTATAATATTTTTGTAAACTTAACGCAACTTTAGCTTTATTTAGCGATATACTTGCTCGTTTTGCATGCAGTATTAATTTCCCTCACTCTTACCATGGCAGATTCCTGGCCTGAAGTGGTGTCTTGCTTGTTGATGCCATGTTTATCTGGTTTAATCACAAACCAACACGCTATAACATGAGATGTCTTTTGGCGCGCTTTCTGACAACACTTTCACGTCAGTGAGAGCTGCTTGACGGCAGCTAGGCCATCCAATCACGACTGCGGAGCTATCGGGTTGCCACGCCTACTTGGTTATGTTACCACGCCCATATTACTATTTCAGTTCAACATGAAAACCCCAACTAAAATGACCTAACAATTGTAAGCCTTTATTTACAATATGTGCACATTTACTGAACTAAAGTACACCATCAAAGTAATGTATTTAAAATAATATAGTTGTATAATTAATGTGCTTTAATATACATTAAGTAACTATTTAAATGGTCTAGAACCATTTTAAAAAATACCAGAACCTATGACTATGGATTGACCTGAGGTTTGTAGCTAGTCATTTAGTTAGTTAATAATCTGTTAGTAAACTAGCTACAACTTGTCACACGTAAGCACTTTAAGGTTATTTGTTTGGTAATAGCTAGAACTGTGATGATATAACAATAAATTAAAACTAAGTTAAAGTTCATTACACATTCTGGAGAGTACTGAGGTAACCAGTACTTTTGTAACACCAACCGTTCTTAAATTTTTCCTCCTTTTATTTGTTAAATAATAAATTTTCCAATCACACATCAAAGCTGTATTCCTGGCACTTTGTCCGTACAACCAGTTGTCTTGATTTCACGTATTGTCAAAGGGTCTTCAGTGTTGAAATATGTTTTTGTTTTTTAATTCTAACAAGTAGCCAAACATATCAAAATATACAGTATATAACCACCATCAGCAACATTAACTAGCTAGTTAGTACAATCTCTAAAGTGATGAAGATTGAGGGTAATGTAGTTTGGTTTGTGAGTTGATATATATATATAACACTGCCCAATTTATATTTTTAACAGGAGAACCAAAAAAAATCTGTTAATTTGAGCCTTAACAATATTTTGTTGATGCAAACAAAAGTCATTTACATTAAATCTTTGAATGAAGTACTGTAAATTAAACATTAGCTAGTTTTCAATGGGTTTATGAAAGCCTGAACTTGTACACCCACGCTAGTAGTGGTTCTTTACCTGCTTTCCAGGTTGAGTCAGTGGGAAGCTACACACCTGCTGGAGCTGCATGTGTTCCTGCCAGTTTGAGAGCTGGAGCTGAGTTGTAGAGGTGTGATGCCTGCTGGGCAGGTTGAGCTGTGCCAGGTGTGTTCCTCCGTCCTGGTTACTGGTGAACTGCCAATTTTCATTGCCAACCTTCATCATGATCATATCTTCACCAACACACATACAGTACAAAGAGGAAGCAGCTTGTATGGGTCAATATGAGCCAGATCCTTGGGGTCCATTTTTAATTTCTCACACCATACATAAGATGCATATACCAATAATAGACATAATATTGAATTTTTAATTTCCTAAAAGTTGGAAATGATTTTTTAAAATCTTTTCAAATCAGCACTTTTTAAAATGTCAGTGTCAACTACTAGAGACAAGTGACAAGATTGCAATTTAGTTGTCACCTTCACTTCTATATGTAGGTCTTCACACACAAAAAGCACAATTTTGTTATAAAACACATAGGCATTCAGAAAAAAGGTTATTTTGTTACAAAATGCCGGTGTTTGCACAGTATTCAATGTAAGGATAACAATAGACTTGAAACATCAATTTAAGCAGGTGGAACCATCAAAAACATCTTTTTTTTTTAATGTTTTGTGTGTGTGTGTGTGTATGTGTGTGTGTGTGTGTGTGTGTGTGTGTGTGTGTGTGTGTGTGTGTGTGTGTGTG
>JAQQZR010000014.1:13257244-13270591 GCA_030068235.1 Notoglanidium macrostoma
CACTTTTTTGTTTACTACATAATTCAGTATATGTGTTGCTTCATAGTTTGAGGTATTCAGTATTGTTTTACAATGTACAAAACAAAAATAAAAATAAAAACCTATGAAAGAGAAGGTGTGTCCAAATATGCTTATATATAACCAGAAATGGAGTATTTATATTACATTATCTACTTATGGAATTGAAGTATATTTTCATTACTCTATAATTACTTGTAACTGCAAATCGTTCTGTTTTCTTAAGTATAGAATGAGCCCTTTATATCTACACAGTGGGCAGGTCCACCTCTACGCAGCCGCCATGTTGAGCCGCTACAGTAGCCCAGAACGGACAAACCCCTAGAGAGCGTCTTCCACATTTCGCGTTTTCACAAGTAGCAGCGTGAATCTGGAAGGAAGCACTGAAAGGACGACAAAGAAGAAAAAGACAAAGAAAGAAGAGTGTTTGTTGGTGCTGGCTAACAATATTGAGAACCCAAATTTTGAAAAATGCAGGAATAATTATTATTTAGCACAGAAAAGAGAGTGTGAATGTAAGTATTTGGAAGTACGCTACGGGCACCTGACGGCCACCGTACGCTCTAATACACACTTGGAAAGGGAGGCGTAAAGGAGGGGCATTCAGGTGGCTGAATCCTACATAACGTGGTTAATAAATAAGAGCTCCATAATAAACACAACTTTAATGGATGGCTGTGATTTGCCACGTTAAAACCACAGACCCCACATTGTGAACCACTGAAACGTACAAAGAATACTGAATACCCATGTACTTTGCTGTTTGTATTGACACTAAGGTGCCATTTTAGACACTATGGTTAGTGTCTATTTGTTGTATCCGTGGCTTGGGCAAAGATAACAGCTCTCTCCTACTACAGGCCAAAAAAGTTAGAAGTAAAATAAAATAACAGAATTAATGGCGAGTGTTTAAATAAATACATATAGCAATATAAGAGGAAATCCCGGCTATGAGCCTCATATAGCTGTTAGCAGAGCCGGTATGCGTTTAGCAAATCGATTTAAGAGGTTGTTTGAGTTCAAACAATGAGCTCACTGCGTTTGATGTGGCTCTCGCGAGACCTCCTCGTGCTCTCGCGGGAACTCGGCGCGGTCACCGCTCGCTCTCTCGCTCGCGCTGTTGCCGTCGCGCTGGTTGCTGTGCTGTGGATTTGATTGACGGGCAACATGTTGGTGCGGTGGGGGAGCGCCGGGATGCTACAGAGGGGGAGGAATACCTGCGCCCAAAACACACCAAAACACACACAGCGCGCTTAGAGACAGCGCAGCACACCGCTTTCAATCAATTCCGTATTTTTAGGCTATTATTAGGAAGAGAGAGAGAGAGAGAGAGAGAGAGAGAGAGGGGAAAAATGCCTCGGAGCGCGCGATGGACGGTGACGGTCGCTGATGCTGATGACACCGCACTGAGGATCTGATCACCCCCCTACCTCCTCCGACCCCCCACTCTCTTATTTCTAGGGTTATTATGGTAGGCTGATGATCATGCAAACGGCGTCAGGAGGATGATGGAATCGCCTTACACGTAGAGCCTGTTGTATTTTTAGCGCACGCTCTGTTTTTTTTTTTTTTTTTTTTTTTTTGTTTTTTTTTTTTTTTTTTTTTTTTTAAATCTGATGTGCATGTTTTTACTTCATTTTATTTAAATTGCACACGCGTTTTTCTTCTATTGACTGAGAGAAAGTATCCTGCCAGCATCATTCTCATCATCATCATCATCATCATCACCACCAACAACAACAAAAAACAGTAAAAACAAAAACAACAACAGCAACATAATGGATGAGGAAAAGATGACGAAAAGCGAGGAGGTTCACCTGAGTTTGCAGAAAGCCCTGCAGCAGTGCGAGCTGGTGCAGAACATGATCGACATCAGCATCTCCAGCCTGGAGGGGCTCAGGACCAAATGTGCCACATCCAACGACCTGACGCAAAAAGAAATCCGCACGCTCGAGGTAAAAGGCCGTTTACCATCCCTAACACCACCTCCAACACCACATCAACTTATCCCTCCACTCATGCTCCATCATGCAGGTTCAGCATTCATGTCCTACTGCTTATCAACACTGGACACAATGTCCATCTTGCTTTATTGCATTTATTGCATCTGTGTGTGTGTGTGTGTGTGTGTGTGTGTGTGTGTGTGTGTGTGGGTAATAAATGAAGAAGCTGCAGTGAGGCGCATTCTGCAGGTGGTGCAGAAAAAAAAGAAAAAGAAAAAAAAGAGGTGCTTCAGTTTCCTCACTTGCTAACATGGACACCGATAGGGGCCTTGTGTTGACATAACCATTTGCATTTGTTGTTTGCTTGTTTGGAAACCTCAATTTGCAAACTGGGGATTTTAATTGCTAATTGCGTCACGCTAAGCTCCAAAATGTAAGCAAGAGAAGGCAAGGAAAAGCAAGGGACTCCCTCTGGCATTGACTGGAAGCAGGGATGCCCCACAGTGAGGGGAGGTTTTTTTTTTAAGGCACACAGACTAACACACCGCTGAAATATTGCACTGTACCCTCGCAGCTCTCTCACACTGTATGATAACAGTACTCATAATTTTGCACATAGCCTACAGACATCTTCAGAACTGTTTATTCTGTACACATTGTACTTTGCACAGTTGTGCATACACATCTTTATTTATCTTTGCATATTTATCTTTAAACACAGGGCAGTTTCTGTACATTTTGGGGGCCTTACTCACTCACTTACTCACACTAATTATATTGTTTTAAATGTGAGAATGAGCAGAATTATGACAATGTTTTACTTGTATTATACATTACTGCTACTTGTATTTTAATCCCTGCTCAGGAAATGCAGCTCAATATTATACGCATTAATCTGCTTACTGTAGCTCTAAAATACTTGCTAGCTTTAGTAAACATCAACTAAAGTTAGCTTATGGTTCTCCTATGGTTACTTTTACAAAAACCTCCTTAGCTAATATTTAGTAAACATTTAACAAACACAACGTTCAACTAACATTAGCTTATGGTTCTCCAATGGTTACTTTTACAAAAACCTTCTGCTGATGTATAGAGAATGTTCCCTCCAGGTTATTATGCATCAGAACGTTCCCCAAACGTTTTGGGAACTAAAAACACTAACATTCTCTTATGGCTGCATTGTGGTTTTCAGACAATGTTCCTTATTGGTTGTATTTTGGTATTTATTTATACGCCCATATGAGAACGTTCCTAGAATATCCTACCGACCTTGTAGTTCAGAATTCTTGATGGACGGTTTACTGTTTGGAGTTTGGGAATTCCAGTTTGTGACCATGATTTGAACACATAAATATAGTCAAGCTGTATTTGGCTTTAAAATGTACCTGCATCACTTATAGTCGGTTCTTACACTGAAGACACACGAAAAAATTTCTTTACAACCCCTCAGAAATGACTGTTAGACCATTAGGCTACTTATCATAGAGAAAGATTTGAGCTCATAGCAAGTAGTGATGTGTTAACAACTTTGCATGTGCTAGCCTAACACTTCTTACTCCGGATGCTTGCTAGCTTGCCACTAACTTTTCCGTTTCAGTTACAGTAATAAGCAGAAGCAAGAAAGCAAAAAAAAAAAGAAAAAAAAGAAAAAGATTACATTCTGATTTTTGACATCATTGAAGAACTTGGAATATATAACATTGACTAAATTACTTAAATGCGGCGAAAGAATTTCCCTTGGGGATTAATACAGTATCCAAAAATAAATAAATAAATAAAATTAAATTAAATATAAAAATTCCTTAGCTTGCATTTTGATGTGTCGCATGCATGGAAGATCATAATTGGTGCTAAAACACGTCCTATACTTTAATATCATTAGCTCAAGTACAAAATTAAGGAAGCAGCACAATTTGGACATCTAACAAACATCTAGCCAGACATGTTTTGATTCCTCAGCTATATACGACACGAAGCATTTCTTCTCATAATTTTCTATTATCTACCACCAAGTAGTCTAAGCAAGTTTCATTAGTTCTTAGATTTACAGATAACTAAGAAAGACCTGGAGGAAAAGATTTACATTCTTTAGCAGGACATTCCTTCATTTGAACGACAGGCCTTCATTTGACTCACAATTGAAGTGGGTCAGGGGGATGTGGAATAACTTCTTTAATAGTGTGTGCATTGTGGTGGTGATTAGAGTTTCTGTAGCCTGTAAGATTGAAACCACTTGGTCTTCTGTATGAAGGGAGAGGGCGAACACATCCGCAGGAAGAAATAGTAAAAAGAAATAGAAAAGACAAAAAAAAATAGTATAATAGTTATAATATTAATTAATTAGTCCTGGAGTATAATTCAGTTTAGTACGGGTATGATTAAACGGATACTGCAAAAAGAGGAGTAGTTTATCCGAATAACAAAAAGTAAAGCACATGCTCATTGGAGGAGTTGTTAACACAGTAGAAATTCTTAATTGCCAAGGAAAACAGCTGCTATAGTCATCTGTATATAGACCATTTTCTGCTTTTTCTTCAAGGTAAGCCAAGCACTGATTACTGACATGTTTTCACAAGGATATAAGTCATTTAAGTGATATAAAAGATAGTTGCCAAGATTTTTAAAAAAGGAAATGGTTCAGTGTTGATCTTGGCGTTTTTGTGGCAACCGAAAGATCCGAAAAGCCTCCATACCTGAAGACTTCTAGAAAAGTGCAGCAGTTGAATGAGTCACAGCAGGTCACTGGTTCAGTTCCAAAAATAAAGGGCTGAGGGATTCAGTCTGGACACAACTGAGACTAAAACCGATTTGCAGGTAGTGCAACTAGGAGAACTGTTCTAATATTAAACAGTCTCCCAGGATAACACTATAATAATTCATTATTAATAACTGTAAATAAATAAAATGCTTTAATTTTAATAAGTGATTAGTAATCTGGGAATTACCAGTAATAAGGGGTAACATTTTTAGATCAGTGTTATGTACTTTTGTATCAGAAGATTTGACGTTATCCTGACATATGGTCAAGATCGGTACATGCTCTCATTGGGGAGAAGACGAATTTTGCCATGCATCACATTTGGGCCTCCTATCAGTGTCATTATACATCACCTCTCATGCTCTCACCTTGTTTAACACAGTCACTCACTAGCATTCAGCTCAAATAAAGAGTATAGCTGTCTCTAGCTAGCTAAATATGATCCCACACATCAAGCTGACTAAATAAAGGGAGCTAGCAAGTAACATCTGCGTCCTGTCATGAGGTACATGCTTAAAATATGTGGAACTCTCAAGGGTTCTTTGGTTGTTCCTTTGTGGAACCTTTAATGGCTTAATGTAGAACCCTACAACAAAGTTCTTTTTATCAGAAAGGGTTCCACGTAGATATGTGTCCGTTTTGGATGCATATCAAACGAAGCCTTAAAGAACACTTTTGTCTCAGAGTTTTTAGATTAAAGGGTTCTTCAATGGTCCAATGGATAAGTAAAAGTTCTTAGGCTCCTAAATGTGTTCTACTTGGAACCCTTCCTAGGCAAACATAGCACCCTGTAGATACATCTTAATATATCACATAAGCGAAAATCAGTACATATTAATCAGTAACTAGGCTTGCTCGTTCTCAAGAAAACAGTCTTTAAAGCCATTGTAAACAATTGTAACTTCAGCCATCAAATCCTCCCAAATCCTTCCTTTAGTCCCAATATCTCCATCCAAACGTCTCTCTGAAGTTCCAGCACGCATAATTCCAGATGGAGAAAGCTAGCAACCTACACTGATTAATTTGGTAGAATTAGCTTGATGTGCAAACACACCAAAGTTATGTTCTAGTAAACGAGCATCTCCTTTTGGTTAAAGCTGCTGGATATGGGATTTGGGAATTTTGTGCTCTCTCTTAGCTAGAAAAATGCTATTTTGAATGCTACTCTCTGATGAATGTTTAGTAATGTGGGTTGGGCTACACCCATCTCCATCATGCACATTAATCAGCTGTGAGAAGTAATAATACACCTTTAGGGAGAATTCAAAGCTCCTTAATGCTTACTTAGTAGTATTCCTAAACAGTCAAGACACAAATGGTGTACATTATAAAGTACCATAGTATCCAGTTTGTCATGTGCTCCAAGTGCTTATAATTCTGGGGATATAATTATCAACTGCTGGCCATTTAATATGAGCACCACCTCTAGTACTCAAACATTTTATCGTTGAGCCTTTCATGTTGATTACAAGGTGAATGAACAAAAGCTCCACTCAGTCTAGCTAACTATCTAAAATACATTGTAGAGGACAAAACTATCACGGTACGATTGCTTCCAGCGTGTGAATTTTTTTTAATTGTGTTGTATATGTATTTAGTATCTAGTATATGTGTGTGGTTCTCTAGTATGATGAAAGTGTTAGGCATGAGATGGTAAGGATAGCTAGCGAGCTACAAAGCGAGCAGACACTTTAGGACTCAATAACATCTCCACTTTCCAGTTTTGGCTTTTACATCACACCAATGACACCACACAACAGCTTTGTTATAGAGCGGTAATATTGAGACAAGAAATAGGGAAGAAGATATTGAGGAAAGATTTGGGATACAAACACATCATAGATTTACTCAAATCATTCGTCTGTGTTTGTTTAGCTTGGGAAAACAAGCTAATGTACCATATAGTGATCTTTAGTAAGTGCTTTATCCTGGTCTGGGTCACAGTGTATCCTGGGAACTCTGGATGTGAAACGGGAATGCAGGCATGAACACACATTCACACCTAGGGGCAATTTGGGAGATGGGAGGAAACTAGAGAACCCTGTGAGAACTCAGACAGACATGGAGAGAACATATGATACTGCATACAGACAGCAACACAAGCTCGGGATGGAGCCAGGAGCCTGGAACCACCAATGTGTTATTGTGCCGCCTCTGGCCCATTTGGAATATTTATATTTCTGCAACATGCAGGGAAATCATGACATATTTAACACCACAAAGCTTCAGATAAAAATAGAGAAAATAGAAAATACAGTGAGCAACATAGGCAAGTGCAAAAAAACCCTACTATGACATGTTTCTCTGTGCAGAAAAAGATGTGGTTGAAGCGACAACAAGTCTTATGTATGCAATTTAATCTGTTTTTAAACTGTCCAAAACCGGAAGTTGTCTCAGTTCTCACTGGGTGTACCTAATAAGTTTAATGTCGTTGGTGGGTATTACACCAATAGTCTGCTGACTTTATGAATAAATGAATAGTAGTGAAGTAGTTGAAGTTGCTGTACTTGTACATTTTGTCCAATGTTTGGCCTCCTTAATGTGAATTGAAGTTCTAATGTTATTATTCCCTCTGCCAAGGAGGTTATGTTTTCAATGCAGTTTGCCTGTCTGTTTACCTGTAAGCAATATTGGGAAAAACCTACCAAACTGAATTCCATGAAACTTGGTGGAAAGGTGCAGCACGGGCCAAGGAAGAACCCATTAAATTTCGAAGTGGATCCAAGTCGCGGAAGGAATCCATGAATTTATTTTTCCTTTTGCTAAAATTGCAATTCGGGCATGGTGAGTCTGATGCCATACATCTTAATATCCAGTAGATGGCAGTATAGTTTTATAGTGACAAAAGTGAGAGGTTATGCACTGACCTCACTTTCCCACTGGAACACACCCTTATCAGTCAGACTGAGTGGCAGAAATATATTGCAAATGGATGCCTTCAGAAGAAGAAACAGTGAACACAAATAATTATGTGCTTAAATTAAAGGCAGTTGGACTTGACAGTGATCCTTATTTTGTTTTTGTAGCATTTGAGCTGAACGCTAACAGTGCCATTCAGTCTTTATGCCACTCAGTGGGTGTAACTTCCACCTACAGTGATATCACATGCATACCCTAAAACATTGTACTAAAAGAAAATTAATTTATTGTGTATTGAGTCACTGTGAGAAGAGAAAATGCAGCACCAGAGAATCCTCTGTACTGAAAACATGATTTATGTATTTAGCAGTTGAGCTGATGTAGCTTATTGTGTCAACTGTTAAGCCTTTGTCGTTAAGATATTTGGAGAGCTTAATGATTAAGGGTTTTGACTCTGTTATCAAAGTTTAAAGTTATTTTAGAGTGCAGGCATTCATGTGCTACTGACCTAGTGAGGTTTTTGTTGTTGATTAGCGAGTCTAATGGTGGGACGCTAGACTGGCGCAGCCACCATATATCCAGACCTATAAAGCAGTTGTAGTTGCAAATTTCTTAAGTACATTTTCTTAAGAGTCTTAAGTAATGTAGAATTGTACTTGACACTGGCACAGGGTCCTTCTGAATGTTCATTATATACAGTATATATCTGTAAATTAGTAAATAATTTTTTCCCATTTCAGTGTACCAATATGAAATGAAATGCATCATCCTAATGAATGAAAATGAATGTAAATGTAAATGATGGCACACATAGCAAGATGCAAGATGCTTTCGGAGTCTCTTTTAGGTTTTATACAATAATCATTTCTGATCTGATAACCCCTTTATAGAACAATGCTGTTGGATGCTTGATTCTGATTGGTCGACAGGTTGTACAGTGCCTACTTCAAGGTTTATATGAATCCGCTCATTCTTATATGTTAATAATTCTAATAACTATGTATTAACTACATATATATTTAGAAATGTGTGTAATTGTTGATATTGTTGAGATTAATGGAAGGAGTCTCCAGTGTAAGTGTGTTGTAGCAGTCAGAGATAAAGCGTATTTATTATTTATTTATCAAATTCTGGCTTTTTTTTTTTTTTGCCAAGATTGATTGTAATATTATTTCAAAACGACATCATAGATTATGGGCAAGTATAGCCTCAGAACAGTCGGGGGATCCGGAGGCTGTCCCAGGAACACTAGGAGTGAGGCGGGAATACACCCTGTATGGAATGCACATCAATTATAGCATTAACTTTCACATCCCAGCATTATGGGACATGAATGCTGCTTTCATAAATGACTCATATTCATAGATCATAGAAAGCAGCATTGTGTGCAAACATCTGATTTAATGTATCTTATTTTTTTCTCTGTCTATGTCTCGTTCTCTGTCTGTCTCACTATCTCTGTTCTCTCAGGGTAAGCTGGTGAAGTACTTTAGCCGGCAACTCTCCTATAAACATAAAGTGGCCTTACAGGAGCGGAACGTGGAGCTGGACAGCTTTCCTCGCCTCACACATTGGCTCCGCATCGTCAACATGAGGAAGGAGGTCACAGAGGTACTAACATGCAGACTATCTTCACCAGGGATGATTATAGTGTTATGTGTGACACTAACAGCTTGTAATTATGACATTGAATCATCCATCATAGTTTCAAAAGTTGTATTTTAAGAATAATTCAGATGAAGCACTTTTTTTCCTGATGGCTTTTAAAAAAAATGATTCTGTAATATGTAAATGACTTTTGCGATGTTGTGACACATAATAGCCAGAGACATTTTACTCTCTTTTTAGGTGCTCTCCAATAAACTTTACTATCTGATAATCTGCTTTGTACCACAGAGCTGATGAATTCTCGAATCTGATTGGTCAGGAGGCGTTGATTAATTTTCTATAACAGCAGTTCTGACAACAGTTTGAGCTATAAAGCAAAACAGAGGTTTACTCAAAAGCACTTGTTATTATTTCTATCATTACAACTTACACAGGGATTAATAACTAAATGTGTAATTATTGATATGATAAAATGTTCTACAGGTATTTTTTTATTATCATTTTTGTGTCTGTGCTTTGTAACAGTCAGAGGTAAGGCTGTTTTCCGATACCGGAAAGTCTTTAACATACAAGAAAGGAAACGTCACAAAACGAACAATACAAAGAAAATCTTAGACGCCTAAACATGAGCTATGATCTCAAGGCTAGACAAAAACCAGTGAAAGTCAAAAGCTATGAAACAAAAGCTAGACAATGAGTCCTGTACAAGATGTGGCTTAAATAGAAGTGCTCATTAATAAAACACTTCAGGACGCGTGGACAATTTTTTTTTTTTTTTGTAACAGCTCAACCCAGGTCACTCAGTCAGACTTAATGCAGGCAGGTTTAGAAAAGACCAGAGCACAAGGAGCTTATTTGGTATTAAAATGCTTTAAATCAATTAAAAAAATATATAAGTAAAATAAAGCTCTCGAAATAAGATTTAATTAGTATTATAACACTGTGTATCACAGGTTTATAGAAGAGTATACGACTTAAAAAATGGGAATAAATGTAAACATATACAGACAATATTTTAATACTTTAATGTTTCCACTCTGTGCAGGTTGAATCGTACATGATATACGATAACTGACTATCAGCCAGTTACGAGAATGGCTGTAAAGTTGTCCATAAATAATATTTGAAGTAGGCAAAATGATCCACCAACTGAATAAGACAATTTCAAGCCTGAAATGGATGAAAAATATCTATATTTATGGTTAAAAGCTAACAAAGAGTCTAACAAAGAGGACAAGTATTAGTTGCAATTGCACTGGATATTTTTATAATTTTTTTGCAGTGAACAAAACAATAAACAATAAACAATTTTTTACATTTCAAGAGCTACTGACATTTATACTGTATAAGTAGCTGTTTTTTCCCCTTTTAATTGATGAACAATAGCTCAGAATTGTTGCAAAATAGCAAATCTGTTTTTGAATTGAGTGGCCGTACATTCACCTAGGGCAAAAAAAATGTTTTTTACCCCCAGATTTGTCTGTATTTATAATAAAAATGTATTTAAATGTGAGATAGTTATGAAATTGAATCTGTGTCTTAGCATAGTCAAGTACATGAAGTGTGTGGGATAAACAGCGCTTCTTGTTCTGCCGAGTTCAGTTGTGTTTTGTTGTCCGTGGTGAAGAAGCCCTCTGCTGGTGAGGAGGAGGAACTGCAGATAGATTAATGGATCTGGATAAGGATTTACTTTCACTGCAGTGAATAAAACTCATTTTATTACTGGAATAAGAGAAAAAACCTGAGATCTGAAAATAGCTAATGATATAATTGTTTTTTTTTAGCAGGTTATTATTTTATGTCATATATATTTATATATATAATCACTTTATATTTGTGATGGGTTTTGATTTCTTTCTTTCTAAAAAAAGATGGTTATTTATCTTTGCACTTTGCTGTGTTTTATTTACTTGTTAAATTTTCTAGCTAAGCATTTTGTAAGGCGATTCTCTTAAAATTTTGTTTATCCTATTCACATACTTGCATACACACATACATGCAACATATACTTACATGCATACATACATACATACATGGGGAACGTTCCATAAACCAAAAAATAATGGTTTTCTGTAATAAAAAACCCCCCATTCCCGAAATGTTTATTCTGGGAACAAAGAGATGTTAGCTGGGTAATTGCTGAATGTATATAAGGAAACACTTTTAGCCACTCTTGCTAGCTATTGCTACTTCAACATATCTGCCATATAGAAAGGGGACAGGTTTGATTATAAGTCCGTAAATGGTTTACAAAGGCCTATTGTCCATACTTGATCCAGCATCCTGTCATTTTGAATCGTACTTTTTTCATTTTGAATTTTACTGTTGTGCAGTGTAGGGTGGTCACAAGATACAGTACCTAGCTGAGCTCATGAAATTGTGCTTACAGTTCATTTTAAGTATGCGTTAATTTTATCCATAAAAAGTCAGTTGTGAACTTTAAAAGAATGAATCTATTAATTAATCGATAGTGTCATACTTATGTATTTCTATAGTTGAACCCTTTGTGTTGTAGCTCACCTGCCTCAAGGTTTGGTGTATTGTGCAGTTTGACATTTCATTTCATTACTGTGCAAAATCCCAGGAGATACACTGTATAACCTTTTGTCCTGTGTGTGTGTGTGTGCGTGCATGTGTGTGTGTGTATGTGTTGTAGGAGCTCTCTCCAGGTGACCTGACTCTTGAGTCGCTCTTAGACATGTCGGATGGAGATGTGTGTGAGACGTTGCAGAAGTTTGGAGCAAGTGAGGACGAGTGTGCTCGCTTGAACGCCTCCCTCACCTGCCTACGCTCCGCCCACAAATCAGGTGAGCACCCAAGGTTTCCCAGCAAAGGTTCCAATATACCTACAATACTAGTATACATAATTAATTGAGATTATAATTTACAAGTGCTTTTCACTGAAGTAGGTCTTTTAAGGGCATGACTTTTCTAGCTATGTTTGGGAGAACTCAATTCTGGAGTTATATTAAGACAACTGTTTGTATTTTTAGGGTGGTTTGTATTTTGGAGAACAAAATATGTATCTGTACTGTATGTTTTTCTGACCTTGTTTGTTTGCAAAGGGTGACACCTGGTGGCTGAGTAAAATACACCAAACGTGATACCATGAAAGGATGTAGGGCTTAAAATATACTCATCAATAAAAAAAAACTCAACTTATTCATTTATTCAAACCTGTACTCACTTTAATCAAAAAGCATTAAAAGTGAGGCAAAGGAGAACTCAAAGAAGTTAGTTAATACTTTTTAAAACCTTATCTATGTCTCAAATGACACACTCCCTTTTATATAAATAGGGTGTTTTCACTAGAAAGGGGTGGAGCCACCAATAGGTGCTGTTATTTTTTTTATGGAAGAAGTCTAACACATTGTGGACACAAAATAGGAACAAAAAATTTCAAACATCTTGGCATTTACAATCAGTTGTTCTCACGTAGACTCTCTTGCCGTGGTTTGATGACTTCAGGTGGCATGCAATGATTTCTCATTTTCAAAATGTGCAAAATGTTTGTGTGTACTACACACTCAAGTACAGGAACTACAGGTACTATGCACTCAAGTACACAATGTATAGTGTTTATTATGTAGTGAGCAGTACAGCATTTGAGACCCAAATTAAAATAACAGGACTTGAAATTACTGGTGTGACTGTGGATAGCTACAAATACAAAAATAATCACAATTGTTTTTAAAGTAATAAGGCTGTTGATTAAACTACAATTTCATGTGGTCACAATACAATGAACATACTTATAAAACACAATAAAGCTCACTGGCAAAAAGTTTCACAGTAGGAAGGAATGGTCATAGTTTCATAATTCCACAATATTTCTCCTTTTATTACTCATACTGTCTCTCTCTTCTTTCTTTCTTGAGTTTTCCGCTACTAAACATCTTTGTAATTGCTATCTGCTCTTTCTGTGTTGAGCTGTGTTCTGCCTGGCTTTGTCATAGAGGGAGCCAATGGTATTACCCTGAATAGCAACCAAAATTATCTAGATGTGCTCTAGATAATCTAATGTTTATTGGCAAAAAAGACAAACCAGTGTATAAAGGTGTATATGTGCTGTAATGCAGGTGTAACAGGTGTGTATTTGTTTAGGAATGCTGTAATGCAGGTGTAACAGGTGTGCATTTGTTTAGGAATGCTGTAATGCAG
>JAQQZR010000014.1:13271218-13288480 GCA_030068235.1 Notoglanidium macrostoma
ACAGGTGTGTATTTGTTTAGGAATGCTGTAATGCAGGTGTAACAGGTGTGCATTTGTTTAGGAATGCTGTAATGCAGGGGTTACAGGTGTGTATTTGTTTAGGAATGCTGTAATTCAGGTGTAACAGGTGTGCATTTGTTTAGGAATGCTGTAATGCAGGGGTTACAGGTGTGTATTTGTTTAGGAATGCTGTAATGTAGGTGTAACAGGTGTGTATTTGTTTAGGAATGCTGTAATGCAGGGGTAACAGGTGTGTATTTGTTTAGGTATGCTGTAATGCAGGGGTTACAGGTGTGTATTTGTTTAGGAATGCTGTAATTCAGGTGTAACAGGTGTGCATTTATTTAGGTGCTATAATGCAGGTGTAACAGGAGTTTATTTGTTTAGGAACACTGTTATGCAGGTGTAACAGGTGTGTATTTGTTTAGGGATGCTGTAATGCAGGTGTAACAGGTGTGAATTTGTTTAGGAATGCTGTAATGCAGGTGTAACAGGTGTGCATTTGTTTAGGAATGCTGTAATGCAGGTGTAACAGGTGTGAATTTGTTTAGAAACGCTGTAATGGAGGTGTAACAGGTGTTTATTTGTTTAGGGATGCTATAATGTAGGTGTAACAGGTGTGTATATGTTTAGGAATGCTGTAATGCAGGTGTAACAGGTGTTTATTTGTTTAGGGATGCTATAATGTAGGTGTAACAGGTGTGTATATATTTAGGAATGTTGTTATAGAGGTGTATCAGATGTATTTGTTTAGGGATGCTGTAATGTAGGTGTTACAGGTGGGTATATGTTTAGGAATGCTGTAACGTAGGTGTTACAGGTGTGTATTTGTTTAGGTGCTGTAATGCAGGTGTAACAGGTGTGAAATTGTTTAGGAATGCTGTAATGCAGGTGTAACAGGTGTGTATTTGTTTAGGAATGCTGTAATACAGGTGTGACAGATATGTATTCGTTTAGGAATTCTGTAATGCAGGTGTAACAGGTGCGTATATGTTTAGGAATGCTGTAATGCAGGTGTAACAGGTGTGTATTTGTTTAGGAATGCTGTAATGCAGGTGTAACAGGTGTGTATATATTTAGGAATGTTGTTATAGAGGTGTATCAGATGTATTTCTTTGGGAATGCTGTAATGTAGGTGTTACAGGTGGATATATGTTTAGGAATGCTGTTATGCAGGTGTAACAGTTGTGAATTTGTTTAGGAATGCTGTATTGCAGATGTAACAGGTGTGTATTTGTTTAGGAATGCTGTAATGTAGGTGTAACAGGTGTGGAAGTGTTTAGGAATGCTGTAATGCAGGTGTAACAGGTGTGTATATGTTTAGGAATGCTGTAATACAGGTGTGACAGATATGTATTCGTTTAGGAATGCTGTAATGCAGGTGTAACAGGTGCATATATGTTTAGGAATGCTGTAATGCAGGTGTAACAGGTGTGTATTTGTTTAGGAATGCTGTAATGCAGGTGTAACAGGTGTGTATATATTTAGGAATGTTGTTATAGAGGTGTATCAGATGTATTTCTTTGGGAATGCTGTAATGTAGGTGTTACAGGTGGATATATGTTTAGGAATGCTGTAATGCAGGTGTAACAGGTGTGTATTTGTTTAGGAATGCTGTAATGCAGGTGTAACAGGTGTGTATATATTTAGGAATGTTGTTATAGAGGTGTATCAGATGTATTTCTTTGGGAATGCTGTAATGTAGGTGTTACAGGTGGATATATGTTTAGGAATGCTGTTATGCAGGTGTAACAGATATGGATTTGTTTAGGAATGCTGTAATGCAGGTGTAACAGCTGTGTAAATGTTTAGGAATGCTGTAATGCAGGTGTAACAGTTGTGAATTTGTTTAGGAATGCTGTATTGCAGATGTAACAGGTGTGTATATGTTTACGAATACTGTAATGCAGGTGTAACAGATATGGATTTGTTTAGGAATGCTGTAATGCAGGTGTAACAGATGTTTATTTGTTTAGGAATGCTTTAATGCTGGTGTAACAAGTGTGTATATGTTTAGGAATGCTGTAATGCAGGTGTTATTGGTGTATCTATGTTTAGAGATGTAATGGAGATGTGACAGATGTGTATATGTTTAGGGTGTGTGTGTTTAGGAATGCTATATCACACATATAACAGGATACATGCTATGCTTAGCTTCATATATCTTGCTTAGCTAGATATATGCTTTAACAGAAAAGGGTATTCAGACTCTCAGTTGCCAAACTATTAGAATACTTTTAATATAATAAGCCAGTTTGCTATTGCAAGTATGTGTATGAGTGCATGTGTGTGCTCTGTATATGTGTGTTTAGTGTGTGTTTGTGAGTAGGGGTGAGGGGGCGGGTGCACCAGGTAGGTACAGAAGTGTTTTTCTGCCAGTAGAGAGCAGCACAACCTCATGAGGTGAAACAATACCTTCTGAATACCTGAATACCTGAGAGTCTACTGCAACGACATCAGCTCAGCTAAATCTTAATGTCCATAATATAATACCAGATTTTCATTGCTGGAATAGAATTCAGTGTTATAGTATTCATCTTGTCATAGCGTTTTCCTATAGTAATAAAACTATTAATCATAAACACAAACACTATATGCTTTCCTACACAACTGTGAAACTTTCAGAATGGATGCCGGTGCTTGGTTTGTAAAAAGATATCAAGTGATTTATTTAACGTTAAAATATTTTTGACCAATCAGACTTGAGAATCCAGCAGCACTGTGGTATAATGACCTTAGACATAGCAAGTATGAAAAAGGGGTGGCATTTTAAAAATGTATTTTTATAGTATTTAAATTTCAACAAACCTTATTTGCAATTTGTTCTTAAAGACAAGTTTTTAGTAAGTGATTGTCATGAAGACTCAAAGCAGGTAACGTTAAAATATACACTTGTTGTTCACTTCATTGCCAGCAGAGGGCAGGAGAGATCTTTCCTTGAGATGCCATTCACTTCTATATGATGTAACTCAAAAGAGATAACAGAAACTTTACTGTCATATTCTTGAGCGGCAGGATGACAACACTAAGAGTGCTAATATTTTCCTGACATTTTGCTTAAGCTCTTAGTTACTCTGCCTGAATTCTGCTTTTCTCATGGCAGATAGATAGGAAGGGTTGCCACATAAGACCTGAGGGTGGTTTTGAATTTGTTTGCAGACATTTTTAGCTTCTCGTCAGTCTCCGAGTGTCACGCAATTCCCATTTTATGTGTCAGGTTCAACGATAGGTCTAGTTTGTACCCTTCTCTTGCTAACATGAAGTGATTGTCTCACATAAAGATACGTAAAGAGCGACTGTACAGCCTTGATGGTTGAGGAACAATGGTTGTAATTTTGGGAGACACTCCAGAATGGGTCCCTGCTGTGTCCTGTGGGACGCTGGCTGTAGGTGGACAACACAGGTGTGTAATTTTGACATCACACCTGTCTCTCATTGGTCTTTCTCATGGTGGCATTCTTGTTCTTGGTGTGCAATCACACGGCCTGCTGTCCTCTCCAGATCTACTAATGGGCATTTTCATTGGCAAGCATTGGAAAATGTAACCTTTCAAAAAGAGAAAAAGAGAGCGAGAGAGTGATAGAGAGACTTAGCACCTTTTACTAACTGCAGCGTAAAAAACACGAGGCCGACAAACATTTATCAAAGGATGGTTTTACTTTAGCATGGTAAGTGTAATAGAGCAGGTTTAATATGCTTCTTTTATATTAAAGCAAAATGAACACAATAGAGTGACTACGAGGAGCAAAAAAAGGGGGAAAAAATAAAGAAATAACATGCTTAAAGTAATATGCTTTAAGATGAATATTACACAGAGTTGCTGGGTTATTACTGAATTTGGGAAGTTGGTTATTTAAAAAAAATCTTTTTATATAAATTTAAACAGAATCTCGGAGCATAAATTTCATGCTTGAAAATTGAGCATATACAGGAAGTAATATTGCTGTTTAATGGACTCAGATACATGCAAAGGCAAATTATTAACTTCTTTTACAATAAGTGTGGAATACTAAAAGACGTTATCAACAACATCATAGTGTGATTCAGCCCATCACCAAATGGAGTCACTCTTAGCACCCCAGAGTGTTTTATTCCTCTTATAACACAGCAATTCACCAACGCTAGCAATTTTTAAAAATGTATTAAACCTTAACTTACGTTCTAGAAGCTCTAAGCAGTCTGAACCCTCAGAAGCTGCTCCTTTCTCCTCTCTTTAATAAGACCCAAACATGCAGCTTGTCATGTTACACTGGATTAATTTCCTTTGCCTAGATATCTGAGATATCAGTGTTTCAAATATGAAAAATGTTCCTGTTATGATAATAACAGAGCCACACATGTGAATCAATTATAGCAATTAACCGTCATTTACTCTCACATCAACTTTCAACAGCTTTCATCAAACACTACATGCTTATTAACTCTGTACGTGAGATAAATACCATATATCATCCCTTTGTGTGAGGTACGTTGGCAAAATTTAAATTTCATCTGACAGGTTTGTCACCATGGAGATGAATCATAGAGCATGGTTCTATCAGTGACCTCGTTTTACCCGTCACCTGCCTTCAAGCCCTTCCAAGCCAAGTGTTGACTTTTTTAATTTCCGGTGTTAAACAGGGCCACGTGCCTTAGAGGGTCTGCTGCTTGTGAAAGTGCAGGCTTCCCTTCGAGAGCAATTGGTCTTTTATTCTTAGAGCTTTAAGTATGTGTGTCTCCCAGAGTAAGTGGTGCTAAAAGATCCAAGAGTTAAGCATGTGCAGTGAGGATTTAATACCAAAACTGTGCACATCCATATTCAGACATAACTACAGACTATTGAAAAGTTACGTGTGGTGTGCGGTTTGCCTTTGGTAGCCGAGGTAGGAAATCAGCAGGCAGTGTCAACAGATATGGTTCCAGCGATGCACAGAGAGAGCAGGCAGGGCAAAAATCTTAATCTAGAAAACCAGGAAGAAGTCAGAAACATTCAGAGGAAACACGGCTTGGCATTAACAGCCAGAAGGAACTGAGACTAAGCATGAGTGTGAGTGTGTGTATATGAAGAGTCTTTGGCTGGTGACTGATTGGATGCAGGTGTAGCTAATTAGTAATCTGGAGTCTAGAGTGGTGGCCATGCTGTCAGGTTGCAAGTGCTCATGGGAGTTGGAGTTTGACGCAGAGTCTGCAGGTGTAGACATGACACAGTCAAACTGAAATCACACTGAAATTCATATTTTGGACTGTAAATATGCTCAAGAAACTATGGAATGCCATTGAGGTCAATATTTAATATGTAAATATAGGACTGGGAGACATGATAATATAATCAATATGTTTGATAAAAGATGTTGTAATATCTTTTCTCATCATTTCTTTACGTAAAATCATAATTATGAACCCTGCAAACAGATTTGATAAACTATTTTACTGTCTGGACCCTTAAAACAGATTTTTGTCTTCAATAATCATCATTTTCTAATAAATGAAACACTGGTATTTTGCAGGAAGTTTATTAGGAGACCTACATATAGCGATACACATCTTAAACTACCATGATACGACGTTTTTTGTCATATCCCGCGCCTCTACTTAAACATGACACTTCATTAAGAGGACCATTGCAAATCTTTTGTTTTTAGCAAAATCAGGGACATTGCTTATTTCAGTGAGGTACAATTTTAATTTTTATGAATTAAATTTGAACAACCCTTACATGAAGTGAGCAGTAAGCGTAGCAGATGAGTGCTCGGCCAGCTTATCATTTCATTTTCTATCTGATGTTTTTGAGCTTAAAGGAAAGTACTTTGGTTTAAAGGTGGCAATTTGGACACTATTGAAAAACTCCACCTTGAGCACCTTGAAAAACTCTTGCAGCCTTTGAATTACACATGAGTGAGAACGGGACAGTATGAAAACCAACTGAAGTGTGTGCGTAAACCAAGTCTGAATACAAGGAACTTTCTCTAGTGTGTTAACATTGATATAACTTTTAAACTTGAACAGCCATCCCTGAATACAGTCCAACACCAGTGAAGCTGTGAAGCTAAGAGTAGGAACGGGTTTGAGACTGCTTCTGAAAGGATAAAGAGCTCTGGATTGATGCTAGTGCACGTGGAATTTGCTGGTTAATCCTGATTTATTGTGAATTCTGTTTGATTTGTTTTGCCTTTGCAGACTGTTGGTATTTTTCTGGCCATATTTGAAGAGGTCTGAACCATTTTCATCCAAAAATGTGCTTGTGATATGCGCGTATAAAAAGCAAACGCAAGGATAAACCTCTTGTCATATGAAAAAAGAGAGCAGATGTTTTACCCTGGAAATACTGAAAGCTTTAATGATGAGTAGCAGGCTGTTGCAAATATTTGTCTTACCCCAACGTATTTCTCCATCTTGATCCATTACTTGCTCCTCATTACCCAGTCCTGTAGGCTCAAATGAGCCAACGAAACTTCATTCTTGGTGTTCAACAGCCTTGTACAACACAATTAATACGACGCAACATAGATTGCGAGGCTGTTTCTGAATTTGTGTACTGGTGCTTTAAGAAGAGCCGAACCTCAGAAGAGTCTTCAGGTGTCAGTAGATGGGTATGTGTTCCACCAGTGCAGAAATATAGGCTTCGTTTTAAATGAATTATTGAAGGTAGAGTTAGTATAATCTTCTGCTTAGTGAGCCATTTTGAACAAGAAGCCAGAGGCACTTTTTTTTACTGGCATTAATCCATTAATTGCATAATCCATTAATTAATTAGTGTACTTTAAAACAGTTAAGAAAGGCTTTGTGAGTAAAGGAGTAAACATTCACATTGTAACCCAAATAAATCCTGCAGGGTCTTTTGGCATGACCTCTTCTACATGGAAGACAGATTGGAGGTGGAATTTGGGGCTGTTGGACAGGGTCAAGCAAGGCCACGTTGCTGCCTAATCCTGTTTCCATTACTGTGACAGGTTGAATCAGGTCAAAGTAGAAGAACTATGAAGCATAGGAGAAAAATAAGCAAGAGGTTTGTCACAGCATGAGATTCTCTAGGGTTCCTCACGTATATACCGTCCTCTGTACATGCCCCTTTGAACGAGATGCTACTATAGAAACGATAACGTATTTGAAGGAACGCATTAATAATACTGTATAAAGATTAACTTATAGCAGGAAGTATTGTTAGGGAAAATTAACTCGCAAACTTCTGGTTAATTTAATTAAAATATAGTTCATGTTTGCGGTCAGGTTATTTATTCAGTCATTCCTGTTCCTTCCACTTTTCCTGGTGGGGGTCGCCATGGCAACAGTCTGAGAAGGTCAATCCTGACTAGCCTTTATTCCATCATTAGGGAATAAGATCCCAAGAAATTCCTGTGCATGGGCAAGGATTCTGTTCCCCGACTATCACACGACAGGGGACAACCAGTAAAAGTTCAAAACTAACACAGGCATCCTCCGAGATGTGTAAAGCCAGCCAAACCCATCTTTTTGACCTGTTGCTCATACAGCATAACATATTCAGAGGAACGTGCTATCTACCCTCTTCTGTATACATGAGGACACAGTCACCTATTATTTTCCAAGTATCACTATGATTGGCAGGGGCCAGAACTTATGTCATCCCTCCCACCCAGAGGGCATGGCCGCTTATGCTCTCTTGCTCTCCCGGCCACATTATATGACCACCAGAAGTGTTTTTCGCACAGGCAGAGCCCAGAACCTCATTTTCAGAACGCTTCTAGAGCCCTTTTCTCAAGCACTTATTGTTGACAGGTTACAAAAACTTCCAAATTCCTTCATTGTGAACATCAAGTCTCTATTTACTTTGGAAAGGTTAGCTAAAATGATGGAAAGAAATCGTGACGATTTCAAATATTGATCTTGGTAATCTTTCAGTGTTAGATTGTAAAAAAACTGGGTTGTCAGTGACAGCCAGGATCTGTTACTCCTCGGCCATTGTTGGCAGTGTTGCTATCATAAGTCCCACCCTTTCTTGATTTTGATTGGTTGGTGAGAGAGGAATGACAATGACGAGCTTGGCAATGTTTCAAAAGTTGAACTATTATCAACTGAATACACCTTGAGCACAGCAGGAAAAAACGCTGAGGGCGCTTTTGCGGTGAGGACGCTGAGTGATGTCAACGCTGAACTACGTAGGATTTGAAACGCATTTGGTGGACACAGGATCTAATCGCTGTGGCATCATCAGGATTCAAGCTCATGACCTCCCATGCAGTGATACGGTGAAACTGTCAGAGGTCCAGTTTGGAAGGTGCCAAAAGAACATCATATGCAAATAATGACTGGGATATTCATACTGTACACCTCTGCTACTAAACCATAACTTCATGTACAATATAATATATAATATATAATATATAATGTGCTTTCCATGCTAATGCATCTTAGCCAAGTCTGGTGTGTTTATGACTCTGTAGGGTTGATGGAATTCATCATGCCACTGAGATGCCTTTGTTACCTCATCTGTCTTCACTTCGCCTAAACAAATTTTGGGTGTATTCTGATTTGCCCTAACATGTCAAGCAACAGCCCTGCAAGAGATTGGCAACCTGCCCAGGGTGTACTCTACCTCTCACCTCTCACCTCTCGCCTGAAGTCAGCTGGGATTGGCTCCAGCTTCCCCGCAACCCTTAACAGATAAGCAGTATAGATAACGGATGGATGGATGGATGGATAGATGCATGTCAGTTTTGTTTGTCATCTTCTAGCCTAATTAAAAGGCTTGTTTGTGCCTCTTCCACGGTGCCGCATCAACATGTGACAAGGGCCCTCCAGCTTGCCTCGCTGTGCCTGTGGGGGTGCTAATATGGCATGTCACACACTCCCACACTCCCACCGTCCTCTAAGAGTCACTCGAAGTGCAAGCGTGCCACTTACACAGAGGACACTGGGAGGAGAGGATGAAGAGATTTCCAGCCTCCTCTCAGCTACTCCAACACCTTAGGAGTTATCTAATCTATCTATCTAATCTAATCAATTTCCTGTTTATTCCATAGTAAAAAAACAAACAACTCCCCCCCCGATTTGCACCGCAAACTCGAGTCGCTCCCATAATTATGTTTTTCAAGAATAATGCAATGAGTGAAAACCTCAGTCACGTTTGCTATCCTGAATCCTAAAGTTTTTTTCTTTTCTGCTCTAATTAGATCTGAAATTTCTTCTGCTTGATTTTCTTCAAGCTTGACACTAAAGTTGACTGTAAATGATTTGTTCATACCTTTCCGTCCCCACTTCTCCAGTGTGTTTTTTTTTTAACTGCAGCAAAATCAGTTATGTTCAGTATATTTTTGTGTAAATGTCCAGCTCTATAAAGGTCTGCTCTTTTCTTTTCTGCCTCATGCGTGCACTGAGATTTAATTTGGGCTTTTAGCTTGTGTTAGTGAGAGAGAAAATGAAATTGTAACATCCAAAGACAAGATAAAATTTTCTTTTATGAGAGAAAGTCATGTTACAACTATCACGATACACCTATGAACGACACAAGGCAAAACTGAACATGGGACATGTGTGTTATAGGCTGTACTGCTGTAATTTGTATTCTGGAACAATCGCAGTGGTTACATTATAGCTGCAAGTATAGTAGGGATGTAACTGAGCACGAGTACAGTATTTCTATCGAACAGATACTGAGACTCGGTGTGTGCTTCGGGCCTGGGATCCCACAGGACAAAACCAAAAAGTTGTTTTTTTGTGATAGGTTGCCAGGTTTCAGAAAAATCCCCACCCCAAATACGTCTCACAAACAGCATGAAAAGATTCAAACCTAACCCAAAGAATGTGGGAATTGGACAAGGGAGAGACATTTTCATCTTTTTCATAGTCTTTGACTGGTAGTGTAGATGTAGATAGAAGCATAGTTTTACACTGCAGATGTTTATATGTAACTACACAGCTACTTTCTGCCATATATGAGAGATTTATCTCACAATTGCGACTTTGTGTCTCGTAATTGCAAGTTATATAAATATAAATCCTCCTCCTGTTCATTGCAGAACCAAGCTTGCATAGCTGAGATGGTTAAAGGGGCCGGTTCACCCTTCACACAATCCAGTGCGTTGTTTTTGTAATGAAAGCGACTGAGCGCTAACTGCTAGCTCTCTGTGCAGCAAAACCTCCGGAAATTCAGTGTTAGTGATCCCTTTGAAACCCATCTCGGATTTCTCTTTTCATTCACGTGTCATATGTGGAAGCTTTGAACAAAATATGCCTCACCTTTTCTTTACTTCGGTCGAGGACGGTTCGGGTCCAAAGGAAAACAGAATGGATCAGTCGAAAGAATTTAAAATATAGAGATATTTGAACAAAATATCTCCATGTTACAATTTAAGATCTAGGGCCTAGGCTGTCGCCGGACTGTTGCGTGTTTGTGTTTGGAATATGGATGGCATCAAAAATGGCGAGTCGCTATTTACTGCAGAGGATTCTGGGTAAGGGTGAGCCGGCCCCTTTAATATTAAGTGTGACCAGCTTTGCTCTGAAGCTAAATGACCCCAAATCATCTTCTGTTAACGTAGCAAGGTCATAAAAAATAAAACGATTGTTTGTTTGAAATCCAGACGGTTTGTTTGTAAGCCGTTTGAACCCACACGTGGACATACTTGCGTGCTTTAGATTGATCTTATCTTACTGAAATGACCTGCAGATAAGAGTGTAGTAATATAATATCGTTCCATTACTCGGTCATCAACAGACAAAGTGGTAGCTATTGCGCATCAAAACATATCCTGATGTGTTGGAGAAGCTGCGTCTTTACTCAGATTTTATCTAGGCTTTAGGAAATAAAGCGCAAAGTGCTTAAACACAATGCAACGCCACACAACCTGCGAGCTTTTAATGTGGCTGCCTGCTGACGTTTTTCTCTTCATTTAGGCTTTAATAGGAGCACAAAAAGCTCTTCAGAGAGAGAGAGAGAGAGCTTATCAGCTGGAACAAAAGGTGGCTCACAAATAGGAAAAGTTCACAAGCAGTGCAGAGGGTGTTTAGAGGGAAAAAGACTCTAATGCCGGCTGTAAAGGGACATTAGCACTGAATTATCATATTACTGAACAGAGGCTAGAAACAAGAAAGTGGATGTATACAAGAGTTGGAGAAAACCGCACATCAAAAGCCGTCCTTTCAAACTAGGCCGCGAGTTAATGGACTTTAAATGTAAGTGCAAAGGCCAACAGGTCTCATTGGTTGATTCGTCTGATAGCTGAAATTACGATGATAGTTTTTAAATAATAATTTCTAACTTCCTCCTGACACATTTGAAGGCTGAACATGTTGTCGGCGAGAGCTGTTCTAACCCCCGAGGTCAACAAGTTGCGATGTGAAAAACGTCTCGTGTCACACTAATGAATATGTATTTGTTATTCTTTTTTTTTTTTCCAAGAACAACTTGAGGACGACAAATTGCACAGTAATGGAGGTGAAGCACTGTCACATTTTGACTTCTTCTTCCATGAAAGTCTGCCTGCATTTCCACCGTCTTCGTTGCATAATAAAAGTCTGCTGTCACACTGTCACCATTGCCATCACTCTCCGACACGGTGGAGTAGACTGCCTTTCCACACACATTGCTTTTCATTTCCTTTTCTCAATGCTGTCTCTGTTTTGTTGTGATAGATGCTGTCTGACTTCTTCTCAATGTTGATCCGCCATGTGATTCATGGTATCAGACTCGCCGTTCTTCACAACTTCTCTTCTCGTCTCTTCTCTCTCATGTATCTTTCTCTTCTCTTCTCTTCTCTTCTCTTCTCTTCTCTTCTCTTCTCTTCTCTTCTCTTCTGTCTCAGGTATCCTTCTCTTCTCTTCTCTTCTCTTCTCTTCTGTCTTATGTATCCGTCTCTTCTCTTCTCTTCTCTTCTCTTCTCTTCTCTACTCTTCTCTTCTCTTCTGTCTCATGGATCCTTCTCTTCTCTTCTCTTCTCTTCTCTTCTCTTCTCTTCTCTACTCTTCTCTTCTCTTCTGTCTCATGTATCCTTCTCTGTTCTCTTCTCTTCTCTTCTCTTCTCTTCTGTCTCATGTATCCTTCTCTTCTCTTCTCTTCTCTTCTCTTCTGTCTCATGTATCCTTCTCTTCTCTTCTCTTCTCTTCTGTCTCATGTATCCTTCTCTTCTCTTCTCTTCTCTTCTCTTCTCTTCTCTTCTCTTCTCTTCTCTTCTCTTCTCACAATCCACTGCTTGTTTGTTTGGTTCTTTTTAAGTGTATTCTGAAAAATATTTTCAGTTTTTCAGATTTTGGAAATGTCCTCACACCTCTCTGTCTCTGATGTGTGTAGGACTTGGCAGCACTCAGCCTAAGCAGGACTGGTCCATCCAGTGGCCGACATCTGAGTCGGGGAAAGAAAACACACCAGCCGGTACCCCCGACCCCGGGCAGTGGGTGCGACTGCAGCTCTCTCAGAGCCCAAAGCCGCAGTCGCGCTACACCCACGCTCTGTGCCACAGCCCTCAGGCCCTGGCTCCTCCCACCTTCTACCCGCAGCCCGAACGGCTGTGTGTGGACGTCTACTCGGGCCTGACGCAGTCGGGCATGCTGGATGTAGGGCACCGCTCTCTACCCCCTTCCCCCAGACAGAGGCACTTTCCTCACACTCCCCCGCGCACTCCACTGGTGGTGAACACCATGACGCCACCGGGCACGCCACCACTACGCCGCCGGAACAAGGTGAAAGCGCCAGGCACGCCACCACCCGCGAACCGCAAACTCATCCACCTGCTGCCTGGCTTCAGCGCCCTGCACCGCAGCAAATCACATGAGTTCCAACTGGGGAACCGCATCGACGATGCACACACACCCAGGCGAGTATCACAAGCATTACATAATACTTAATGTACAGCACCTGGATGGAGCAGAGGCTGGTGTGTGCTTGCGTGTGTGTGTGTGTGTGTGTGTGTGTGTGTGCGGGTTTTAGGCTGTTTTTAATTTTTTTGTTGGAGATGGGGATCATTGTGTACTTTGCTATAGTCACAAAGAGTGTGAAAATTGATGCAGAAATTTAGAAGCAGTTCATTAGCTTCTTTACAAGTTAGAGTTACTGGCAAAGAAAAAAATTAGGGTCATTAATGTCTAAGTGTTAATAAGAAAGCAGAATATTCCTCTTTGTCTACATCTGTCTCTCTCTGCTCTTTCTCTGTCTATCTCTCATAGTCTCTGTCTGTCTTTGTGATTTCTAGCTCTTAGTCTCTGTCTTTCCCTGTTTTTCTCTGATCTCTCTGTCTCTATTTGTCTCTTGTTCTCTCTCTTTGCTCTTTTCTCTTTTCCGTCTCTGTCTCTATCTGCCGCTGATCTCTGTTTCTCTGCACTCTCTGTGTCTCTGTCTGTCTCTCTTTCACTCTAGGATCCCTGTCTTTGTCTGTCTCTCTGCTTTCTGTCAGTACTGTCTCTCTCTCTGTCTCTCTACTCTCTCTTTCTTGCTCTGTCTTCATCGCTCTCTTTTTATGTGTTTCTCTTTGATCTCTCGCTGTCTCTCTCTTCGCTTGATTTTCTTTGTCTCATTGGGCTCTGTCTGATTTCTGACCCTGTCCATCTCTCTATTCACAATACTTTATTGCGAATTAGAAGCAACCGATTAGTAAAATCGTAAAATGTTACAAGTTTATATTGTTTTTTCAGGTCTGTTTATTTCTACTATTAATAATGTTTAATCTAAGTTTGTTTTAATGCAACCCCAGTGTTTTGATAGTTGCCTGTATATCGCAATGTTCTGTTGCTTCATTTTCACACTCGGGTAACTCAAAATGCTCACAGCTCTGCAATGAAATATGAATGGGTTTATTTGGGGGGGGGGCTTTGTTTTATTTTGGTAAAAACTAACCTGTACATATAAAAAAAACCTCATCATGCTGGGAAACTGCAATGTTGCTACACTAGCATTTAAAAAAAAAGAAAGAAAAAATACCACTGGTCATAAGGTGAAGATGTTTTGAGCCACTTTAAAAATTCTTCAGGAAGGTGAAATCTATCGCATACCCTGTTCACACACAATTTATGTCACATTTTATCATCATAGCAGCAGATACGTTGCTAACAGTGATCATAAATATACACTCTTAATACCCAGAGTGTTTAAAAAATTTATATCACTGAAGAATCCTGTTTGGGAGATCATGTTGTTTTTTTAATAACTCTGTAATGTGTAATATAAACGCAATAGTTTGGTGTCAGCTTTGATTTTTGGTGCCTGTTGTATGCGCATTTATGTGTTTAGATCTACATGTGTGTATATGTGTGTCTGTGCACCTGCATTTCCTTTCTGCTATATAGTAAGAGTGTGTTTATAAGGGCTAAGGATTTGGGAGCGTGCTCTAGGAAGTGGATCAAATGGCATTAGAACATTGATTACCGGTCTCATCTCTGTGATCCAGCGCAGAGCCTCTCACAGACCCCCTAATCACTGCAGATGAACAAATCCAATCAGGATCGAGCTCCTCCGTGACTCGATTGGGGACTCGCAGTGCTCGTTTGAGACTTTTCTGGTTTACCTATAGGCTTCTGGTAAACAGGCACTGATTCATATGTTACACTGAGCTTCAAACAGACGTCATATGAAGCTCATATCCTGGATTAGCCATAGATCCTGGAGGAAATGTAGAATATAACAGAGGTTTAAAATCTGAGTCCTGTGCCAAGAACTGTTTTTATGCCGTGAGTTATTAAAAAATGAATACAGTTTTGTCAAATGATATCCCTCAAATACGATTCTGTCATTCTTCACCAATATCATTGTGTTACTATTGACTAAAGGCAGCAGGGACAATAACACAAACGCAATAAAGAACTGGATCCACTGAGATAATATCAGGGCTGCCAGAATGCATGTCAAACTTTGAAACTTTTATAATAGATAAGTATTAATGCTGATTTATACTTCTGTGTTAACACGTGTTTGCGTTACGACACATCACGACACGATCATGGGTAAACATGGCACGTAGAGACATGCTGAGAATTCCCTTCATTTATAAATAAGGTTTCTTTTTCCCAGCACTTATCAAGACAAATTTTTGTCAGCGTTATCTACTGTATTTTTTTTCTAACACAGGCACCCTGAACTCGCGTTGTTTTTTTAGCTTTTGTTCGCTGTGCAAATAAGTAAATTCTGGTGTGGTTCATGTGACAGCGCCTCTTGGAGCTCATGTTACATGCACTATAAAGACTTCACCCTGCGTGAGAATCAGCGCACGACGTCCTGATGTGGATGCATAGACGTGCACACTAGAGCATAGATCAGCCTTCAGGCAGAGATTTTTTTTCTGGCAAAATATTCTGTAAGTCACTAAATGTAGGTTCTAAATGAAAACACTGTCATCTTAGCAGCTGAAAATATCTTGAATCTAATCAAATTGATCTTGTATTTCTTATTCCAAGGTTTCACTAAACCAAATATTAGAGACTGTTCAACTTATTTCTAAACAATGACCAAAATGATCTACTAATTAGGCATGTAACAATTCATCCAATTCACAATTTGATTTGATTCATGATATTGGGTTCACGATTCCATTTTGCCATGATATTAACAAAAATATTATTTTTTTTTAATGAAAAAAGTTAATAACAAGATTTTTCTTAACTATGAAAAAAATGTAAACATAAAACAGCTCCCTTTATTTGTTTCTTTTTTCTTTGCTTTCAGCAGTCTGTAGAACGAGAGCTGTGATTTCTTTCTGAATATGTTTGTAAAGTCAATCGCACAAAAGCTCTTTCCCAGTTCAGATTTGGGTGTTTCTGTGTTTACATGGCATTAGAGCCGTGTTACTTTCGCCTACGTTGATGTCACGTGTATTGTTATTGTGGCCTTTTCTGTCTAAACGATGCAATTACAGATAGTAAAAACTAAGAGATTAATCCCAGTTCATTTTTTACTTTCCATCAATAAAAATCTTTATAAATTTTTATCGTCATTTATCAATGATATATCGTTACATGCATACTACCAATAGTAGACTATTTATAGGTATTTTTAAGGCTATTTAAGACTTATTCATTTCAAGGTTGAATCTTAAAGAATTCAAGGCCAGATCAAGATCGAGACCAAAACAAAACCCATGAAATTCTGTTCAATTGCCAAACATTTACTTCAGAGAATTGGCTTCATTCATGCATTGCAATAATGATTACACTGTTAGAAGGGATGAGTTCTTGTCACACTTTTTGTGTGCAAAATTCAAGAAAACACGAACTCATGGTAGGGGCCAAGACAAGTTGTTTTATATTGTGCTATTAATGGAGTAATGTTTTTTTTATTTGATTTCTTTTATTTTCAAATGTTGCTGTTCATGATGCCTCGTTCTTGCTCTGATGCACTTCAATACATTTCTAATACCTTGTACGATTGTCTGTCTGATTTAACTATCTATCTGTTTGATAATTATTTGACATTCTGCTGTAGTGGGTCAAATCTCGCTCATGACATTATCATAATGTGTGTGACATTCTTCCTAATCGATAACCAAATTAAGTTGGTGTGTCTTGACGTTCTGGTTTGACCTTTGATGTGCGTAAGGTTAAAAAGCTCTGATATAGAGCGTCTGCCATACAAGTCCCTGTCGATGTTGCTATAGAAACAATAACTGTTGCTATAGAAATCTGTTGCTATAGAAACAATAACGTATTAGTAGCAGTAAATAAATTTTTGCCTGTATTTATGTTAGAGCCGGAGCTACTGTGAGAGCAGCAAATTAATTCACACCTTCTCAGTTGACAATTCAAGTCTAAATGCCATAGGCTAAAGAAACCTCATTTAAATTCCCCCCCCCCCCCCCCCCCCCGAATTTGAGTACGTAGCAAAGCCAGACATTTTAGTCCGAAGTGTTTTAGAGTCATGGCTCAGATTTTATCTCAGATTTTTTAAGTTTGCAACAATGGATTGCATAATTCATGCACACTGAATGATGGCAAAATTGCAAGAATGTAAAACATCAAAGCAAAGAAAGTTTTGTAATTTACAACAGTTAGTTATTTAGAACATGTTGTTTGTCAGTGATTTGCAAAATGCAGAGCATCTTTTAAAGTGAGCGCATACATCATCTGTTGCTTCGAGAGGAATTCCATACATTTAATTGTGTGTGTGTGAATGTGTGTGTGTGTGTGTGTGAGGATCCCTTGGTATCTATAGATAGCTAGTGTTTCTCACACTGAGTGTGTCCTCACCTCTTGTGGATGCAGGGATGTGAGACAGCTCTGGGTTGTTTCTTCATGTGTACAGTGATGGATTCATTTGTGTATGTGTGTGTGTGTGTGTGTGTGTGTGTGTGTGTGTGTGTGTGTGTGTGTGTGTGTGTGTGTGTGTGT
>JAQQZR010000014.1:13311888-13330610 GCA_030068235.1 Notoglanidium macrostoma
CTGTCAGTCCCAGTGAAAGAGGTGTGGCCTATGTGCCTGTCAGTCCCAGTGAAAGAGGTGTGGCCTATGTGCCTGTCAGTCCCAGTGAAAGAGGTGTGGCATCTGGGCTTGTCACTCAAAAATAAAGAAAACCTAGCTTTTGTCCCTGCCGGGGTGACCTATGTGCCTGTCAGTAAAAAAATGAAAGAGATGTAGCCTTTGAACAGCTAAAATCAAAGGCAACAGTTACCCGGATGATATATTACTCTTGAAAATTTCCAATATAATTCCAGAGCTCACTTTGTTGGCTACTGCATCCCATGATGCAACATGGTGATTTCCAGCTTTCCAAAATTTTCAAAAAACATAGCGGCCAGCAGGAGTGACTCCAGTTCTGAATATAACTGTAAAATAAATAGTTTATCAGTTGCATATTTTGGTGTTTATTGATATGTTTTTTTTTTTAATAGTCCAACTGATAGCAAATGCTAGCTAACTGGCTTGCAAATGTAAATGAATGGCATGCTTGCTACTAGCTATGCTATATGGCATTTGTATATGATACATTAGCAAGGTTGCTAGCTACCATTCTTTAGTAGCAAAAGCTGGGTTTTCGGATTTACTTCCACTAGCCCACTGTATGATGTGGATGTGACGACATGGACGTACAATTTTTTTTAAGTATGTACTAGTCTAGTACACTACATGGAAGGTGTCATACCTGCATACTGTATGTACTGTATATGCCCATTGTATACTGGGCCAGTACACCGGTACAGAGTTTCAAACACAGCCAATGAAAAGATGCCATGTAGCACTACATCATGTCTCTTTAAAACAGATCCAAAGTGTACTGTACTGTCAGAAGTAGACATACAGATTTTGGGATAACTATATTTTCATATACTTTTATATATGAAAATGCTCTTCCTTCTGTAGGCTCAAGGATCAGCATCCTCATGCCATTTTTCTTCCATATCCAGACAGCAGTTGACCGTGGAGGCTCTTTGTAATCATGACCTCTGACCCAGGCTTGTGATGTACTCAGTTTGTCGTCCTTGCCACATATCCTGGGTCAGTGGAGCAGAACGGAAAGGTCACATGGAAAAGCAATCACTGTCATAAATTCACCATAAGCACAGGAGATACACGAGGCTAAAAAGCATGTGAAGTAAACACACCGAGGCACACAACAGGAGTCTTTGTGAATTTACATACTATGAGATGAAGATCTGAAGGCTAGCTCTCAAACATTACATAATGAAAGGCTTGAGCAGTGTAAAGCTAAATCAGTGTTCTAAAGTATAGGAACAGTTTATATGAATTTTAAATCCAGATTTAAAAAACACACTTACTTTAACCTGGTTTATGTGAAGCTATTTTTTTTTAACGTATTGTAGTTATCGTCAATGTCTTGGAATTGCATTCAGACTATATTCAGATCCTGTAATGAAGATATCTGTCTTTGAATAAAAAAAATATATATTCCAGTGACTTTCTTTGTGGTCGAATGTTGTGTGTCATCGCCCCACTGTCTTCAGGCCGTTAATCAAAAAGAAATGACCTATAATTGGCCAGAGACTCTTTCTATTGGATGAATGTCCTTTTGAACTAGCAGGGCTGCAGGGCACAAATATGATTATTGCCTCACTGGCCTCTATTCAGATATTATTGGGTTTCCTCTGTTTGAGCGATGACAGCACACAGCAGATTATAATAATTCTTTCTAATTGTGGCCTGTTTATGTAATGCAGCATTTCTGCAGGAGAGAACGATGCTGATGGCTCTCATTCTTCTCTGTATTATTTAATTTTTTTCCCCAGGCAGCTGTGATTTAATGTTTTGACAATTAACAGCTTTATTTTGTGTTGATTAGCCATGCCAAGTTGATGATGTTGATGATGATTGAAAGTATTGGTTGTTTGCTTTAATTGCGCTCATTCATTGATTCTGCAATTTTGTTTAAAACTTTACCTTTGACATCAAATATTTGTGTACTGACTATATTTGTGACTCTGAATTTTAAAAAGTGTATCTCTATTTAACCCCTAAGGTGAATGGCTAGAGTTAACTGTGTGTTTTTAATTTCTTTTAACTGAACTGATCCTGTTTCTCTGTCTTCCTTTTTTTGTTCTGTTTTTCCTCCAGACACCCTGTCAGTTCCTCGTTGGTCCCCTCAGATCCCTCGCAGAGACTTGGGCAACTCTATTAAACACAGGTAACTTGTGTCAGGTGTCTGTCTGCCTCCCAAACTATCAATATGTCAGAGTGTAATGAGTTCATCCTCTTTAGTAATGGTGCTTTCTCAATTGCAGTCTTAGTAGGTGACTTAGTCGCTCTTCTTTCCCTGGCCAGACCACAGACCATCTGATGTGTATGATCTATATTGTGCCCTTTGAATCAAATTTCTTGTTAAGCAATCACTGGTGTCACTATTCTATTGGGGTTTAAATCTTCCCAGTGACTCCCAGATGCTACAAAAATAAATACAAAAAAAAAATTTAAGTTTTGAGGGTTGATCACTGACCTTAGTAGACAAAGCCACTGGTCTGGCAGACAGGCAGACTAAAAATCTGGGGAGATGCGAGTCAGGCTATGGCATAGGGTACGGTGTATGGTACGTGGCTACACAACAAAAGTATAAATTCGAATGAACACCATGGTTTGGCAGATGAGACCCCTATCAAGGAGGGAAAAGGCTCTGGGTTAAGTGGATGAATCTCAAAGATGGATGGGAAAAACTCTTGTTTGGACACATAAGGCCAATGGTAGAGATGACGAAGCCCAGTGTTGGGTGGATGAAGTTCCTGTTTGGGCAGATGAAGCCCAATGTTAGTACAAAGAAGCCCAGAACTGGATGGACAAAGCTCCTGGTTGAGTGAATCGTGTAGTTGGGAAGAAGAAATCCTTGTGTGGGTAAAAGAAGCTCTTGATTGGCTAGACGTAGCACAGAGATAGGCTGACATATTCATTGGTTGAGTTGATGATGTCCAAAGTTGGGCAGATTAAACCCCTTTTTGGGAGGATGTAGCCCTTGGTTGGGTGAACAAAAGGAATGGATGGTATGGTAAATGTTAGAGTTGGATGAACGGTACATGCTCAGTTAACGCCAAAATATAGAACTTATCATTTGTGCCGTAACTGTGCACTATAAATATGTACTGCATATCAGTGTGTGTGAGTGCGTGTCTGTATTTGTGTGTGTGGTGGAATGGTTAAAAATGTCAGACCAATTAAAACGAGTGCTTGTCTGCTTGCCTCGAGCGTCTGTGTGGACTGAATCGCTGATTCTCCAAAATGCCACAGACTGGAAAGAAAAAACCTCTTGCGGGTAAACAGTTACATAAAAAAGACACCGAAAATCCATAAGAAGGATTTACATTATATGTAGGGGTTAATGCAGTGTGAATTACACATTTGCAACACTTTAAAGTAAGATTAGTTTAGTCACACTCATTGTCAGGATCATATAATGCATATCTCAGTTTACTGTAATGAGGGAAATTTCGATTTAAAACCAAAAACAATTGAAAATTATGACGTGACGTCACTTCAATGCCATCCATCCATCCATTATCTATACCACAGTACAAAATAGCAAGAAATGAATCTGGGATATGTGTTTTAAAACTCAGCATTAAACATATAAAATAAAAAGCAATAATAAAAAATGTAATAATAAAAAGTGATCATTGTAAACCTTGGATGGTGCTGATATGGAGTTCAGTGGCTCTGCGACACCAAGGTTGGACACAGGTTTGGACAGAAAAATTCAATGCACTGCTGTAAAAGCAGAATAATAAATAAAACAATAAATAAACAAAGCAATAAAAAATAAATGCAGTCAAGTAAACAAACCATTTTTTTTTTTTTACTTATCTCACTTGTGTGGTAACACAGCTGGAGTTTGATTCAAATTATGGAACTTGCTAAAGGAGAATTTTTGTTTTTTTTGCTTGCAACACGCATAAATGGCCAGAACGATGTTATTAGTAGCTGGATTTCCATTAACCTGCTTAATGTGCAATTTGAAATTGCTTCTATTTGGCTTCTATCCTCCCAAAGTGACATTTTCAGTAGTTTCTTGCTTGATGAAGAAAAGGCATAGATTAAATTTTTTTTGCGACTGGAGCGCTTGGCCACAAACTGCCCCAAAAACCCATTTAACACTGGAGTAAAAGTGTTAACCCTGGTGACTGGGAATAAATGCTTCCTTCACTGGAACTGACAGGAACAGAAAAGCGCAGACCTTTCCTTTTACTCATTGTAGTGAAACAATTTTAAGCAATTTACTGTTGGCTAATTCCATCGTTATGGATGTGACATTTCAACTCATATTGACTTGTGAAGTGTTTCACTGCCTGAGAAATCAGCGTCATTGTCATGCTGGAACAGATTTGGGCCTCGGCTCCACTGAAGGGAAACTGTAAAGCTACAGCATACAGAGACATTCTATACAATTGTATGAATCCAAATGTGTGGTGACAGTTTGAAGAAGAACCGCGTATTGGCATGATGGTCAGGCGTCCACATACATTTGGCCTTATAGTGTATATTAGTGATGGATCTATGTGACTTCTGCATTGTTAAATCACACTTTAAAAAGGAAGAAAGAGTGAAACCCAGAATTATTGGACCTAATTGTGGATTTTTTGAATGTGCTCGCATTCTTTCTTGCCCTGTAGGAGATTCTTCTCACACAGTCAAACATCAAAACCTTTCCACGCCAAACAACAGTATTAAATTCGTTTTCAGATAGAGTAATTACTTTCCAAGACAGTTGATGAATATAGGTTTATTTGTATACAGGGGAACTTGTTTATGAGAATGCGACCTTTCGTAATGTACTCTGGAGACCCATAAGGCAATCACTGGTAAAGTAAACTAGTCAATAGAAAAAATGAGAAAACGATGAGGAAACTCTGACGCAAATACTGTGACGGCTGATCGTCATAATGGATGCGCGGCTGAAATCTAATATCTATCAATAGCTTGACAATGAAACTATTAGGATGTGTGATGCGTTACATCACAATGTCTCCTCAGTGGTATAATAAGAATAACACAGGGCAACACACTTAAACGCAGAGAGGCAGCTGCTTTCATGGTTTGTAATTTTTTTTTTAAAAAGTATTTCAATTCCTCTGAATACCAAACAGAAAGGTTGTAAGCCTTTAGATCAAAGAAAGAACACTAAACTTACAGTTCTATCATCTCTCCTTTGGTGTAACGTCTACTTTGACTAGACATTGTGTTTTTAGACTGCCTACTTTTTAGTTTCTCCTTCAAAGCCGTTTTGAGGAGCAAAACAGATTATATAGAGTAAATAATCTACCTCCTTCACTTTTAGTAACACTTGTGACTGTATTCGCATGTTCTCAATCGCCGCTAATGACTTGTAACAGACGTGTCAGACCAAACGGCGGTGAAATGTAAGGGGCGCGCCCGTTGTGACATGGCCGTCGCTGATAAGGCTGCATGAATCTACAGTTTGGGCTTGAAAGAAATCAGCCACAGCCTCACTACTTTATACCATTCGGTGTATATTTCTCATAAACGTTGCATCATTCTGCTTCATTCCATAAAAACTATAATACTAAATAAATAATCCACATTAAGACATTTGTTGCGGCAAATCATCTGACATGGATGCCAGAAATTAAAGCGTATACTGATATATTTAAAAGTACACTATGTAGGATTTAGCGGGATCTAGTAGCAGAAATGGCTGTTTGTCTGTGTTGGCCCTGTGGTGGACTGGCGACCTGCCCAGGGTGTACCCCACCTCTCACCCCAAGATGCTGGGATTGGCTCCAGCTTCCCCGCCACCCAGACGGATAAAGCGCTATAGATAATGGATGGATGGATGGATGGATAGTAGCAGAAATGGAATATAGTAACCATAATTATGTTTTCATTAGTGTATAATTACCTGTAACTGCGAATTGTTGTGTTTTCGTAAGTTTAGAATGAGCCCTTTATATTTACATAGGGAGCGTGTCCACCACTACGGAGCCGCCATGTTGCACCGCTACAGTAGCCCAGAAAGGACAAACCTCTAAATAGCGCCTTCTGCGTGTCATATTTTTACAAGCAGCAGCGTGAATCTGGAAGGAAGCACCGGAAGGACGATGAAGAAGAAGAAAGGAAGACATAGAAGAAGAAAGAAGAGGAATCGGTGTTTGCTGGTGCTGGCTATCAAGTCTGAGAACAAATGTTGAAAAAAATGGAGGATCATACTTATTATTTAACACAGAAAAAGAAAGGGAGTGGGAATGTAGGTACTTGGAAGTACAATACGGGCACCTGACGGCCAGCGTACGCTCAAATGCACACTTGGAAAGGGAGGCGTAAGGGAGGGGCATTCAGGTGGTTCCAATCAACTGAATCCTACACAGTGGACTTTAAATCTTTAAGAAAATGATCATCCTAGTCATTTGATTGATAAAGAGCAGTTTGGTTCAGGATGCTGAACACTGAAATGTGATTGCCGTTTTAAAGTTCTGGGGGAAAAGTTCTCAGGTGAAGTTTCAGCTGAAAAAGAGATCTATGTGTGGTGACGTGGCCCGAGCGGCCTTCACTTTTAAAAGACGGAGCGGCTCGATCTAAATGAAGACATTTCAATTCCGTCTGTCGGAGTGGATTAGTCATATTCCATTAGCTGTCGGTGTATGTGCTTCTGCAGGGACTCTGCTGTTAGAGAGCCATCTCAATAGCATTTTATTGTTGAGCACACAGCAGCTATCTTATAGCTAATAAGATATTCATATAGAGAGAGTCAGAAAGAGACCCAGAGCACCTTGTCCTTGCCTCATATTTCTTTTGAATAATAGCCATTTTTCCACGCTCGTGTATCCGTGTGGCCTTTGTCCTCCTGGAATATTTGTCAGGCACATAACTGATCGTTTCGCACAAACTGAAAGGCACTAAATCACAATTAAATTACTCTATATTGAAGATTAGACGAAGAGTGCTTATCATTGTGTGTAATCATTGTGCTGCTCAATGAAAAGGCCATTGGGTAAATATGATTGCTGCTTTGACACACGAGGCTTCTTTATTGGACGATCCTGGGGATTGCTGTCAAAAGGTCAAATCAAATCCTTATGACTAAAGCCGGGCACGTTAATAATGTGAATAATGAGACCGAGAGAGATGTTATTCTCCTTTGGAAGAATATCTGCAAAGGTCTTGTTATGACCCACTATCTTTTTATTCATTTTTTTTTTTTTACAGATTTTCCACCAAATACTGGATGTCACAGACTTGTATCGTTTGTGGGAAAGGAATGTTATTCGGCTTGAAGTGCAAAACCTGCAAGTAAGTCAATGCTCTAATTGTGGATTACTCCATGGGATTTAGCTGTTCTTCTTATGAGATACAATTATGGGCTTAAATAACAGCGAGAACCATGAGAAACTTAAGTTTGTATATATTATATACTCTTTATAAACTTAATATAAGTTTTATTACTTATATTACTGTATTATGTGGTCATATCATCCTTATTATTATGTACAACATCTGAAATGGAAGGAACTTCAGATTGGAAATGTACTTTGGTTCATTTTACTTTGTTAAACAATTGCACGAAGTAAGATGATAGCGCAGTGGTTAAATGCTCAAATCCGATTGGTCAGAAGAGACTGGGAAATTCTTGTGGTATATAACAGGAATTCCTCAACATTACATCTAGGTATAAACTATTAAAATGCATAATTGGTTGTTTATTAATAAATTAAACATTATAATCATTGGCAAATTGCTGCAGTATAAGCGGAATAACACACTCCAAACCATGCTATTGCATAAAAATATTGGCACCCACCCAAAATCTCTATACTTATAGAGATCAGTATCAGGACAGAATTATCATGTTTACGAGGCAGGTGATAGGAATCATGGAGTTGTCAGTGAATGAGTGGTGTGAGGAACTGGTGTAGAATCAGGTGTGGTGAGTGCATACCTGTAGTTCTTTTAAGTAACAAGAATGTGAAGAACACCTGTGTTCCCCTGAGGGATGGTAACGACTACACATGCGTTGACATGAAGCCAGAGTTTCAGAGGTGCTGAGAACTTGGTTTCAGCTTACAACAGGATGTTATTTCCATCAAGCTAACATACTATAATACTTCTCCATTACATTCTGACATGCTGTTTAGTTGAAATAAAACGCTTGATTGTTGCTACTTCTGGCACAGTGAGTTATGGTTTTTGCTGCCACCTGAGCGCAGTGGGCTTTATCTAAAAATCCTAGCTAAGCTTTCTCATTTTGAAGAGAACTTTGGGCGTTATAACGATCCTGTAATTGAATTTTGGATTTGTAATTAATATTGCACTAAAAACGGTGCACTGAAAATTAGGGGACTAGCTATTACGTCAACTCTCTCTTCTACAATGTTCATTATGTGCTTGTAAATTTAAACATGATGATCTGCTTTCTGACCCTCATCATTATTGCACGATTACCTTCACAATAAATTCCAGTTAAGTGAAAAAAGTTTGCACCCCCTTTGTTTTTGAGTGGGAAAAAACATGAAATGGACTTTTAGTTACAAATTGGATGTTCAAATGAAAACGGGTTTATCCTCCAAACAGCTTGAATTGGAAAAAAAAAAGAAGTTTAGCCTTGAAACAGAGGAAACATTGTATGTCACATTCCCACTTTGCAAACAAATATTATCTTAACATATATAATGTACCCACATCTAACTTTTATACACATACCTAACACTGTTTCATTGCTTCTTTGTTTTCTTCATTTTGCCATATACGCAAATATTTTTCACTTGACTGTGCATTGAGATTTTGAGGGTGGTGAGGATCTCACACTTCCACAGAATTCCTACAATTTGAAATGAATTTTTGTCTTTATAATTATGGCTGGAGATAGTTTGTACGCAGAAGAGGGTAGATAGCGCTTTCTTCAGAGTGTGTTACTCTGTGCTGCAGTGCAGCATGAGCAACAGTTGGAAGAAAAGACATAGTGGGGTGGCTTCACGTGGCTCGGAGGAAGTATATCTTTCATGTTCTTTTGTTTGGCTGTCATATGAAAGGATTGGAATTGGCCAAATCTATCTATCTATCTAGCTACACCACTCAACTATAACATAAACACCACTGAGAGGTGATATGAATAACACTGATTATCTCGTTACAATGAGGTGGCGTGTTTTTTAATTCAAAGGTTCTGTGTTTTTTCAGGTTGAAGTGCCACAATAAATGTACCAAAGAAGCACCTCCTTGCCATTTGCTTATTTACCATCGAGGAGGTAGGGATTCGTTCAAAGGTATTTCACATTTCTTTTTCATATCACCTTATATTTAATAGTTTTGATTACAATGTTTGACATTGCAGAAATCCATAAATGATTGCCTGATCAAGAAAAGGAGAAAGAAGTGCATGTCATGCATGAGATAACTGTTGACATACGATTGTTATTCAAAAATAACCTCATTTTTCATGGGATCCTTAAAAAGCAAATCGGTTTTCTCTCTGCACTCATCCGGTTCAATTTTGCTCCTAATCTCACTTTCTTCTCCATTCCCCATTTTTCTCTTCTTTTCATTCTCCTGAAGATCAAGGAACATCCCAAGGTAATGCAATCGATTACTGAACACTTATGAGTGACATTTTTTGACTTGGTATATCCGTTGTCGAAATATCTGTGCTTGGCCGTCAAGCAGCCATCACACACACTTTCAGCCACACTTAGAGCTTCCTGTCACCTGCTTGAAGCTGTCATTTAGAATCTTACCACCATGATTGATATTGATGGCCAGCGTCGTCCTAATAAACCACCTTTCATGCTGCCAAGTGAAATCGTCAGTGAGATTTGAGCCTTGGCGTGGGCTTCTGGATGCGTCCTAGCGAACCTGACATGTCTCTGTAATCAGCGATGACATTTATTGCATCATTCAGACAGCTCATATAAACATATTGTCATGTCTTTGTGTAGCAGGGACAAGTTTTGTGAGTTTTGTTACCATGACCACTTGTTTCTGTTACCGGGACAACAGCCTCTTGTTACCGTGGATACTATATATGAGTTCTGCTCTCCATCTCTTAGCTCGTCAGCTCGTCAGGACCGAGTCGGTGCCATGTGACATAAACAACCCCCTCAGGTACACAGACCTGCACATCAGCCAGACGCTGCCCAAAACCAACAAAATCAACAAGGTGGGCCTCCTTCACTACTCAACAGGCACGGTTTCCATTTGTTAACATTCAAGTGATTTTGGAACCTTTTCACCTTTTTCATCGTTTTATGGCTGGCCTACACTACGAGCCAAAAGATTTCCAACACTTGGCGTTTCTTATGTTTTATTACCATATAATCACTATTATTACCAAACACAATGGTGCAGAAATGATACAGCAGTTAAATACGGAACTATTTTTTACATCTTTATAGATGTACGAACTGCTCATTCTCCGATCCTAGTAAAACTCTTAGTGAGGCAAGCGAAGCTGCTGGGTAAACACTTTAATCCCTATAGATTAAAGACTTGTAGAGAGCGCTAATCATAAACATGTAGCTAATTGGCGGGATAAAGATTATTCCGATAAAATAACATCTATAACATTTCTGAGTTTGCTTAAGATATAATAAACATTTCTTGATTTATTTATTGACCCCTTTGGTGTTGGTGTTCGTAAACAAAAAAGATCTGCATGCAACCTGGTTGCAAAAAGACCCGATTAGCCTAGCAACCTAATGGTAATTGTCTATAATCTGACTGAAGAATCTGTTAAGAATTATATTGAGGAATAGGAGTAGCATAGAATATTATCCACTTATTAGTTTGGATTACCACTAAGAGGCAGGACTCTTACACCATTGACACCATTAACACTCTCAAATGGTGTAACTCTAGAAGATCCTTATGGCATGGCCTACAGTCTGTGTCTAAATGATGCTAAGCAGTGGTCTACACTGGACAGCTATGTTGTTTAAGAGAGAATGTTTTACTATTACAACAATATCGAGGATGTAGTCACAGCACTGGAAGTCATAGTGCTGCCCAAACAGATGCCATAAACACTGAACAAAGTTAGCTAGGTAAACATGTCCACTATAGGCAAGTGCTCAATAAGGACGTGAAATAGATATCTAGTGTTAGCTGGCTAGTTTCTTGATGTAGATTTAGATTTAGATTATTAAGCACTATACATAAATTAGGTAACTAGCAAGCTAACCCTGTTAAATTCTTAGTTAGCAACCCAGCTTCACTGATATGACAGTTAGCACCGTTGTTGAGATTAAATCAACGAAGATCTGCAAACACAGATCTCCTCGGACCCTTCTAGTTGTGATTTTAGACGTAACTATAAATGGATAAAAAGTATGACGTTTATGTTAAATAAATAAAAACATGCTGGTCTTGCCCAATTGCATGGTATAAGAGGAATAAAACACTTTGAGCTTTGTATCACATCACTCCACTATTGATTGTTTTTCCATAACAGCACATCCCGAAGTGTTTTATTCCTTACTAATCACGGTGCCTCAGCCTTACGCTAACATCTCAGGGCAGGGTTTATGGTAAACAACTGAGCGGATTCCCCTGAGGATGCCCAAATGACTCATGTTTGTGGTGCTTATTAGTATCTTATCTTCTTCTAGTGCTTTATTGATCTCCACATTCAGCCCAGCTGTTGAGTTAATACATTTCATATGAGCAGTGCTGTAAAATATATCCGTGGAGGTTTGGAGAGTCGTGAACTAATTAAAGTGTCAATCTGAGTGGTCTCTCTGGGTGTTTGTATTCTTGAAGGTCTTCCAGTAGAAAGAACACAGGGAGAGCACTGGTGATATGAGACAGGGGTCCAGGTAAAGAACAAACCTATAGTGAGGGCAAAGACTTGTGTTTATGTAATGAATCAGAGCTCTCTGGATGAACTACACATAAAATCATGAAGACATGTCCAAATACAGCCTCGCTTTCGCTTTCGCCTTCGATCTTTCTTTCATGCCCATAATGGCTGTACCATCCATTGTACCACCACCATGTGGATTGGTCCAATGCCAATCACAATCTCCAACAACAAACCATAATTGACCTGAGATTTTGAACTATAGCAGGTGCAATAAATACTTCCACACTTGTAGCATGGTTATTTCTCCTTCCTCTACACTCATACTTGGGAGAATAGTGCTGACCATTTTGGAGGGGCATGTAAAGAGAGATTTTATTTCATTAATACAACTCGGATTTCATCTAAATGATGTACAGAAAAAAAAATGAAGACAAAATGAAGGCAGATTACATTATGTACTGTGTTTATCTACCATGCACTGAACCCACATTCGGGTTTGGACTGTTAGACACCACCATGGCAACATGTTTGGTAATACTGACGCAACTTCATTTTGTCTGTCCAAAAAACACAATCAATTTTGAGTAATGTGACAGCTTTGCCTCATATGTAGGAGTACATTGTGCAGAGATTTCACCAAGTGACTACTGTGTGTGTGTGTGTGTGTGTGTGTGTGTGTGTGTGTAAAGATAAGGAGTCCGTTCACTTGCTGCTCATCAGGACCTGGTAGAATCTGAATTAACCTGTCATGAAGTATCAAGTCTGTACTGAGGAATCAATTCTATAATGAATTGAGTCTTTAAAGACTCAATAGTGTAATGAATCGAGTCTGTACTGAGGAATCAAATCTGCACTGAAGAATCAGTCTATAATGAATTAAGTCTGTGATTAATCAAGTTTGTACTGAGGAATCAAATCTATAATGAAGAATCAATTCTGTAAAGACGAATTAAGTGATAGTGAAGAATTAGTTCTGATCTGAGGAATCAAGTCTGTAATGAAGAAGCAAGTCTGTAATGAATCAAGTATGGAATAAAGAATCAAGTCAGTAATGAAGAATCAAGTCTGTGGTGAATCAAGTCTGTCATTTCTGTTTAGGTATTTTAGTTTCATTAACTCAAATGTGCCTGTGGTTAAGTGGATGTTTGCACTGACCAGATAAAAGATGTTTTTTCCCCCAAATTGTTTGAACTCACTATTTAAAATTAAAACGTTTCAAATTAATTTGCATGCTGTATTCGCTTGTTTATCAAGCTTTTATTACCATCAGGATCATTTAAAAAAAAAAATGTAATGGCAGCTCATGCATGCTAACATTGGTACTGCTTATTTGTTTACCAAATAATATTCCTCCCGTGCAGATGGATCTTGCTTTTTCAAATCAGTCCAGTTAAAACAGTCATAGAAACAGTTCCATTAATGTTAAAAAAATTCTAACTGTGCGTCTCTCAAGGACCACATCCCTGTGCCATACCAGCCTGACTCCAGCAGTAACCCCTCATCCACCACCTCCTCGACCCCATCATCCCCAGCTCCGCCTCTTCCTCCCAGTGCGACTCCTCCCTCTCCACTCCACCCATCCCCTCAGAGCGCCAGACAGACCAAACAGCCCAACCTAACAGGTACACACACACACACACACACACACACACACACACACACACACATAATTTTTATGTGAGTGTCAAACCGTCATGAAGTGTATATATATATATATATATACAATGCAAAATCTTGGTTACATGTACTGATTATGTGTTATTATACAATACTCAAGCAGTAAAGACACACTATGAAGTGGATTCAGTAGCTTGTACTCTGTAATAAACACCATATTGCTTTACACATAAATAACATGAACCAACCTGATCTCTTTTTACCTCCATGTGTCACACTGTCTCTTTTTTCTCTCTCTCAGCATCTCATTATTACAAATACAAGCAGCAGTTCATCTTCCCTGGTAAGTACATCCTAATTGGACGTTACTCATACCCATAATGCACCACGACAAGCCAAGGACATCTTTTTGATGTAATTTGTTGTCTTTTCTCGGAGACACAACTCGGCGCCTCCTCAGCGCGTGTTTTTTTCTAATGCATCTAATAATGGGTCGTGTGCAGGTGCTTGCTCTGTTCTGCCCAAATAAAGCCGGGCTTTTAGAGCGGGGTGAGTGGGTGGGGGTATGCGAACTCAGCGGGAGACCCTTGACTTTAGAAACATCTTGATGAGCATGAAGGAGGATGATGATGGAAGTGTTACAGGTGGCAGAAGAGGAGCTTCATTTTGCTCAAATGAGACTTGAAGATTGTTAGTGCAGCTGATATTTTTTTCTCTGTGAATATGTGGATACAGTTTGTTCCAGATGTATCATTTATGACTAATTCATTGCCAACAGGACTCACTCTCAGTCAGTTTTCAATATCTGTGTGTGTGTGTGTGTGTGTGTGTGTGTGGTCTGTAGATGTGACTCCAGAGGTTCCTAACAGAGCTCCTCAGGTTATCCTCCATCCTGTGATGTCAGATCCTGGGTAAGTGTGTGTGTGTGGGTGTGGGTGTGTGTGTGTGTGTTTTGCTTTTGCATACTAAGTGAACACCAAACTTCTGGTGCTTTTAATGCAATTTCAAATTTCTTCTTTAGCTTGTCTAGACACAATGTTCATGGTAAGCTCTGAGTGATGCCAAGTGCTTTTTTCGTATCTGACCAATCAGGTCGCAGCTCAGGGGGTGTTGTTATGGTTACAATGTGCACATGAGCCATAATTTCTAGTACAAAAAAAATGAATTCACATCTTCCAGCCAATCAGAAGGCAGTATTTTTTTTTGTGGCCATGCCATAGAGGTAAATGACAGAAAAATGATAGAAAATGGAAATAAAATAGCAGACAAAGCAGAGGCAAAGAAATGTCCTGTTATTTGCTAATTAATATCACCTGCTTGCCATAATCAGAACAGAACGTTGTCATGATAGTTTATATAGCAGAGTCAGGTTAACGTTACTGGCATGGCGTGTTAAGTAAGCAGTGTTCCGTTGTAGAAAACAAAACACAAACAGTTTTTTAATTAAAGAACAACATATGTTTTGTCTAGTTACTTTGACGCTCGTTGTCATGGTTACATTCTGAGACGGCCCATACACTACGTTTAAATTAGGAGACGATTAGTTCAATGCTGTTCTTAAATTGTACTGAATTTTGCTGCCATAGCAACAACTAGCAATGATTTCAGAGATTAATGAACATCATGTCCTTTGCTGGTGAAGTGCCTGACCACTAGAAAGGAAAAATCCTTCACTCGTGAGTGTCTCGATGTTCAGCCTTGCATCTCTTTCTGGAGAAACAGGAAACTTGTGCTGTGATGGTTCGTAAACTGATCCTGTGATTTTAGTGCCAGTATTAATAAAGCTTAAAGAGTTGCACGCATTAGCGGGTATTATAGAAACGACACACACGTCAAGTCATTTCACGTATATACAGAAAATAGGACATGATTTGAGCTTATGTGTCCAGGCATCAGCACTGCTCACTCAGACATCACACATTTAGAAAATAATGAGATTCATTGGATTATTGGAGCAAAAATATTTGCACTGCTGAAACTCTTTGGGCAAATGCAGCAATGTTGTTGAGTTCATGCTACAGTGAAGATCCACATGTGAATGTTTGGGAGAAGTCAAGGACCCAGAAAACTCAATGTCTTCTTGTATTAATGCAGTTTCTGGGCTGCAAGTGGACAAAGTCAGCCATCGGATTTAATTAGTGTAATGTCCCGTTTACGATTTCTGTGATTTCTATATGTTTGGTAGGTATGTGTGAGTTTTATTGCATTAGGTGTTTAGTAATTTTCACCTTATTTTCTTGAAATTTATAACTTACTTTGTAAATTTCATGACATTATCAGCATTGTATATAGTTTAAGATGAATAATAAAAAAAAACATTTTTGGTTAAACATAAAGTAAATACAATGCTTATAATGTACCAATAAGCTCCATGAACCTAAATGAAGCATGCGCTAACTAGATCACACTTAGAGAAATGTATAGATGTCAGAAATTCTAACATTACTGTATAAATAGTCATGACAACTCATGGTGTTTATGATATGGATAAATCAGGCTTAGGTCAATATTATAACTCAGCGCTCAAGTAAAAAGTCACACAAACGTTCCTATTTTTGTGCTTGTCGGTTTATTGGTTTGAAACACATCTTTAGGTGTCCAAAAATATATTTTATTAAGAACAAATAGTAAGAGAAAAAAAATACACACCTCGGTATATCAGTCTAATGACAAAAGGCTCAAGTAAAGCGTTACAAAACATGTACAAACACAAATAACAATAATGATACATTTTTTTAAATGTATACGTCTATAGCTGGTCATGTTTTATGGTCAAGACAACATTCCCTGATGAACACAAATTGCCCGTACATTCTTTGATGTAATCACTGTCTCTGGTGGGGCGTCTTCGCTCTCCTTGCTCATAATACACAAAGCTTTATGATGTTAATCGTGGGCTCCCTGTATGCACAGCAGTGTGTTCAGGCATTATGATTAAAGCCAGGACTAAACAAGCTGTTCCAGGAATGTGGCTCCTGTGTACATTTATGTGATTGTGAGCCTGTATGAGTGGTACGGCTGTTCAAGAAGTAATAACCAGGCAAAAAAAAAAAAAGGTTGAGCAACATTGACCCTACTTGTAATGATGCGACGTGAAAAATGTAGACGACTAAAGCAGGGCTAGCATAAGTGTATATGTTGTATGTTGCATTTATCCTTGAAATATGTTACAATATGAAAAAATATCAACATCTGCGTTCGCACGGCCAGGAGGAACGCTGAAGTGGCATAAGCCACAAAAAGATCACATATTGGCTTAATAAAGTCTGGATTTCACTGTCGCTCAATTTATTCATGTTTTTTTTTCATATTTAATGCTGAAGTTAAGAGCTGCTGTTTATGCGGTTAACATTTTGAATGGATTTAAGGCTGTATCTGACGCTGAAGTTTTCCAGTCAAACTGGAATCGGCCGGTCAGTACAAAGATACGATGATTTTTTTTGTATATATCATTATTATTGTATATATATCTCAATTAGAAAATCTATTGGTGATGTTTTTTCAGTGATTTTAGTGATGATTTCAATCACGTCACGTATTTGCCCGCACTTTCTCTTTGTTTACGGTTCTACTATATGGATTTGTCAGAATGAGACAGGTAACACACACATTTCTGTTTAAATCAAGCTCGTACAGCCTTTTTAAAAAACTTACTTTAGTTTGCCAACTTTACACACTTAGCAAGTGCATTTGTGTAAGGTTCTGTCTGTTTTTTCCTGTTATTGTAAAGCACATTAACTGACAAAAAGAAACAACCACTACACGTCTTGAAGAATCTCACTATACTTACATCTGGACACACGTCTCTCATGGTTTCTATTGTGCTGGGAGAGTACCTACCCTGAAGTAGGAAGTGAGAAAGTGCCTAAAACAGCTTTCTAAGAACTATAATCTTTCTCAGTTCTACAAACTATGAAACGTTCGTCTGGTCTGAAAGCGTCCTGTCAAATGAACCAGTCTGGTCGTTCTCCTCTGACCTCATCATTTTTATGAGCTGCTCACTGGATGTTTTTTTGTTTTTCACACCATTCTTTGTAAAGACTGGAGACTGTTGTGTGTGAAAATCTCAGCAGGTTCTGAAATACTCAAACCAGCCCATCTGGCAAAAAACATTCATCCCCGAGATCACCTTTTTCCTCGTTCTGATGTATGATATGAACATAAACTGAAGCTCTTCATCTGTATCTGCACGACTTTATGCATTGCACTGCTGCCACATGATTGGCTCTTTGGATAATGACTAATAATGCATTTATAAGTCGTTTTCACATAATAGACTCCAATTAAGTATGAAGAATACAATTCTAAATAAAGCCAATTCATAACGAATAAACTATTATACAAGTATGTAATTTGGGGTTTATTAAACAAAGAACAAGACCTCAATTCAATTCAATTCAATTCAATTCAATTTTATTTGTATAGTGCTTTAAACAACAGAGATTGTCACAAAGCAGCTTCACAGAAGTATATAAATTCTGAATATATAAATATATAACTTATGAATCTATACATTTATCTATATATATATTCCTAATGAGCAAGCCTACAGTGATGGCGGCCAGGAAAAACTCCCGGAGATGGCAAAAGGAAGAAACCTTGAGAGGAACCAGACTCAAAACGGAACCCATCCTCATTTGGGTCACTCTGTATAGTGCAATTACAACTTACACCCTTTAATACTAGGGTCAAGTTTAGAGTGCAAGACTGTTCGTGGTGATTCGAGTCCTATTCGAGTCCTATGCCATTGTAGCAGAACTATGCCATTGTAGCTCATGTCAAAAGCAGTCCAATGGCATCATCATAGTTCTAGGTGTATGTTGAGGCACTTTATATGGTGCCATATTTAACAGGAGCAAGTGGTTTACAAGTGATGACTCCAACCAGGAGTAGGACACCGGGATGGGTCAGGCAGGCCCGGAAAGCAGAAGGGGTCAGGATCACTGAAATCTCAGGAGTAGCATATACAACTCAACAGACAGACAGAGAGACAGAGAGGGAGAGAGAAGAGAAAAGGCAGACTGTTAGGTATGTTCATCATCACCTAACGGTAAGGAACAGAGTATATCGTGTGCTGAGTGCAAGCATCAACTCCAGAAGGGCTAGCTATGACAGCATAACTAAAAGGGAGAGCCAGCAGGTAACACAGACATGAGGGCCCCCTGGGACATAAAGCGGCCAGCCACTCCACAGTCAACAAACCTGAGTGAACGTGTGAGAGTGGATGCTGACAGCATCCAAACATCCCAGTTTACCAAAACATTCTATGCCTGAGAACCCTCCAGATCTGCTCCTTTACCTAGTA